>JAMXBD010001624.1:0-327003 GCA_024138025.1 Combretum micranthum
ATTATAAAAACCTTCATAACATGTGATTTTCTTTCTGAATGAGTTCTGAAAACTCTAATTTCTTGAAAAATCATTCTGAATACTTTCTGAATTACTTTCTGTTTTGTATTCTTTTGTTCAAACAATTTCACAATACTTACTTCCTACACATTCAATAAACTGTGTTAGAAAACACTTAACGCTTTTTGTTATCATCAAAATCCTTATTGAGAGAAATCAACAGACATAAAACATTAGGAAAAAGATACGACCTACCACACCTATCACTTTACTACTGACCTATACATAAGGAATAGTATAAGACTTACCACTTTGTTACTGACCTATAACTTTAGGAAAGTACCACGACCTACCATACCTAACACTTTGTTACTGACCTACAACATTAGGAAAAGGATATGACTTACCACACTTACCACTTCGTTACTGACATACCACATAAGGAACAATATATGATCTACCATACCTACCACTTTGTTATTGACCTATAATATTAGGAAAATACCACAACCTACCATACCTACTACTTCTTTAATGACCTACCACATATGAAACAGTACATGAAATACTACTTTATACTACCACACCTATCACTTCGTTACTGACTTATCATATAAGGAACTATACATTTATTACTTTGTTACTCATCTACGATATTAGGAAAATACTAAAAGTTACCACACCTACCACTTTATTATTGACCTATCATATAAGGAATAGTACATGACCGACCACACTTATCACTTTATTATTGACCTACGATATGAGGAAAAAGACACTACCTACTACACCTATCACTTTGTTATTGACCTACCACATAATGAACTGTACATGATCTACTACACTTACCACTTTGTTACTGACCTACACCATTTTGAGCAGTATGTTAGTAACAAAGTGTTAAGTATTGTAATTCACTTTTTTATCGGTTTTCGTGATCATGACTTCCCAAGAAGTCTCTATACAAGACTTGATGCAAGTTTTTCCCTAAATGACCACTAAGCTTCACTATTTCTAGACCTTCTATAAATTTTCAAGATAATTGTCTGTCACGGGGAATAGGAAAAAAATAATAACATTTTAAAAATTTACATAAAGGTAGAAATAATATAAAAAATAGGTAAGTTTAACTCATCTCTTGGAGAGATACGGTTGTGGTATAAGACTCACAACTTGTTCACTTGACATGAATAATCATTAATTCTCTTATTGTTCGACATAAAACTGTTATTATGGTATTCATTTGAAGGAAGTGACAATTCATAATGAGTTGCAATTGCATAAAATAATAAATAGCAATTCATGTCCCCATGCCTCTTGAATTTCTATTCACATGGATTGAATTAAATTCAATGGTTTATTTTTTAACTTTCTCATAAATATGTCTTAAAATAACACCTATATAATTATTCTCTCTCTGTAATAAATATCAAGATTGTCAAACCCGGACTGAAAGTTGACCCAAATATGCTAGGAGGTCAGGTGTCAAGGGGATGAACTGGGTTCAATCGGGGGTCGAACCGAGATCAATTAAAAATGAATTTTTATGTTAAATTATAACTATTAAAAGGCCAATAAATAAAGTTTACCTTGTCAAATCCATCATTAGATTGAAATCACATTGTACATATTGAAAACAAAAATAAAATATTATAAACTAAGATATTAATTCAACTTTTAATTAATGTCATCCCGATCTTCATTTGATTCGAAGGTATGCATAAAATCAGCTCGGTCAGCAATTGCATCTAAATCAACATCTTCATTAAGCTCTGTATCTGAAAGAAAAGGGGAAAAAAAAAGAGAATATGAAGTCTCAGGAAAAATAATATTCAATGAACATATACAAAATTAATAATTTAAAAGTACCGAAATAGATGACTAACCTTTAATCAAACCATCAGTTGTTATAGGAGTGGCATCATCTTCATAAATTGCTTGTTCAATAATCTCATCGAAATTAAGTTAAAGGGGTAAATCTTCTTCTTCTTCAGTTATTCAAAAATCCATCTTATCAATGCAATCAAAATCTATTGGATCATAACTTTTCTTCTTATTTTGATGCCTAAAGAAGTAATTATCAAAGGAAAAAAAATAAAAATACATAAGGTGAAGTGGTGATGAACTATTCTTACTCAAAATAATTTACATACCTATTCTTCAAACACAAATTATAGTTCACATAAACAAGATCATTAAGCCTTTGATGCTCTAATCTATTTCTTTTCTTTGTGTGAATGCGCTCAAGAAACTCCAATTACGCTCACATCCAGAAGAGAAGAGTTTGACTTAATATTACAATAGTAATATTTTGCAATGTAGGAGCACTATGACCAAAAACCTCCACCAATCATCTACGATTCAATAAAGCAAGTCAAATAAATTGTGAAAAAATAAACATTAACAATAATTTTGATTCTAGTATTCATGGTCACTTACCTGGTTGTGATGTTTTGATAGATTTAACAGCTATGTCCCGACCAAAACTCTCTCTCTTTCACGATACAATTTCATGTCTTTAATTACAGCTATGCTATCACCACAAATACTTTTTTTTTCTCTAGCACATCATATAAGCCTTGCATAACTTCTGCAGTTTCTTTAAATGTATCATCATACATAAAGGCTGGATTCAAGAAATAAGCTGCAGCATGTAGGCCACGACGACAATGTTTGTCCCAACTTTGATCAACAATTTTGATATAAGGACCATACAATTTTTTTTCTATTTTTAAAAACTGATATAATCCCTTTACGAATCCTAGAAAAGCCTTCATAAACAGCAGAAAGAAAAGGCTTTTCATCAGCATCCACAATACGCAAGAGCTTCACAATGGGAGTTGTGACTTTCACCATAAGCAAACAATCTTCCCAAAATGATGTGCTAACACAATAGCAATAAAGCTTTTCCGGTAGCACATTTTGAAATTTTATGACTTGTGAAATGTGTATTTGTTGCCAAAGCTTGCAAGTCATGTTTATGTTCAAAGATACTTTTCAAAGTAATAAAAGTAGTGGCAAATCGAGTCATTGATGGACGAACAATTTCTTTCTAACCATCTCTTTTTCTCAACCATGACAACAAATGAGTATGGTTTTATACAAATATAGTTACCTTGGAAGTACGTTTTGCAAGCTCATCTACATGACCCATCTTGCCAATGTCTTTTAACATCAAATTCAAGCAATGTGTTGCACAACTCTTGCAACAACTTCCCGGCTGCAACATAATTGCTTGCATTGTCAATCACTATATGCACAACATTAGAAGGCCCAACCCACTCAACTATTTCTGAAAACATATTACATAAATTATTAGCATCCTTCACAATATCAGATGCATCAATTGACTTCACAAACATTACCCCAGCAGGACAATACACTAGAAAATTAATGAGGGTCCTTTGTCTTTGATCAGTCCAACCATCAACCATTATTGTACATCCTAATTTAGCCCAATTACTTCTGTATGAATTAATAAGCAATTGACACTCCTTTTTACAATCCCCTAGCAACTGAATGCGCATGGCATGATAAGACGGTCCCTTATATCCAGTACCAATTGCAGCAATAGCATCCACTGCAGGTTGAAAATAAGGTGACTTCAAAGCATTAAAGGGTATATATACATCAAAAAACCATCTAGCCAATGCCATGTGTGCTCTTTGAATTGCTTGTTTACCAGCTAATGCACTCTTTATGCTTGGTTGGGACAATGGAGGGTTGTTCTTGGTGAAATATTTATCTATTCCAACCTTTCTTTTTTGTTTTGGTTGCATTAGCAAAATTTCTAACTCTTCCACTTCAACCTGAGCTTCATTATCTTCAAATTGAGTATGCTGAACTTCATCAGTGTCTTGATCTTTATGTTTGACAGATTTGAGATATGCCAACATTTTTTCTTGATCTCACTTGGTACTTTTTTGCAAGGAGCAATATTTCCCCGAATCCCTGCAAATGATATTCATCTATTGATCCCTCACCTTGATACTTAGATCTACAATAAAGGTATGTGAACACGGTCTTTCCTTTGTCATTAGTAGATGAGCTAAAATGCTCCCAAGCAGGATCGTTCTTGGTCGAATTGAAGAAGATGATTGACTACTCGCCATGTTTCTTTTTCAACAACCTATTCTTCAAAAAAAAAAAAAAAATCAACTTCATTTTTAAATTGTTGTTTCACATTAAAACCAAGGATTGGATGGTAATATGATAAAACTGAAGCCACAGGGGTTTAGGCATTTAGCATCTTGATCCGATCCAAGCAATTTGATTATTGTTTTACCATAAACATGATATACATGTCTTCTCATACTCATCATTAATAGTAATAACAAAATCCACTACAAAATCACAGGGAATATGATATCCAATTGATATCAGCGAATTATTCCAAGAATTTGCAAACATCTTTATCTAATCTTATCTTATCACATCAACGCAACAATTGAAATTGAAACCACCTATTTTTTCTAATACATCGAAAATCGAAAGCCAGAGGAAGGAATTCTGCTTCTTCTTCCAATCGCAACCATACGGTCTACTGCCCCCCCTTTCCTTTCTATGCATGTTTCTCCATGAGCCAATATGAATTTGTAATTGGAAGCCAATATGCTGTTGTATGTTGGGATTATCTCTTATATGTTGGATCTCAGGGAATAAATGGTTTCATATCTCAATAAAAAATTGGCTAAATTGCAATACAACTCATTAGCAAGATGACAAGACCGCACACATTTATATATATAATCTACTGTTCATCATCTACTACAAATCCAGAAATGGTCCGTCATTAATATGTCATCTTGGTCATTCTTTTCAAACCAGTATAAGCAATATATCTATACACACACATATATATCTTTTTCTTGGTCATTGTTTGTTTTATCACATCTCAAAATATTTTCCATAAATTATAGTCATATTTATTCAATGGAATCTAGTTATTATTATTATTTTTTTCGCATCATCTTCGTCTAAAATCATCATCCATATTGCTCATTATTAAATAGCATCTAAATGTATGAATATGGTTACCTTAACTATAAGGTTGATTTGGTGACGGGGATACTCGTCGAAATCTCCGTCGAAGTGGCTACAGATGCTGAGCGATAGGGAGCGGCGGTGGGTAGCGGCGGTGGTCTTGCAGCTGGAAGTCTTCACTTTTGAGTTTTGAGTGTTTTTTATTTTAGACTTTTAGTCATTTTATTGCTTAGGGTTTTCTACTCTGTTTTCTTTTCTACTTTTTTTCCCCTTTTTGTTTCACTATTTTAGGCTTTTACTCTCCCTCTTCTATTTCTATACGGTGCCAGCAGCAGGTTAGGTTTAAACTTTTTTCTTTTTTCTTTTTATATATATAAGGAGCGTTTTGACCCCGTAGACCCGGCCGGGTCGATCGGTCAGTCCGGTTCTTGCCAAAAGTGAGTAACAGTCGAACCCGACCCACCTTCGTAGCCGGTTCCGGTTGAACCGGTGCAAACCGGCCGGTCCGAACCGGATCTGATAACCTTGATAAATATAGAGGACATTATATATATTTTATCTTTACCCCAATAATTACTTGTTTTACTTTTTTATACTAAGTGAATATTGTAATAGCCATTACAATCTTATTATATTCTCTTTGAATTGAAATTCAATTTCTCCCTTATTTCATATGGCAAAGTGAATGAGCCTTCAATTTCTTAACTTGTCTATTTTTTGGATTATTTTTGCCTTAGTAGAATTTGTGTAATTTTTTTTTGAAAATGTTATTACTTTTACCTTGTCCTGTCCATCATGTGTTAACTAACCTTTTTTTTATTTTTATAATTAATAATTAAAATTTAAGATTTTAAATTTAATGATAAAATAAAGCTATTTTTATAATTAGTTATTCAAACTTTACTAAATTTTAAAATTAGTTATATAAACTTTATTATTTTTACAATTAACTACCTCACACATATACTATAATTGAACTTAAAAAGTTTATAATTAATAAATTAATAATTTTAAACTTAAAAAAGTTAATTATAAATATGATTTTTATTTTAGTGTTTATTATTATTTTTTCTTATTAACTTCGTCTCTAGCAGTTTGGTCGGTTCTTACACAGGTGATGCAGGTTGCGTACTATTATAGGTGGCCGCGAATCTCGCAAATTGCGTGATTGTCGTTTAATATCAGATATATGTGCATGTGTGTATATATATTCCGACGAAGGCCAAGGGATTGAGAAATTTTCGTCAATTATAAACATAAGTTTCCCTTAGTTATGCTTGATTTTCCACATACACACACACACAAATACAGGACTCTTAATTTACACAATTAAGTGGAGGGTTAAGGCAAGCTAGCGGATATAAAATGAATAGGATATGTAATGTTGTGCGAATGTTATTTAAGGTTTAGAGTATTGAGTTTTATACTTAAACCTATCCTATGAAACTATAAACCTTTCTATAAAATCTCTCTCTCTCATATTTTTTCCTTTTTTAAACTTCAAATTTATTGTATTTGATATGATTTTATGTAATTAAAAAACTACCTTATTGTTATATATTCATTATTAACAACATGTGAAAATAAATTTTAAAAATAATTTCTTAACATTATAAGTTCTTTAATATAAAAAATTCATTTATGTGTAAAATTTAAAATCTATAATAAATATCTGTAAAACCTATTTTGTGATAATAAACAAAATTGTAGAAGAGGTAGCGAATTTCAAAATTTAAAACTTTGTGAAATATTTTGTATTAATTAGTCTTAGAAAAAAAGAAAATTCTGTATAATTTGAAAGCTCGAGTACATACATACAATTGAGTTCTTCTAAAATAAAATAATAAGTTCTTTCAGAATAAAATAACACAAGTTCTTCTATAATAAAAAGTCCAAAAGGTAGCAAACAAATATTACTCTTGAATAAAAATTGTTGCAAAACAAAAAATAGAGTATTATTATTGTATTGTATATATTAATATTATTTTATAATAATTAATAAGTGGATACATGATACCTAGAATTAGGATGTAACGAATTGAACTAAATCGAGTTTTTGAAACCCAAGCTCGACTTCTTTAACAAATTAACGAGCAAATGAGTTGTACTTTTGGTGAGTCTCAAAAGTATAGGCTCGAACTGAGCTCATTAAGGATTCTTGTGCACGAGCAAGGTTCGTAGGCTCATTTAGCTTAATGAGTTGAGCTTGGGCTCATTTACATAAATAATTATATAATATTATATTAATGTATTAATACAAATGGTTATATATAACAAAATAATATCATAAAAGCAATTTGTTCATGAGTCTGTTCATGAGCTTTTAATGAGTTTGTTCATGAACCATCTCGCAAGCTGTAAGAAAGTTCAAGTGTAACTCATTTAACTAAATGAGCTTCATTTTTGAGCTCTTTTTTAGACTATTTATTAAAAAAGCCTGAGTAGAGCTGGCCTAAAATGAGCAAAGCTCAATAATTCATGGGTAATTCAGTTTGTTGTAGCCCTTCCTAGAACTCATACTTTTTATATACTAGAGTACTTGTTCTTAAGTGTGTATAGAATATGAAAACCTTATACCTATATTATATCTTGTGAGAGTAGATTCTCAAAAATCTATACCGTACTATGCTTTGTGATTCTTAATATCACTTGGACCCTATTTGATTATAAGATATGGATGGGTATTTATATGACATGTTACTTGCTCAACCTTAGGTGGCAAATTAAATAAAAAGTCAAATGGAGGGGAAGGAAAAAGAAGAAGAAGAAGAAGAAAAGAAAGTTCATGATAATGATGAATGGAGAGATTCTCGAGGGCACCGGGTCATGTACATGCTCATCAAAGATAAGCTTATTATGATAATCCATATAACATATATTAGTGGCATTAGTCTTTCTTAAATAATATCTCCCTTATTAGCAATAGAAACATCTAACATAAGTTTTCACGACGCAGCAGCAACTCAAGGCGCACCTGTGCCAAACCACAGCACCAGAACAAAAGTGGCAAAAATAACCAAGTCTTAGGCATTGCGGGGGGAAAAAAATGGAGGAGGAACATACATTATGGAAAACTTCCTCCTAAGCTATCAACCAACTGCCGTTTGCTAGTTCATGCGTGCAACTTCGATACATTTCCAGCTTGCCCATTGGATCATCATCTTCTTCGACATTTGGATAAATTCTGCACCATAACATAACATTAGGCACGAAATTATCCTGTTGGTTGTTTCCATCTATCCAATTAGAGGCTTAGCATCCAAGGAATCGGACTCAACGATATTTCTAACTCCTCTTTTGCAATATGTTTGCTTGTATCATAAAAATAAAAAATAAAAAATAAAAAAAAGCCTGATAAAATCCCACTCACCATATACAGATTATGGTTTAGTATACAGTTAATAAGGGTTGCAAATATCTTAAAAAATATCACAAGTAACTTATTAATAGTATCATATTTAAAGATTGTTATTAACATATAATAAGCAATATTCATTATATTAAATGTGAGCTATTACTTAGAAGGTTTCCATGAAATGATGCAACATTCCAAAAAAAAAAACCTATAACCTTTCAAAATACGAGTGAAACATCATGATTGTGAAAAGTTGTGTCATTTTGCATTAAGATATACAAAGGTTTTAATAGTTGTACAAAGTTTTTGGAATTGTACATTCTAACTAGTTAAAACATCATGCTATGTAATCCAAGTATGTAAATATTTATCTTGTTAATGGATACTCCAGATGCTAATTAACAACTTTAATCGAGATATTTTGTATCTTTATAACAATTTTTTTACAAAAGTAGATTTTAATGAGACAAAGCATTGCACAATCAAGTAAGTTCTATGGAAAATATACAATTAGTTGATTTACATCATGAACACCATACTTAACATGAAAATGGGTAAAATATTTTCTTGCATGATCTATGTGTTGACAAGTATGTATTAAAATTGCTTGCATATAGCTTTTTATTTTGTTCCTTCTTTTCTATAAGACCTTGCTAATTTGTAGTTAAAGTATAGACGTTATTATGATTTGAAGTATACTAATCATGAGATGTAGTTAGGATTTGCTCACCAGATAATGCAGTTCAAACATTAACATGCATAGTCATGATTAATAAGCAATTGATCATGCTTTAGTTGCTTTAAGTGTAGATGCCAGGGCATGGAGTCGAGATGCCAACTCAACTAGTCATGGTTAATAAGCTAGCTATTATATTCTAGCGACACAGGGTCCAAATGCCAGAGCACGAAATCTAGGCACCTAGTCTTTCTTAGATGGAATCTGAATGGTAGTAGGAGGCAAATGTGGAAGAATTTAGAAACAACTAGATGTCTCCAACAGCTTATAAATAGGAGATTATTGGTAGATAAAAACTAATTTAGAGAGCTAGCTTGTAAATAGACAAACCTTTGTACTCCATTAATTATTATTTTTCTCTTGTATGGCATTTGGACTAAAAGAATCCTAGTAGATTTTATTTGTGTAATTCTCTCACTATATCACACTAACTTAAGTATCAAACTGGCTATGCCAAAAACCCTCTAATACACCATTGATGAGTTTCTTTGTTGTAGGCTTCCAATCTCTACCGACAAAATATCACTTGTAACGCTTCTAAACCAGCTCAATCTAAATAAATAATTAAACAATTTGGTTAAATAAAATCAATGATATAGAAAACCTAGAAAATATTGCTTATCTACAATTAGGCTTAAGTACATAAACGAGTTGAGTCCCAAATTAGAATCTACAAACATATGGACCCTAACTTGGATGATTTAAATAATAATAATATTATTAAATAAAAAATAAAGTTGTTTAAATTATTATCCTAATACAAGTCTTTGGATTAATAACCAGCTGATAATGTTTGAGCTTGGAAAGGGGAAAGAAAAAGGGTTTTAAGATGGTTATTATAGGTACACAGTAAATGCATGTTACTTGCGTGTGTATGATTTATAGCCAAACATATACTTAAAATTAGCCTAAATGCTTATTGGTTCCTGTTTGTCTGCTTCTCTAAAGTGGCTCCTTCGGATTTAGATTGTGAGCTTCATCACAACTATAGTATAATGCGGTAGATTAAGTGACTAAACCCCATAGGATGCATTGTTATGGGTCAATAGGTACTCATAAGGGAGCTTTGAGATTAAATGCTCAATTGGAGCAAAAACAAAGCTGTATAAAATTATGGAAGTATAAGATCCTGTTTAAGTCTTTGCAATGGATCTCGCTGATTGATGGCTAGATATGAGTAGTGAACCAGAAGATACTACTTTTTTCCCCTATTTCAGCCATTTCTAGGAGTTTGCTAATCCCCTCAATACTAAGTTTGGGACTCCTCTTATTCTCGTATTTTTTGTGGGAGTTGTGAGTACTTCTATGCATGATAGTATTTTTAGGACACTAGAAATGCTTGTATGGCATGCAGGTTTGTTTTTATTTACTATATTTAGCTTCATCACTCTTCTTATGATATTAAAGGTAGTTTGATAATCTATATGTGAGATTGCATTATGACCCTATGGGTTTTCGGCATGAAGGCTATGAGCGTTAATCCACTAATGACGTACTCAGGATGTAGTTGCATGAGTTTCTAGAAGGATGTTGTTGGGATTTTATTTTAGTTGGATGGTTGTATTTAACTAATTTTATTCTCATGTAAGGGACCCTTGTAGGCCATGTTTTATATATAAGTACTTTTATAGATAGTAAATAGGTCTTTTATAGGTTTGAATTAACTCGAAACATAGAAAAAATAGAAAACACTCTACCACAATTTAATTAAATTTAAATAGAAACTCATCTAGCTTAGAAACCATACAATATTACTCAACTAATATATTTAGCTAAACTAGTATGTCTTGTGCACTTAGGATGTGACATTATAGGTAATGGTTTAAGAACTTTGTAAGACATCCTTGGAAAATCCTATTTTTCAATGTAGGAGAGCTAGTGAGGTTTCATTAATCTAGGTTAAAATAGAGTCACAAATAGTGATTGTTGATAGCAAAATATGAGCTACAACCCACTCAACCCACCATTATCACGACTGAGCCTTGTAGCCCAGTCGGCAGCTAGCTTCATCTGCTCAGGAAAGGCCCACACTGAAGATGATCTAAGCCTAACCTGGTGTGAGAACCCCCATTATCACTTATACTGACCTTGATGTGATCCATAGAAGGCCTTTTATGAGCTTGGTTTCAACTTGCTCCATGAGCTTGAGGTTGAAGGTAAACTCCTTAAACCATCAGTAAACCATCACAAAGTTTAACTCACCAGGAGTAACAACCGCCAACTCACCTAGACTTTTGAACCATGAAGTATGCAAGTTTCATCTCAAGATGGTGGGGGACATAACTAGCCCAGCCAAACTCCATGCTATAAGCACTCTCTAACTCAGGTACCTCTACCACTTCAGGTACCAGGTCAGCTATCGGGTAGAGACTCGCCCTAACAAATTCAGTAGGCCTATCTTGGTATGACCTTAAATACTATTAGTACCTCCTTTCCTACATGGGAGAGGGGATGAAGGAATTCTGTAAACTTCTCCATGTGTATTACTGTTCTCTGGAAGAAGAAGAACTTACTAATTAACTTAAGTATTGGAGTGGCTGTACTGGGAAACCTGCCAATGAACTTCTGACCACTTTTTCTATATTTGTAGGAGCTTAACTCAATCAGTGGAATTAGCTTAAGCAACACGTGGCACCATGTATGGGAAATCTTTCCTTCTTTCTTATTCATCATTTTCTTCCTTCTTTCTTATTCATCATTTTCTTTACTAAAACCCTCTTAAAAGCCATATATCATTGCTACGATGAACACTTTTGTTCTATACGATGCCAAGGCCATAGCGAAATAAGAATCAAACTGACCTTACCTTCGTGTAACTTATAGCTGCTCCAATGGGCAATGGGGCCTTAAGCCACTACCTACAAAATAATCGATGGTTGCAAATGACAATTTGTTAGACTTGGGGCATATCCTAGAATTAGAAAATTTATGTAGATAACTTGTGTACAAAAATGTGGAAAACAAATGTTCTAATGCCCTCCTCCATGCTAGAATCATAAAGTTAAAGGGGCTAAAGAATCTACATCTGGAAGAACAGGCTTCCTATACACGGCGGAGCGCATCTCCAAACTTACTGCTTTCTAAACTAGATGAAGAATCACTGAAAGAAACCATAAGCATAATATGCTGTCACCACCAACCTGCAACTCCACTAGGGGATGGTCTTGTAACTCAAGGCCATCTTGAATGCATATCAAAAATCCGCTACACCTAAGGCCCTATGAGAGCCACTCACATCATCCTACGAGGACACGTGACATCATAACACTTAGCTCGAAGCTCCTTAAAACACCGAGTGAATGACGAATGAAGATAAAAAATGGAACATGCAAGCTTTGGCTCAACTCGAGCCTGTGAGGACACTGCACCCATACCCCTTGCTAACGAGAAGTGATAAGGTCCCTGTTGAACTTGTATGTTCAATGTGGATTTTGATGAGACAATATAATGCACAATTAACTATTCAATTATGTTAAACTGCACTTAATTGGTTGATTAAATATGATGAACAACATGTTAGAATATATATATGGGTGTTTTATGCGTTTTTGTGTTGTTCTCTGGAGATAGTGCAGGTTTTAGCAGGGAAAAAATTCCCAAGCACGGTCTTGGTCACGGGTTAAGTCAAGGGCTCGATGAGTCCATTATTCATGTCATGACCCGAGGGTACCCTAGTAGAAGTAGACAAGTTACACCTAAATACTATCACTAGATTACCTTCAGAGAGTGACATGTTTTCCAAAATAACAAGATCTTTTAGTTGCTTCGATAAGAAATGATAAATACATGTAATAAATAAATTAGTAAATAACTGCCATCTTAATCATAAAGTATCATATATTATTACAAAATATGTAATTTTTGTAATTCTCTACATACATAATCAATAAGACAACACTAGCTAATTTATTCTAGAAAAATATAAACCATTAATCCCAAATAGAACCATAGGCTTACAGCTCTTAAGCCCTTACCTGAGCCATATTTATGGAAGTAACTAACCAAGGTCGAAGTGTAAACCTGAAAAGACTGTTGGAGTGTGAGTGAAACCACGGCTCAGTGAATAATCACACATATTACAAATCAAGCAAGTAATTAACAAATTGTATGTCATGCAATCACTCAAACATATGCTCAGATATAAGCTTGGATGATCTAGAATCCAAATAGAAAAAAGATTTACGCTCTCTTTTTAGGGTAAAGAACATTTACTTCATGACCCACTTGCCCAGAAGAGACTAAGTTTACAGAAAAATCAACGATTTCTCATCTTAAGGTTATCACTTTTAGTTTAATAACTGTTTTAACTAACCATTTCCTATATCTATGCTTAGAAACTCCCTAAGTATTAATCATTTCATAGCGATACTACGGGCGGCGTTTTTCATTGCCACTTAGTTCTCATAGAACCAACAGAACAAAGAAAACCTTAGAAGAACTGACACTTCAAAAAAATCAAGCATTAATAGGGAACCGAAATATTAATACGTAGCAGGCTATCACTCGTTTATATATTCAATAATGCAGTACATGCAATGCATGACCAGGTTATTTTAATAAGCCAATAGTTCTTATTTAGTTTCATGGTAGTCGTACATTACACATAATAATCATCGTACTACTTCACATCATCATACCATTGTATTATCACTTTTGTAATTATCGATTAGTAATCATACAATCAGATCACAACACATTTCCATCAAAACAATCATATTATTATCTTTGCATTACATATTCAGCTAATTACAGGCACAAATAGTATAATATGACTGAATTACTCACCTACTCATAGTGACTAGGCGTAATAATATGCCAGAAGGTCCTCTATGGTGTCAAAGTCACCTATTGAGATGAATAGAATATTCATTAATATAATATAGATTATATAACTAAACTCCTATATGTGTCTAGTGTCCTAAATTGATATTTGGCTCGGTTTTTATTGATTATTTTGGTCCTTTAATGGTCTTATGATAACAATTGTCAATTAATCTTTATTTTCATATAGCTTGTCTTAGTCTTGCTTGATATTTATATATATTTATCTGGTATTCGAAAAATTGATGTTTAACAAGCTTATATTTTATAGTTATTATTACTATTTTTATGTTATTCTCTATCTGACTCATTATAGTAACTCATATTCATTTATTATTGTTTAGTGTCATCGTGTTTCTCTTAATCTATTTCATACAATTATTTTGTTATTTTAAGAAGCACATTATTCATAAATTTAGCTCATTTCAATTTCCATTCTTACCTATTTATCTATATAAAAACAAATATTTGATGATTATAATTGTTAATAACACTTAATATTTCCCTATAATTTTAGGGTTTTAGAAGTTATCAAATATTAAACATATTGTTATTCTAAGTGTTTGTATTTATTTATCTACTTAGTAAACTCTGTTTTGACACACACATATATATATATATAATATGTTTATTAGTATTTATTATATTTATTTTGTTCATGTAATACAGACTTCCAGGTATCAAATCAATAGAAAATTCCACTTCTTTGTGTGGGGGTAATCCTGTTAATTCATAGAAATACATCTGGATATTCACATACTATTCTGATAGTATGAATATCTAATGCTTTGGATTCACCATCGGTTGTTCAAAGAATACACCCATTTAACTCCATATCTTCTTCATTTTCCACTTCAATTGCTGTTATCCTATTCCCGAATCCTTTGAGTATCTCACCCTTATATTCCTTTCTTTCTCCTTGATTATTGACAAAAGATATCATTTTGAGACGACAGTCAACTTTCGCTTTTATAGCAGTTAACCAGGTCATTCCCAGAATAATATCATATTTTTGCATATCTACCATGATCAAATCAGCAATCGATTCCTAATTTCCAATCTTTAGTGGACAACTCTTTATCATTTCCTGTGTTATCACTAAGTCTCCTGTTGGCATAGTAATTCTCAATTCTTTACTCACGGTTTTAGTTGGTAATCCTACACGCCTTGCGAATCCAACATTTACGAAAGAATGCGATGCTCCTGTGTCAAATAAAGGATACGCAATCTGATCTCTCACTTGAATTGATCATATTTATCATTTATTAATTTCACGTTATTTTCAATTCATAAGGGCTTCTATTGTGCATCTAATCATGCTTGTGTCTAATAACTTTAAATAAACAAATATGTAACTACATACTTGCAATGAGACCATAATCATCAGGGTTAACTTCTTCCCATATATTTTCTTCATCTTCCTCTTCCATCTCTACATCCTCAACTGAATTCCCATACATAACAAAGACTCTAGCCGTTGTACTAACTTTGATGGTATTGACATTTCCATTTTTCGGTCCTGCGACTCCAACCATTCCTTTAAGCTGTGAAGATCCAGGTACTGTATTCACTTTCTGTAGACAGTTAGTTGATATATGGCCAACTTTGTTACATACAAAATAGGTTGTAATCTTTCTTTTTGGACAATTATTTGCCATGTGTCCACTTTCTCCATAATGGTAACACTTGTGTTGTAATTGTGGGCACTCCCTTGGATAATGAGAACCCTTGCATTTCCAACATGTAGCATGGTTCTTCCCAACTACTCCTCCTTTGTTCACACTAAGAGGTTTGAAGAATTTAATCTTCTTAGGACTAGGATTTGCCATAGAAACATCATATGTTCTCTTCCTAAAATTTGGTCCTTTGTTCTTATACCTTTCAATTTCATATCTCTTTGCTCGTTCAATGATTATGGCTTTTTCTAACATAGCCGCGAAGTCGTCAACTTTAAATTTAGCAAGTCTTCTTTGGAAATGAGGTTCTAATCCAGCCATGAAAGTCTATATCTTTAGCTCATCACTGTCCTGACAAGCATCTGGAGCAAACTGTAGCAATCGATTGAACTCATGTTCATACTCATCAATTGTCTTACTTCCTTGTATCAGATTCATCAGGTCAGGCTATACTTTCTTTTAGACTACTTGGGAAATATTCCTTCAAAAATTCCTGTCTAAACACTTCCCAAGTAATAGGTTGTGGCAAACTTCGTTGTTTTGAATTCCACCATATCCTTGATCCTAATCTTAGCGAATAAGTTCCATAAGGTACCCTTAGAGTTTTAGGTACTTGGAAAACATCAAGGGATCGCTCAATCTGAGTTAGCCAGTCCTCAGCTTCTTCTAGCTTTCTAGGTAGTCCTTCAAAGTACCTGTTGCATTTAATAAATTTCGACAACAAGTTCCTCTGAGGACCTAAAGGTGGTGGTGGCAGCAATTCCCGTTCATATTGGGGCAGTCCTTTCACCTCGACAGCAGATTCATCAGGGTTCACTGGTCCATTTTCCTGAAATTGAACCAATGCAGTATGCCTTTCATTTCCTTTGGGAGTTATTGGAGGCATTGCTGGTGCCTCAGCAGGTGGTGCTACATTTGTTGCTTGCATATTTTGCAAAGCTTGCAAGATCAGTACATTTTGTTGCTTGAGACTTCACAAAACATCCTCTAATCGATTTTGGGATTGTGCAAGGGCATTTATTGGTGGATTTCCGGATATCCTTGCGTTTCTACTTCTATTTCTCCCTCTTGGCATTCTATTAACATTAAACATGTTATTTAGATTGAATCATGGTTTATCTTTACTAAAAGACATCAAAGTCATTCATATATATATATATATATCACACATATATTACATACCAAAATACACATAAACTTCTCATGGTTAGTGCATTATGTACATATAAAAAATGGCACTAACTCTATACCTAGCTTCTACTACTAAGGTCATCAAAAGATACATATACATCGCGCTACATACCACATGTTACGCATACATGTACATCATCAAAAGTCTATCAATATCATATCTATCATGCCATCACTAATAGATAGTACTACCATCATCAACATATAATACTAGATCTGACTTAAGGGCTAGGATAAAGGCGACCCTTGCCCTTCTCCTGAGGACCTAACTGAGGGTAATCGTCCTCTCCCTTGGAAATGCTGTCACTAATATCAATCCTCGTGTCTCTATCTCTTGGTGGTGCTACGGTTAGATCCGTATCCATCATCCGGATGCCTCTAGGAGCAGGCCTCTGTTCACTCTCGGAACTAGGAGGTACATCTCTATCAATCCACCCTCCATGTGTAGTCTCAATCAATTTGACATAATTATAATTGGAGATGTATTTTCCTGCCTCAATCCTTCGACTCTTTCCCTCACTTTCGTCTAACAATTCTACTGTTATACTTCTTTTATGAGCTCTAGTCTGAACTGACTCCTATATTACTCTATCCTACATAGAAGGGGGATGCTGAAACTCACCCGCTATCTCAGGTATAATGGGAGGCTTCCTCATCAATATACGTCTGGAATGGTTACATCTGATCACCTGTGCAAGCATCCAGTCATCATCATAGGCTATGCCGTCTTGCACCCAAATATGAACATATCGAACATCATGAGCATAAACCGCTTGTCCTCTAATAGATTCCCGAACTCTAAAATCAGGAGGATCTGGTCTCACAAATCTAGATAAGACTATGAATGTTATATTATCGATCTCCAAACCACCTCCCTTCTAAACTATTAACCTCTCGAATCTATAAAGTGTCTCTATAGCTGATCCATTATTTGGAAAGGCTTTCTCCATCAGAAATAGCCATCCTTTAAATAAAGGCTGTAATCCTCTTTTCCAAGTGCTCGATATCTCCTATAGGGTTTTGGTAATCCCACATAAAATAAAAAAATCTTCTACCAGAACCCGTAATCTGCATCTATAATCTGTCAGAGTCTCTTCTTCCTACATACTAAATATCTCCTATCTAATATGGCATGTAGCAGGATTAGTCTGCACAACAAAATTTGCATGATTAATAATAATCACATAGATTTATTCCTAATTGTGCAATGTAACACTACCCATAACTACCCAACTATTACTAAAGGGTGCTAATTGGATCTAAACTTACTACATTTACCAATGTAATTCTTTCACATATTTATCTTTTTTATACCAGCAACCATGCTCTGATACCATCTTAAAGCTGTCACGCCCCAAGGGTACCCTAGTAGAGGTAGACAAGTTACATCTAAATACTATCACTAGATTACCTTCGAAGAGTGACATGTTTTCCAAAATAATAGGATTTTTTAGTTGCTTTAATAAGAAATGATAAATACATGTAAGAAATAAATTAGCAAATGACTGCCATCTTAATCATGAAGTATCATATATTATTACAAAACATGTAGTCTTTTGTAATTCTCTACATACATAACCGATGAGACAACACTAGCTAATTTATTCTAGGAAAATATAAACCATTAATCCCAAATAGAACCATAGGCTTCCAGCTCTTAAGCCCTTACCGGAGCCATATTTATGGAAGTAACTAACCAAGGTCGAAGCGTAAACCTAAAAAGACTGTTGGAGTGTGAGCGAAACCACGACTCAGTGAATAACTAGACATATTACAAATGAAGCAAGTAATTAACAAATCATATGTCATGCAATCACTCAAACATATGCTTAGATACAAGTTTGGATGATCCAGAATCCAAACAGGAAAAAGATTTATGCTCTCTTTTTAGGGGGTTGAAGAACATTTACTTCATCACCCACCTGCCTAGGAGAGATTAAGTTTATAAGAAAATAAAAGATTTCTCATCTTAAGGTTATTACTTTTAGTTTAATAAATGTTTTAACCGACCATTTTCCTGTATCCATGCTTAGAAACTCCCTAAGTATTAATCATTTCATAGCGATACTACGGGCGGCGTTTTTCATTGCCACTTAGTTCTCATAGAACCAACAGAATAAAGAAAACCTTAGAAGAACTGACACTTCAAAAAAATCAAGCATTAATAGGGAACCGAAATATTAATACGTAGCAGGCTATCACTCGTTTATATATTCAATAATGCAGTACGTGCAATGCATGACCAGGTTATTTTAATAAGCCAATAGTTCTTATTTAATTTGATGGTGGTCATACATTACACACAATAATCATCGTACTACTTTACATCATCATACCATTGTATTATCACTTTTGTAATGATAGATTAGCAATCATACAATCAGATCACAACACATTTCCATCAAAACAATCATATTATTATCTTTGCATTACATGTTCAGCTAATTACAAGCACGAACAGTATAATATGACTGAATTATTCACCTACTCATAGTAACTAGGCGTAATAATATACCAGAAGGTCCTCTATGGTATCAAAGTCACCTATTGAGATGAATAGAATATTCATTAATATAATATAGATTATATAACTAAACTCCTATATGTGTCTAGTGTCCTAAATTGATATTTGGCTCGGTTTTTATTGATTATTTTGGTCCTTTAATGGTCTTATGATAACAATTGTCAATTAATCTTTATTTTCATATAGCTTGTCTTAGTCTTGCTTGATATTTATATATATTTATCTGGTATTCGAAAAATTGATATTTAACAAGCTTATATTTTATAGTTATTATTACTATTTTTATGTTATTCTCTATCTGACTCATTATAGTAACTCATTCGTTTATTATTGTTTAGTGTCATTGTGTTTCTTTTAATCTACTTCATACAATTATTTTGTCATTTTTAGAAGTCACATTATTCATAAATTTAGCTCCTTTCAATTTCCATTCTTACCTATTTATCTATATAAAAAAAAATATTTGATGATTATAATTGTTAATAACACTTAATATTTCCCTATAATTCTAGGGTTTTAGAAGTTATCAAATATTAAACATATTGTTATTCTAAGGTTTGTATTTATTTATTACTTAACTCTGTTTTGACACACACACACATATATATATATATAATATGTTTATTAGTATTTATTATATATATTTTCTGTTCATGTAATACAGACTTCTCGTATGAAAAAAAGGTTTGTACGCCGGCTCCTATGCCACCGGCATTGAAACCCAGATGTCAGCATTCTTAAGTTTTACATTTTACTTCGTATCAAGTTGCATTGGCTTGTAAGCCACTAGCTTTCCCACATACGTTAAACTACACGCTGTCGACGTATAACTCCAGTTAGCTGGCATTCTGTTCATTTTATGTAAAAATAAATTTTACGTAACTTCTATTCCAATATTAGCCGTCTCAACACCGTCGGCCTACCCTCATAAGCCCCCGGCGTTCAACGTATACACTGCCGGTGTAGGGACAGTGTTGACACTATTCATCATCTTCTCTGATGAACCAGTTCGTGTTTCTTCACTTTTCCACGTTAAAATTATTCCCAAATCATTCATAAGTGTTTCTATGTGATATATATACGTACATCAACTCATAATACTATAACATGTAAATGATATTAAATTTTCGGATTTGGAAAAGTACAACTAGGGTTTTTTGTAAGTTTTACCTTTTTGATCCAAATTTGAATGTTCTAAACTGCACTCCAAAGCTTGTTTCGAACCTAAGACAGCCAGAAACATTGTTTATAACCAAGTTTGACACTTAAACTAGCTAAAAACGAATTCAACCTTACCTTAGCTCTTGTTTCCAAGCTTTTAGTTAAGTTTTAATAGAGGTTGAGTTTGTGGTTATGTTGTGATTGGTTTTGGTGTTTATTTTGGATGAAAATAGTGTAGTCTGGGTGTTGTTTTAGCTACTAAGTTGGAGTGTTTGTTTGTAGTATATGGTTCTTTGTTTATGTGTACATTAATAAGTTTTATATATACTAGATGGAAGAGGAGAGAGGGTCAGTTGCTACGATTTTTTCTCCTCCAATTTGCCAAAGTTGTAGTTATTTTATGCTACATTAATTAGCTTATCCAATTGTCTCACTTTGATTGGTGAGTGTGTGCATTTTGTTGACTTAAGAATGTATTATTGGACCAACTTGAGATGTATTTCGGCTGGAGAAAAATTGAAGAAATTTCAACCACATAATAGCCCCATTTGCACCAAAAATTGGGTAAATTATTATATAATAATATTTAGTTAGTTAATTATCTTATTTTAGGATAGTTTAATAAGTTAAACAGGTACAAATATGACAATTATTCAAGGGTTTTATCTCTAAAAATTTATATAGAGTTCTACAATTTTTTAGATTATCATTAGGTTTAACTTTGGGTTTAAAGTTTACGCGATGAATTATTTTTAGAATTTTATCCCCTACGATTAGGGTTTTATAAGCTTAATAGGTCAGTTTTTGTTTTAGACTCTAATAGCTTAAGAATTTACTAACTAGACAATATTGTGATCCAAATATTTATTTGGAGTCTAGATTATTAGTTATACATAAGTTTATATTTTTATTGTGTATTCATAATTCTAATGGTTTATCTATAAATTATCATGTTCTAATTATCAGCATTATCAAATATCTACTTTTCAATAAATATGAATCTTATTTAGGTTATTTCTAGATAACTTTGTTTTAAGGTTTGAAATTATATACAAGCTCATTTCTACTTATGGTTTAATTCTAAGGTCTTGATTTAGTCCTATATTATCATTCTATTTTCTATGTTTATATTTTCATCTATTTCTATTCATATGAAAAATCTCGAGGTTTACAGTTCAAGCGACAACAAGTTTGAATCTAAAGCTCAAAGATTCAAATTAATTACAATCTTGGTTATGGGTGATGTCGAGCGCTCGACATGTCAATTAGTTAAGGCACGACAAGCTCAAATCAAAGACTCAACAAGCTCAAACATACATAGTATTGGTCGAGGTTCAAAACTAAGCTGCAACTAGTCTAAGGCATGACAAGTTTGAAATCAAGGCTCAATGAAGTCTACATGAGCACAGACTTGTCAAGGGTCAAAATGAAGGTACGACACTTTAAGTCACAACAAGCATAGGGTACGACAAATTAAATACACGAGCCGATATGACAAAAAGAGCCATTGAAGTGCATTTAATACTCGACGACTTAAAGACGTTTTCTTTAACAGACATTTAAGTTATTGAAGGCTATAAATACTCTATCCTTGGGATATTCAAAAATAAGAAGAGAAGTACAAATTGAAAGAGCTATTTTGCAAACAAACAAACAAATTATTAATTTTTTTTATTCTCTTATTCATTAAATTGTAAATATCTAAAAAAGAGAGAGAAAATTATTTTAGTGTCCTGTTCTTATATTTGCTATCTATTAAAGAGCATGTAGAGAGAGAAGGGAAATATTTTATTTCCTAAGTATTTTATAAGTGGTGTGCTGCTCAGCTTGAGTGTGTTTAATTGGTGATTAATAAAGTGATTGTGAAGTTCTCGGTTGGAGGCATTGGTAGATCATAGATAGTAGGAAGTGGGTCAAACTCCATGTTAAATATGGACTGAAATTTAATATCCTTATCTCTTTTTATATTTCATATTATAATCTACTATTATATTATCCATTGCTATTAAAGTTAATCTTGATATGCTGGATTAAAATTAATTAATTAAGCTTTTTAGGACAAATACTCAACCCCATTCTCTTAAGTATTTTCTAGTTCATTTTCATGTTTTCATTTGGTATTAGAGATTCGTCTCTATTTTTCTATGCTTAATTGTATATAGAGGAAATATCATGGCATCAAATACACTAAGATTTCTAGAGAGGCAAGCTATAAGTAGACCGTCGCTTCTAAATGGGGGTAACAACTTATATTAGAAGTGTAGAATGAAAATTTTTCTAAAAGCTCAAAATAGATTAATATGACATGTTGTAGAAAATGGTCCCATGGTTATTGAAGACAAAAATGAATCTAACTATACAAAGGTCGAAAAAGAGAAAGTTCATTTAAATGAAGTTGCAATGATATTTTGTATTGTGAATTAACTGAGAGTAATTTTAGTCGAATTTCCACTTGTAGATTAGCTAAAGAAATTTAGGAAAATCTTAAAAATACCTATGAAGGATCTACAAGATTAAAAGATACTAAAATTAGTCTTCTTTGTGGCGAATTTGAAAATTTTAAAATGAAGATTGATGAAGCAATTGATCAAATGCATGATAGATCCATTAATATTTTGAATCAATCATTTATTCTTGACAAGACATATACTAACTTGGAGATAAACTCTAAAATTCTTAGGTCCTTGCCAAAAGGAGTGGAAGGTAAAAAGAACCGCCATTGAAGAGGCACACGACTGAGAAAAATGGGTAAAGAAGAACTTCTTGGAATCCTTAAAAGCCATGAAATGATTAAGAAGTATAGAGAGGAGTCAACTAAGAAGAAAATTGCACTAAAAGTCTCTTACTCTAACTTCAGTTCAAGTGAAGAGGAGCAAAGTGAGGAAAAAGATGATGAAAATGAGGAACTTGTTTGGATAATAAAAAACTCTTAAGAAGTTCATGAGGTCTAGCAATAAGTCAAAGAGAGTGGATGATGATAACACCTCATCTAGATACAGAAAAAGGATGTGATAACTTACTACAAATGCCACAAACTAAGACACATTTAGCAATACTATCCACTGCTCAAGAAGGGATCAAAGGGATCCAGAAAAGAAGTACTCATCGCCACTTGGAGTGATGATAACTCAAGTGACTCTGATGAGAATGTACGCTTCATGGCAGTAGATAATGAGGCATCTTCCCCCTTTTCTCCTTCTTATGATGAGTTGCATGCCATGTATGATAAAATATATTGTAAGCTAGTAAAAGTAGAGAAAAAGAAAAACATGCTTAAAACATTAATAATGGAAGTAGGAGAAAAATCAGATAAATTTAGAATTGAACATAAGGAGATTAAAATGGAAAATGAAAAGTTATATGAAGAAATTGAATCTTTAAATTTGGAAAATGACAAGACGGATAATAAATATAAGAAGCTAAAAGGCAAAAATAGTGAGTTAAGCAAGACCAATGAAAAATTAACAATTGAAAATGATTTGCTTGATCTAGAAGTTTAAACTTTAAATGGTAATGATAAAAGTAATGATAATATTACATGTACTAGTTATAGTAACGATGAAATTTTAAAAGAGCTAGTTGACCTTATAAATGAAAATGAAAGGTTGAATAATAGCTTATGTGATGCAAATGCTACCATAGCCAAAGTCATCAAGGGAAAGAATAATTTGAGTACTCTCCTTAGAAAAAAAAAATGTGATTTTAACAAATATGGAATTAGCTATGATAGAAACAATGGTTGCAAGTGTCATAAATCCAAGCTTGTGAGAGCTACTCATGGAACTTGCAACTATTGTGACAAGTTGGGCCATATTGCACACAATTATGCAATAAGGAAAGTAATGCATTTGTGTCACTTATGCAAGTATATGTGGGTGCCAAGAAGGGAAATACTTTCTCTAGCTAACCATAAAGGACCAAAGCAAAAATGTGTACTAAAAATTATTGTATTTTTCTAAGTACCTCAAGTGACTCCAAGGGACAAAATATAGTATAATCTCAACTTGCTTGAGTTAAATAGTTTGCGCTCTTGATGTTTGTGTATATAATATATTGATGTGTTTGCATATGCAAATTTTTTGGTGTGGAGATGCTTTTGTGCATGTTTTGAGTTGAAATTGAATTTGAAATGCACAAAATTTGATTTTCATGCTTTTGATGCATAAATCATGTTTTATCACGTTTATTGGATCTAAACAAACTTATACAAAGGTTCAAATTTTATTGAAAAGGTTTTTGGACAATATACTCTTAAGGAAAATTCATGCTTTTGATAACTAAAATGTGCACGAATTTGCAATATGTGAACTTATATGAGTTTTTTTAGTTCCAACATCCTTTATATACCTTTTCATACTTGCATGAAAGTGTTGGATATGCTTAAACATGAATTCCTTGATAATATGTTGATTTTATGCATGTTTTGGACTAAATTTATGCTAAAATTGAGCTTTGAATACATGAAAATGGTTTTTCATATTTTCGATGCATAAACAATGTTTAGACATGTTTAATGTTTCCTTCTAAACTTATTTGAAAATTTGAAAATATTTAAATATTATTTTAGACCTATTTGTGCACGCTTAAAAACATATTTTGCAATTTTCTAACTGCAACTTGCATAAATTTATGATATGAGGATGCTTTATCATGTCTAAAACCATTTTGAACTTGTATGTAGTCTATTCATCTCTCCTTATTTGCAATATCATAAATCTATCATTTTTTATAAGTACAAAGGGAGAGAAGTGTAGAATGCACAATTAAAGGAGAAGAGACATGTTAACATATTGAATGTGGTAGAGAAATGTTGTTTGTAGAGATTAGAAAAGAGGGAGAAGAAAGTAGAGCTTAATTTGCATAGATTATGTACAAATACTCTCTGTTTGTGTTTGTTTTTGTTAAGTGAATAGTGTCATTTGTGAGGTTAGTGAGCTAATATTATAAGGCACTGTTTACATATTTTGTTTGTGTATTTTAGTGAAGTCCTCATGTATTGAGGTACTTGTGTAAAGTCCTGCATGTGTCTAGGCAATTGGTGAAGTCCTACATGTGTGTAGGTATTAAGTAAAGTCCTCTATTGTGAGGCATTTTGTGAAGTCTTCATGTTGAGGCAATTGTGAAATCCTCTTCGTGTGGCAATTGTTTTGTATTGTGAAGTCCTCCTTGAGTGAGATAACTTGTGTTGTTGATTTTTTTTATGAGTCTAAAGGGGGGGAGATAAGATGTATGCACAATTAACATGCATAAAGTATGCTTTTAATAAATTCAAAGGGGAAAAGAACTGTTGTGTTTGTGTGCTATGTTTGTTTGTGCCGGAAAGGGGGAAGAAAATGAGGAATTAAAGGTAGCTTGCATTTCCCTAAAATTAAGCATCAAGTCTTTAAATCAAAATTGAAAAATTCCTTTGAAACCTAGATGGTCATTTAAAGGGGAGTATGCTTAATTGAAAAGGAGTTAATTGTGCATGATTATCCTCATCAAAAAGCAAGAGATTGTTGAGCTTGTATGTTCAACGTGGATTTTAATGAGACTACATAATGCAAAATTAACTATTCAATTATGTTAAACTACACTTAACTGTTCGAACATATATGATGAATAACATGTTAGAATATATATATATATATATATATATATGTGTGTGTGTGTGTTGTGCATTTTTGTGTTGTTCTCTAGAGATAGTATAGGTTTTTAGCAGGGACAGAATTCTCAAGCACATCTTTGGTCATAGGTCAAGTTGAGGGCTTGATGAGTCTATTGTCAGGGCATTGCAAGTTTGAATCTAAGGCTCGAAGAATTCAAGTGAATTATAGTCTTGGTCAAGGGTAATGTCGAGGGCTCGACATGTCAAATAGTTAGTGCATGACAAGCTCCAATTCGAGACTTGAAAAGTTTAAACATACACAACTTTAGTTGAGGGTCTAAACCAAACTATAATGAGTCTAAGGCGTGACAAGTCTGAGGCACAACAATTTTGAAATCAAGACTTAATAAAGTCTACGTGAGCATAGACTTGTCGAGGGTCAAAATGAAGGCACGGTAAGTATTAGCACACAACAGTTTAAAAAAAGCCATTGAAGCGTATTTAATGCTTGGTGACTTAAAGATATTATCTCTAGTGAACATTTACATTTTTGAAGCCTATAAATACCCTGTCCTTAGGAGATTCAAAAATAAAAAGAGAAGTGCAAATTAAAAGAGCTATTACTTGTGAACAAACAAATAATTAATTTTCTTGTTCTCTTTTTCATTAAATTTTGAACATATGAAAAGAGAGAGAAAATCATTCTAGTGCTCTGTTCTTGTATCTACTATCTATCAAATAACATCTAGAGAGAAAAAGGAAATATTTTATTTCATAAGTATTGTATAAGTGGTATATTACTCATTTTGAGCATGTTTAATTGGTGATTAATAAAGTGATTGTGCAGTCCTCATTTGGAGATATTAGTAGACTGTGGAGAGTAAGAAGTAGATTGAACTCCATGTTAAATCTGGACTTAAATTTTCTATCCCTATCTCTTTATATTTCATATTATAAGATGTTGTTATATTATCCGTTGCTATTAAAGTTAATCTTGATCTATTACATTAAAACTAATTGATTGAGCTTTTTAGGAAAATACTCAATTCACCCCTCCTTTTGAGTACTTTCTAGTGATGACCATTAAAGAAGGCTTTGGGAGCAAGCCCATTGTTAAGGCGCTCCCCAAGACGATGCCTGTAGACACCCTATTTTTACCTCTAAAATAATAACAATAATAGTCATTGCATATAAATAAAAAAAGGAAAAAAAAAAGGTAAATAGAATATGTATACAAAAATATAAAATATGTTTCAAAAAATGCAAAAAAGAAAAAAAAAAAAATATAATATTAAAATGCTATAAATATAAATATGATTAAAAAATAAAAAATAATATTTTTGGACTTGATCTAGGTTACTCAAATATTATTTCAGTGGCCACAAAACCAAGGCACAGGCCAACGGGACACCATACACACATGGGACCAAGGTTCGATCCGCGTGAGAGGTAGATTTTTTTTTTTTTTTTTTTTTTTTTTTAGTTTGGTGTGTTCTTGACACGTGCTAGCATTGCCACAAGTGGGGCATGTGTGGAACGCGCATCATCTTCATCCCCAAGAATGCCATATTTCCTAAACGAGACATCCATTTGAAGCTCGATTTTGATCTGTTTTTCATCTTATTCAAATCAAATTAATGTAGGGGATTTGAAGTAGACATGTGATACTTCGGATTTGAATAAAGAAACAACCCTAAAGCTAGCGATTTGGCACTCGATTTTGGATCCAAAGTTTACAATTTTTTTTTTTTTTACGTACGAAAACAAACTTTTGAAATTCAAATCTGACTTACCTCAACTTCTAGAAATCTTTATATGAACTCACTATCATCCTTCCAAAAGTTCACCAAAGCTCGGAATTTGCAATCAACTATTCAAAAAGCTCCAATTCCCGTGCAACCCACCTACTAAAATTCTCGAACACAACCCATCTAATTCAACCCCTAAACAGTATAAATAGGGTTCGAGCTTCCTGTTCAAATCATCCACAACCATCAATAATCATCAACAACAATCCAATTCATTCGAGAAAGCTTCGATTTAACTTTTGAGATCTAGGATTCGAATTTTTTAAATTCTTTGATTATCTTTAATAGAGGCTAAATCGGAGCAAATCAAGGACATAGTTGGATTCAGGGGTGGTGAAAGCTTTAGCTAGTAGCTTTCCTCTTCATCCAAAAGCCTTCGATTAATAACAACCAACCACCACCACCAATCGCCACTTGTAGAGCTCAAAACCACTAACTTTCAGCTACATTTGGAACAAACTACCACTGTTGGAGCCTTCCATGTTGACCAAAGTTTTGTCTGACACATCTGTGATCGCCCAGAGTTGCCAGATCAGTGGTTACGAATTTTGCTAGTTGCTTTCCCAGTGCGACCCGACTACTTTAGATCTGACATGAATCTGGCTTGAAAATCCAACTCAGACCTAGATTTGATTTGCATCCAATCCTGTCTAGTAAGTCCATTTCAATTATATACATATATATATATCTTTTTACAAATGTCAAAGAAAAAAATATAAATAAAATAAAATTAAATAAAATATATGATTTTGCCAAAATAATGAGATTAAATATATATATATATATATATAGTAGGTGTATTAATATATATAAATATGTAAAATAATAATAATAAATAATAATGTAAAAAATATTAAAAATATTAAAAAAAAAGTCTTTTAGCTTTTAGAAAATCCTATCTTCTAAAAAGAAAAAAAAATCAACTTGGTGGCCTATAGGGTTATACATCAAAAATTTTATAAAAATTGAAGAATTAAAGAACTTAAACGGGAAATAGTTCAAAAATAAAAAATTACAACCAATACATTAAAGTTTTTCTTAAAAAGAACTACATAACGTTTGATCTCGACTGGCAGGTACGTAGGCACCTTCGAGATGACATAAAAATGAAAAGCCTTTTTTTGTTTTATTATTGGTTTTGAATCAATTCATTGTAAATTTTTTAAGTTTTGACGATAAGTTGTGAATATCATAGTTTTTAAATTTCATTTACTTTGAGCATTAAAAGGATAAATTTTAAGTCATGAATTTTAAGTAGTATTTATGGTTTTCAATATGGTAGTTTCCGAATCTAAAAATTTTTTGTTTATGAAATTTGGTTTTAAACCAAATTTTCATAGAGTAATAGCGAAGTTAGGATCAACCAACCCATTGATCATAACTTACAATTTTTTCTCAAATTTAGTCAAGTGGCGACTCCAAAATGTTTTCAAAAATTTAATTCATAGTTGTGGATTTGTTTCAGATGAGTTAGGTTTTGATACGAATAGAATTAAAAGAGATTAAACCAGAAAATGAAAAATCCAGACTCGACAATGCGCTTCACAATTGAAGTCCAATACAAAGTCCTCCCAAACGGAGCTTAGCTACCCACCTTAGAATCCTATGATGGAGCTATCGACCTTGAAGATCACGCCACCTAGTTCCAGTCCACCATGGACATACATAATTTCTCAGACGCTATATGGTGCCAGACATTACCCATCACCTTCCGAGGCGCAGCTCGAGTTTGGTTCAACAGCTTGAACAAAATACAATTAGCTTGTTCACCCAACTTAGCAACCTCTTCATGGCCCATTTTATGGCGAGCAAAGCCCCAAAGAAGAATGCCTCCTACCTCTACACTATTCAACAATGATAGAACGATCCCCTTGAGAGATTACTTAGCAAGATTTAACAAAGCATATCTAGAAATCCCAAACTTCAACTAAGGAGTGGCCCTAAAAGCTATCAAAAAAGGAGTCATCATGAACTGCCCCTTTTTTAACCCCATCTCGAAGTGTTATCTCACTATGCTTGAGCAAATAAGAGAAATGGCACAAAAATATATCCACTAGGAGGATATCAAAAGCGTTAGGAGAGAAACTGAAGTGAAAATAGAGCCTTCCGAGATGAAACCAATTAGCCTTAAGAAAAGGGGTGTCATAAAGACCGTCCTGACTTTAATAGCTGGTTTGATGCGAGATCAAATTGCAAGGACAACGAAAAGCGAAAGCTCTTCCCAATGTACGACGAATTTACCCCTTTGAAACTACTTGTGCATGACATGTTCCTTAAAATAAGGAACCAAGGGATGTTACCACCTGTGCTTCCAATGAGGCCTAACAAAAAATGAAAGGACTCGAAGGAATATTGTAAGTACTACCACGAACATAGACACGATACAAAGAATTGCTAGCAACTTAAAAGTGCCATAGAGATGCCACACAGCATGACCGGCTCAAGCAGTATATCGACTATGATATCAAACTTGAATCGCTTACCCAAAATCATAGGACAAATGAGTAAAAAAAGACAGTGAATACCTGAGACAACTCGAATCTACCTTGACTCAACTGAGAATGCCATGGTGAAATCAACACCAATGTCGGTGGGCCCTTGACCTCGACTATAAAGACCCAACATGTGCTATATTAAAATATGACATGTTAAGTCCCCAACCACACATAATATACGGATATATTACATAAGGTTGTTCGAAAAAGGAGTGTTTATATGAATTGCCTATTTAACTTGTTTTAAATACATAGCTTTAATAAAAACAACTCATCAAGGAGTATATACTTTAATATAACAGCATATGGATACCACTAACTTGGTATCTTAAAGTTTACAAACCATATAGTACATACTATATAATGAAAATTAAATACTTTATATTATAACTTAGGCTTATAGACAAGCCATGTCTACACCATTACACTTTCAAACAAAACAAACTTTGAGTTTGTCTCTTTTGCCAGGAAAACAATAAGGTCGGTCTAGGAGTCCTAATCATCACACTCATCCAAAAAGTCATCAAAGTCCATCCTATAGCCCAAGGAATCATAAAACTTATCATCTTCAATACTTGAAAAAGAGAAAGTGAGCCATAAGGTCAGTACAAAGTAATACAAACAAATACGACGTGGCACATACTCTTGAATTAATACAAGGCAAATCATAAATTATTTCTCTTTAATTAAGTCAACAAGACAACACTAGAGTATTGAACCTTCGAATTCAATCCTAGGGAATTTAAGGGTCTCGAGTAACCATAGCTACTCAAGGGGTTGATATAAGCAGCCCAAATACTTATATCTTTGTTATATCTTATAAAGAAAAAGTAATTTCATCGAAGGTTTACAACCTTTATCAACTGTACTTAACTTAATCAATAATATCACCTAGTTCAATCATCCCAATAAATGTAAACTAAATCATATTATATCCTTTTAAGAATAAGCAAATGTTACAATGATGCGATACTCCCTATTCAATTACCAGCTGAGCCACTAAGAAAGGTCATTGCATCATGACTAAGTGGCTTAAGCACCTAAACTACCATGTTAACTCATTAACAGGATTGCCGCTCATCGGACTGGATTAACGACGAAATGCACAACCAATTCAAATAATTTTTATTCCTCTTTGATTAGAGTTGGTTTAGAAATATCTAATCTTGACAATCAACAATCACATTACTGCGTACCTTCATAACTAGGTTTATCAAGCAAAAGTCAAGTATATGAACTCAGTCGAGTATGAGAATCCGTTAAAGAAACCATTCCACATAAAACATGGTTAATTTGCAATCATATTCCAATTAATAATCACTCACACAATATATATATATATATATATATATCACATTTCAAACAATTATATATCAAACATCACTATTTCCTAATTGAATATTAATCACGATTAGTTACTACATGTTTAACATTTATTAAACTTAAATAAAATTCATATATAGCATAACTTAATTTTTATTCATACAATAGGTTCATATAGGCTTTTAGGTAATCGCAAAACTAAGAAATAAATAAGGAAAACATAATAAGTAATAAAATTATAGCAAACAAATTTAATTTATTTTTTATTTTTTATAAACAGCACAAAGTACGCTTGCTCAAAGCCGCGACATAACTAGGGAAGGCCGACGACATACATAGGAAAGTTGATGATGTACAAATGTAGATAACCTCAATAAGAAATCAATAACGCAACACCCCTTCCCATAGGCCATTTCAAAGGTTGTTTGGACCCAACATAAACACATAAAAAGCTCTAGAATGTACAATACCCCTTCCTATAGGCTGTTTTGGGGCCATTTGGACCATAAACTGCCAAACACCCTTTCAAAAAGGCTGTTTGATAGGGTATTTGAAATGTTTTGAATTTCCCCTGTTTTAAACTCGAATTTTACACAATTTTCACTACTTCAATCTTACTCTAAGCCTTATACAAACATTATACAACATGTCTCAAGAACTTAACAACAGAAAACAAGTATAAACTCCATTTCTCCACATCAACCAACTCTCAAACATCAATTAACATGAATTTACTCCTTCATTTCCAACTTTCACCAACTCATGCATACTTAAAATAACTCCTAAACATAACACCACTCATCTAACTCTAACATTTCAACTTAAAACAACTTTGGAGCTTATAACAACTAATTTATTACAACTTCAAGCATCCAAAGTCTTTCTTAACAACTCATCATACCAATACTACTTATAATCTAACAAGAGACTAATTTTTTTTATAGAAATTCATGGAACAAAAAGTAAAACAAATCATCACAAATGACATATATAATTACCTTAATTTGTAGATAATGAGTGGAAGAGAATTCTTGGTGATTTGAGCAAGGAAATTTGATAAAAAAGGTTAGAGAATTATGCTAAGAAAATCCAATGAATTTTAGGGTCTATTTTGGCTTTGATATTTTTTACAAAAAGAGTTGATATTATCCTTATCATGTTGACTTTGAAGATAACTACTATGATAGAGAAAAAAAATGCATGGGCTTGGTCTTTTAATTGATGAGTTGGGCTTGGTTTAAGGTTGAAATCTGCCATGTGACATTTGGGTTTAGTTTTGGTTTAAGTTTGTTTTAATAACTCAAGCTTTACATACATTAAAACCAACAATCAACATAATTATAAATACTTACTAACATATTATATTCTAACATGTTTAATTTGTCAACCAAGATATATTCACAAAATTTTCATATTTTAAACAAGTAGAACACATATATGCTATACACTACTATTACTAAATTATACCAACACCCTATATTTTATTAACCAAGTGTTTATCACGATTTCCATATTTTAAGCTAACATATGATATTCTCATCAACCAAACACTCAATAAAACTTTATGATTTAATTAAATCAAAAAATATATATTAAATTATTATGTATTGAGAATTAGGCTATTTCATCAGCCAAGGTGAGCCCCTACCAAGATCGAGCAGGTCCTGAGAAGTGATTAACCTGGAGCCTAAGAGGGCTACGGTCGATTCTACCTTTTCCTTCACCGATGAGGACTTCGAAGGAATTCAAACCTCACACCAAGATGCTCTGGTCATCTTTGCTCACATATCGGGTTGGAAAGTAAAAAGAGTGCTAATCAACACGGGTACCAGCATCAACATCCTTTTCAATCAGGCCTACGAAAAGATAAAGCACGAGATCAGGCTAAAATTAAGGCCTTATGATCATGAGCTACATGGATTTGATAACTAACTTGTTCCTCCTCGAGGGGTCATCACTTTACCCCTTGAGCTTATTGAAGGGACACAATGTGCGACACGCCAGATAGATTTCATAATGGTTAATTGTTGATCCCCGCATAATGCCATATTAGGAAGGGTTACTCAGTCTATCTCTGGCATAGTCTTCTCCCAGCCCCACCTAAAAGCCAAATTCCTCAACTCAGCTGGGACAGGGGTATGTTGAAGGGATCAAGAACAATCCAAAATATTATACCTCAAGGCTTTGAAGAGAGACCGCGTATACATCATAGATACTAAGCTAAAGAACGAATCCAAGCATCGAGGCAAATCAGTCGAACCCACCGAGGATGTCACCTTAGATGACGACCCTAAGCACATGATAAAAGTGGGGAGGTCAATATCCTATAACATAAAGGAAAGGCTAATTGCATTCTTGTGAGCAAACAAAGTCATCTTCACATGGTTACCTTCGGACATGATAGGCATCGCCTTGATGTAGTCACACATCAACTAAATATTAATAAAGCCTAAAAGCTAATCTGCCAAAAGATTAGGCACTTTTCCTAGAAAGATAGGCTACTATTGTGGAAGAAATCAAAAGGCTCCTTCAAGATAGGTTTATTAGAGAAGAGAGATAACTAACCTCATTAGCCAACATTGTCTTGGTCAAGAAATCCAGTGGGAAATGGCAGATGCGTGTGGACTACACTGATCTAAATAAGGCATGCTCGAAGGACTATTTCCCATTACCTCGAGTCAAACAGCTTGTTGATGGTACCTTAAGGCACGAATTGTTAAGTTTAATGGACACTTTCTAGGCTATAATTAGATCAAAATGGATGAAATAGATGAGGTTTACACCTCTTTGTCACAGCTTTAGGCACATATTGCTACAAAGTGGTGCCATTTGGATTAGAGAATGCTAAGGCAACCTTCCAGAGGCTGATCATTGAGATATACGGACCTCTAACAGGAGAAGAACCACTTTAATAACCTCTAGGAGACCTTTGATCGCCTTTGTTTCTACAATTTGAAACTCAATTCACAAAAGAGCATCTTTGGCCCCTCATTCGGAACATTTATTGGTTATGTTGTCTTGAAGAGGGATTGAAGCCAATCTCAATAAGATTAAAGCACTCTTGAAAATGAGACCACACTCATCAATCAAAGAAGTGTAAAAACTCACTGGAAGGATAACTACTTTAAGCGGGTTCCTCTTCAGGAGCATGACAGATGCTCGGAATTCTTCAAGATCCTCAAGAAATCCAATAAGTTCGAATGAATAGAGAAATCACAATAAGGTTTTGATGAGCTCAAATATTTCCACTTAGAGCCATCAGTGTTGTCGACTCTAGTCCTAGGTGAGGTTTTGTCCCTATAACTCATGATAAGTGATTGAACTCTCTCATTAGTACTAACTTGAGTAAAGGGAAGACAACTTCGACCCATATACTACATTAGCCATGTCCTCCCAGGAGCAGAGCAAAGGTACACAGAGTTAGAAGAATTTGCATTAGCAGTGGTAGCGTCTGCCTGCCATTTATGATCATATTTCTAAGTACGCCAAGTTACTGTCCTCACCAATGTCCCACTAAGGTTATTCCTCTAGAAACCTAACGTATCCAGAAGGATGATGAAATATGCCATTGAACTCAGTGCATATGGGGTACAATACTAACCCTAAGATGCCATCAAGGTCCAAGTGCTGGTGGATTTTATAGCAGAGTACACAGGCATGTTGAAGCTTGAAGATCGATAAAAGACTATGTGAACTCTCTATGTAGATAGATCCTCCACACAAAGAGGGAATGAGGCTGGCTTGGTATAGGAGGGACCTCATAGGTTTAAAATCTATTTATGCCCTGACTTTTAGCTTTCTTGTAAGCAACAATGAAACAGAATATGAGGCTTTACTAGCCAGACTTAAGCTCATTGCAAGCATCGGTGTAGAGATGGGGACCTCAAAATCTTCTCAGATTCTAACTTGCAGTCTAACAAGTCAAAGACACCTATAAAGCAAAACACAAAGAAATGGTCGAATACTTGGAGATTATCCGATTTCTCATTAAAGAACTGCTTGCCTGGGATATTGTCAAAATACCCATACCTGACAACATAGAGGCTGTCAAGCTCTCTAAGCTCGTCTCCATGATAGCTCCCAATTTATGCAATACCTAGGAAAAATTTTTCATGGAGTTTCTCCTGGAAAAATCCATTGTAAATAAAACCCATGAAGTACTTGAACTATAATAGACATTACCACAACTAAGCTGGATAACAGCAATAGAGAGATACCTTAAGGAAGGAACCCAACCTTTAGATAGAGTCGACGCAAAAAGGTTAATGTTCAGGCCTGCCAACTACACTCCAATCAATAGAGCATTATACAAAAGGGGTTTTAGCTTCCCCTTACTCCGATGCTTGCATCCCAAGGAAGGACAACATGTCTTGGAAGGCCTATACACAGGCAAATGTAGCAACCACGTCAAAACCCAGTCACTATACTCCCAAGTTGTGTGAGATAGATACTTTTGGTCGACAATGAAAATCAACGCCAAGGAGCTTGTGTAGAAATGCAAGCAATATAAAAGAATTGCCCCTATCGGCCTCGCCCCCAATATGAATCTGCTATGCATGACGAGTTTGTGGCTGTTCGCCATGTGGGGACTCAATATCCTTAGCCACTTCCCTCCTTCAATAAGACAAAGAAATTCATCATAGTAAGGTGTGATTGTTTCACAAAGTGGGTAGAGACCAAAGTAGTAGCCAAAGTCACAAATAAGAATATTCTACACTTCATATACAAGAACATCTTAACAAAGTTTGAAGTCCCCTACTCCATCATAATGGATAATAGAAAAATAGTTCAACTCTAAGAGGATTAAGGATTTCAGTTTTGAGGATAAGATCACAGTATACTACATGTAGGTTAGTCACTCACAAGTTAATGGTCAAGTCGAAGTGATCAACAAAACCATTATCCAAAGCATAAAGGCTAGAGTCAACCACCTAAGTGGCAAGTGTGCAGATGAGCTCCCCAATATACTATGGGATACCACACCACCAGGCAAACCCTAATAAAAGAAACCCCCTTCAGACTAGCTTTTGGATCTAAGATTGTCCTATCTATCAAACTCGAATTACCAAACATTCGAGTCTAATCCTATGATGAAAACATCAATGAGGTAGGTCTGTGAACCGAGCTTAACACCATTGAGGAAACTCAAGTTATCATCTATAAAAGGGCACCAGCCTACAAGCAAAGGGCAGCTAGATAGTATGACAAAAAAGTGAAGCATAAGGTTTTCCTCCCTGATGACCTGGACTACAAAAAAATTGGTTGCAACAAGAGCAGAAGAAGCCCAAGGAAAGCTCACCTCAAATTGGGAAGACCCTGTTAGAGTAAAGGAAGCTCTAGGGAATAGAACAGATAAACTCAAAACACTGGATGTCGAATTCTTCCCAAGAACTTGGAATGCCAACAACTTAAGAAAATTCTTCAAGTAGATACTACTCACTTGTATGCAGAGCTCAAAATATGACATTGTTAAGGAGTAACAAGATTATGAATGAAATGAAGTTTTGTGATAAATTGTTTCTTTCAAGTCCCTTTAAAAAAAGGAGATTGAGCAAAGGCCCCAGAAGAGTAAAGTACTCTACCCTCATACTCTAAATGAGCTCAGGTAACTCCCTCTCAAGGGTAACTTCCCTTATGAGGTTAGGTAACTCCCTCTTAACGGTAACTCCCCTGGCGAGCTTAGGTAACTTCCCTTGTGAACTCGAGTAACTTCCTATTAACGGTAACTCCCCTTGAAAGCTCAAGGTCATTTCCCCTCAAAGGCAGGTTGCAAGAAAAGATCGAAGCCGCACTAGAAAAAAGTTTATTAATTTGAAGCAAAAAATGATGATAGTAGTTTTTAATTGTCATCTTGGCCAGTTAGTTTTGACTAGCATCCCAGCTAAAGAAATACAAAGTGAACTTTCTATGAAAATAAAAATCTTTGAGATGATAGAACTTTCAACTGGGAACCCCAAAAGGGATTTAAACCTCATATTAGAAGTTCTTAACCCCCTTGTCCATGATGAGCACTGACCTTAACCCTAGTAACTCCGCGTACAAATCTGCTAAAGCTCCTACTTGTTAAAGTCAACAAGTTGACTAAGGGCGACAAGGTACCTAGCATACCATTCGAATAGGAATCCCAGCTCGAGAAGCAACTAGTGGATGATTTTTAATAAGAAGTGTCAAAACTTAACATCACTAATTGCATGACCTCCAAGCTCTTGGTCTCCTACCATATCGCTAGCCATGAAAATGGCCTAAAGAAGGGAGCTAGGAAGTAGGAGAAAGAGTCGGCGGTATCCCTCATGACAACCTCGCTCTAAACAAGCTACCAAGAGATTGAAGCTGTAGAAGGGAGACAAGCCCTAATAGCCCCAGGCACGTTAATGTACTCACCATGGCCACTTGACTTCAACCTAAGAACCGTAAAGGAGAAACGCATCCCTAGATAAAACGGGTAAGGTGGAAATTGGAATTGAAGCATGAATAACATGTCCAATCCATTAGCTAACCTTAGTGATGGACTGATAGGGATCATTTACTCTATTAAATTAGGGATAAATTATGTTTAATTTTCCTTCGAATATGCTTAAAGTTGAGGAATATGGTACTTAATGCTTAATTATGCTCATTTCAGGTGACTAAAGGCAAATTCTCAATACTTTGGTGAAGAAAGATCATTTAGAGTAAAAATGGCTTGTCACAATCCTCATCATGCTTGTGACACATGTGGTGATCTCCGTCCCTAACCTCATCACACCTGTGACACAGGTGGTAATCTCTGCGGATTTGATTTATGGACTCATCACCACTCTCATCACGCCCGTTATGAGGATGGTGATCTCTGTCACCGTTATGAGGATGGTGATCTCCATCACTATCCTCATCATGCCCGTGATGAAGGGGGTGATCGCCATCACTACCCCCATCACCAGCAGTGACAAGGATGGTGATCTACACTGACTTAGTTGTTTTACTCACCACCACCCTCATCATGGCCGTGATGAAGGGGGTGATATCCACTGTTTTCATTTTTAGGCCTATCATCGCCAGAGTTACGGTCATGATAAGGGTGGTGATCTCTGTTTTCACGTCAGATGTAAAAGAACCGTTTCTTGAAGAGATTTGAAGACCAATTGACATAAGGAAAGGATGTCATTCATGTCTAGTCACTTAGGAACTATAAATACAAGATTAATGCATCACATTAGAGAACCCAAATCATTTTGTACACATCGAACTAGTATAATTAAGTTTTCTTTTGTAAATTTGTCCCTGTTTAACAATTCTATTTGTTTTGTATCATATTTTGCATACTCCTTAGAGATTCTTAAGAGAGAAGGAAGAGGAGATGGGTTGTAATCATTGTTAAAGTGTTCAGACATTTGTATCGTAAAAAGGGAGTTTTCTCTCATACTTCCATTTTATTTTATTTTATGTATTGTTTTGTTTTGTTTTCTTGTTCTATCATGCATGAGTAGTTGTTTAAGACTTTTGTATCTGTGTATTAGCATGTACATACTTAGAATGAATGCCAATATTGTAGACTTTACTAATCTTTATAGTGCATTAATGTATACTAATTCTTGGTAGTACACAACCTAGGATTAGATTAGATTTCCATGGGATGCGATTGAGAAATCTACCCATGGAATAGATCTAGGCTATAGAGAAAGGTTGTGCATGACGCATAGAGATAGGGTTGTGAAATCTCTTGCATGTAATTGTAAAATTACTTTGGGATCATATGTTTAATGCAATTTTAGTCGGCTGTTAACTAGGAAGAGATTCCAATAGATAAGGCTGAGTTTAGAGATCAATAAACTCAAGAGATATATTGATCTAATAAGTGGAATTCAGTAGTTAGAGAAGGACACAACAATAATAATAAAGTTGTATTACGTGTTAATTCATTGGTGAAGCAAGTCTAATGTATTGTTAATTGTTTTGAGTTTCGTTAAGTAAACCGATGTTAGTAATCATTAGTGATAATTTATAGGCAGTAGTAATTTATTAATATCATAATCGTAATCTCACTTAATTTCATAGGCTAGATAATAGGAAAAAGGTGAGTAATAGTACTTGCCAAAATCCCCAAGCAATACGACCATATATTTCACTCATATACTACATGTGATACATGCACTTGCCTGGCGTTGACTAGCTTATAGGAAAAGATATAGGAATTAAATTACTGAAAGTCGGTCAAGAATAATGCACACCAAGTTTTTGGCGCCATTGCCGGGGAACATTGGCAATATTAGGAAAGTCTACTACTATTAGTCTAGCCATTATATATATATATATATATATATAATATAGTGAAATATTGCTTTTGGGGTTGTGTGCTTCATAGCTTTTGTTTTTGAATTATTAAGGCTGTTTGAACTATGGATTTTAGGGGATTATTATGTTAACATTGTAGGAATGATCATAAGTTTGATAAATTCCCTAATGCATATTATTTTACCTCAAACTCATTAAATACAAATGTGTTTCCTCCTCTTGCTCATTATGAAGAATTTTCAGATAATGACCCTATGACTTTGGATGATATGGTTTGTAAAGGGTGTGGTGATAGACATTAGACTTTTGAGTGTCAAGTGAGAGACCTATCTCACATTCATATCACTCTACCACCATTCATCAAAACTTAAGTTCTTACCATATTCAAGAATTGAATCCAAGTGAAGAACCTTTTAAGACAATATACCCTTTGAACTATGAAACATTTAGTTCCTATAGGTCTTATGAATCGGTGCAAAAACCCTTCACCCCACCATTGTCTTTCTTGAGCTTTAAAGAAGAAGACTCTCAAGAGAAGTCCATGTTAGAATGGATCATTGAGTCAAGATATGATGATTTAGATTTATTTGTTAGGATGATGCAAGTTTTGTTTGAATCAGCTTCTTGGAATTTAAATGCTCCTGATATTTACAAACTCCCCTATTTGGTCTTAGAAACATGGGTGTGGGACACATTCCCATGGTAACCTGGTGGATAAAATTGTTAGTATGTCAAGCTAATGACGTTAAATAAGTGCTTCATGGGAGGCAACCCATGCTTTGTTTTGTGTTATGTTGTATGTAATTTTTATATTGATTTGTGTTATTTAGAATCTAATGTAGTTGTGTTGTTAATTTTGTAGATCTAGTACTTTTGGGGAGAAATATGTTGTAAAGGATCAATTAAATAAAGTATATCATGACCATTTTGGTGATTTCAAGCTTTGTATAGCAAAATACAAGGAAAGCACCAAAACAAGGAGATGACGCCCCTCTTTAGGCTCATTACATACCAGCATGACAATTAAGGGAGATTATCCTGTCAATTCTGGGCATGATAAGGACCGTAACAAGCAAATAACGGTTGTAATGTGGCTTGGAAACGAGAGTTTATAGTTACCGCCGTTGCATATACAAAGGGCAAACAAATTTTGATCAATGAATACCACGGCCTATGAGACGGTAATGATGGAGGAGGTTATAAAAAATTATTCGAGATCAATAGATATCACGTCCCATGTAGCGATCGTACTCAAGGGAATCTTCTTAAGTGGAAACTCAACTCGAATTTTATGCATCCAATGTTCTAAACTACAAGGGGAGTGTTAGTTTCCTTTTCCTTAATTTTCTTCCTCTTTATTTCCTTTTCTAGTTGTGCATGTTTTTAAGACACTGGGGACAATGTTTTTTTCTAAGTGTGGGGAAGGGAATGTATGTATGAAGTAGGAAAATGAGTATGATGATGACATTAAATTTCCCCTTAATTAAGCATCTATACGAAAACTTTCATGGTACCAAAATTTAAAAAAAAAAATTCTTTCATATCTCTCTTGTTTTAGTAACTAAGTTACTAGTGTTGAATGTTGTCTTAAGTTTTACTTGCTTTTGCACTTTTGTTAATATGTTAGACTTGCATGATGAAATCTAAGTGATATAGTTTTACTAATCATTTAACTAGGAATTCATATGTTAAGATTAGCATAAGGTTCTTAGTAAAGGTTAGTTAATCAATTTTTAAAACTTGACTAAGTGTATGGGTTCTATTCAATTTTTTTGATGGCGTCATTCTTTGTATTATAGAAGTCCAATTGAAGTGAGTAATCTGTAATCCCCTTATATTCTTGCTGTAATAAAAAAAGTTAAGTATGTGGAGGTTCAATGGGGTCCCTTTAAAACCTGGTCACCTAAGGTCATCTGGCTTAGGATCGACCAACCAAGGAAACTTACTTAACAAAAGAACTATGGTTCGGTGAGTCTTGTAACTTGAGTCATTAAGCCCGCAGGATGCCTCTTAGGGGGAACAACATCCGTTAACTTCGGTGATGAGCTTGGGATTATCGGCTGAAAGCTTGTTACATAGGTTGTAAGATTCCTAAAAGCTGGACAAATCAAAACATATATGAAATACTAAGGGGAAGAAAAAAAATTGTATGGACTTTTATTTGAGTTTATATTGGCTATAAAGATGATTGAGATTGCCTATACTCTTATGTTAAGGGGATGGAATTGCCTAACTATCTTTTACTTGGTGATATTGTGTATGATCTTTTTCAATTTTTGAAGGCCTATTTAATTGATGAGGTTAAAGGCTATATTACTCAGATTGGTCTTGGAATTCTAGCAAGATTAACTAGAGTATATGTCATCATTAGTAGAATAGGACAACAATGCATCTGATGTGTGAAGTCACTTGATGGAATTTACCCAATCAATGAGAGATACATGGATTTTTAACAATTGCACCATTGTTAATTTACTTTCCCAAATGTAATTATTCTTTCAATGCTTTTTTTATCAACTTCTTGCTTGAGGATAAGCAAAGCTCAGGTGTGGGGAAGTTTGATATGGATCATTTACTTTATTAAATTGGGGATAAATTATGTTTAATTTTGCTTTGAATATGCTTAAAGTTGAGGAATATGGTACTTAATGCTTAATTATGCTCATTTCAAGTGACTAAGGGCAAATTCTCAATACTTTGGTGAAGAAAGATCATTTAGAGTAAAAATGGCTTGTCACCATCCTCATCATGCTCGTGACATAGGTGGTGATCTTCGTCACCACCCTCATTACGCCTGTTATAAGGGTGGTGATCTCCATCACTACCCTCATCATGCCTGTGATGAAGGGGGTGATCACTATCACCACCCCCATTATCGGCAGTGATAGGGATGGTGATCTACGCTGACTTAGTTGTTTTGCTCATCACCACCCTCATCACAGCCGCGACGAAGGGGGTGATATCCGCTGATTTCATTTTTAGGCCTATTACCGCCCTCGAGTTACGACCGTGATGAGGGTGGTGATCTCTACTGTTTCCGCATCAAATGTAAAATAACTGTTTCTTGAAGAGATGTAAAGACCAATTGACACAAGGAAAGGATGCCATTCATGTCTAGTCACTTAGGAACTATAATACAATACTAATGCATCGCATTAGAGAACCCGAATCATTTTGTACACACCAAACTAGTATAATTGAGTTTTCTTTTGTAAATTTGTACCTCTTCAACATTTCCGTTTGTTTTGTATCATATTTTGCATACTCCTTAGAGATTCTCGAGAGACAAGGAAGCGGAGATGGGTTGTAATCGTTGTTGAAACGTTCAGACATTTGTATCGTGAAAAGGGAGTTCTCTCTCATGTTTCCATTTTATTTTATTTTATGTATTGTTTTGCTTTCTTGTTATATAATGCATGAGTAGTTGTTTAAGACTTGTGTAGCCATGTATTAGCATGTGCATACTTGGAATGAATGCCAATGTTGTAGACTTTACTAATCTTTATAGTGCATTAATGAATTCTAATTCTAGGTAGTGCACAACTTAAGATTAGATTAGATTTCCATGGGATGAGATTGAGAAATCTACCCGTAGAATAGATACAGGCTATAGAGAAAGGTTGTGCTTGACGCGCAGAGATAGGGTTGTGAAATTTTCTACATGTAATTGTAAAATTACTTTGGGATCATATGTTTAATGCAATTTTAGTCGGTTGTTAACTAGGAAGAGATTTCAGTAGATAAGGCTGAGGTTAAGGATCAATAGACTCGAGAGAGATATTGATCTAATAAGTGGAATCTAGTAGTTAGGAAGGACACAACAACAATAATAAAGTTGTATTATGTGTTAATTCATTGGTGAAGCAAGTCCAATGAATTGTTACTTGTTTTGCATTTAGTTAAATAAACCGATGTTAGTAATCATTAGTGATAATTTATAGGAAGTAGTAATTTAATTAATATCATAATCGTAATCTCACTCAATTTCATAGGCTAGATAATATGAAAAAGATGAGTAATAGTATTTGCTTAGATTCCCAAGGAATACCACCCTATATTTCATTCCCATACTACATGCGATAGGTGCACTTGCATAGCATTGACCAGCTTATAGGAAGAGATTATAGGAATTAAATTATTAAAACTCGGTCAAGAATAACACTCACCATAGACTTATGTAAATAGGGATTGTAGAGCGACAAACTCCCAGGCATAGCCCTCAAAAGACTCAACCTCTCTAACTAAAGAAGGCCGACTAAGAATGACGACATAAGTTAGTCAATTATGAGCTATATTAGGACACAACAAAGGGAGTTGAATGAGGAAAAATGTGGAACAAATGCTAGAATTAAAGTATGATGACTTCTCTTTAGCAAAGAGAACTATTTATAGGCCAAAATAAACCATGCTAGAATTAGCATTTAATGCCACCAAATTTTGAAAATCTTGAGTACGATTTGCCCCAACTATTCGATAAGTCCTTGGAAACATGTAGATCTCGAAAAACAAAGCTCTCTGTCATGTGCAGTCCCATTTACGGACCTATGTCACTGCCTACAATAAGGCTACTACTGACCTACCCTAGATTGAACACCGAATCAACAGATCTAATTTAATATACGAAGCCACCATAAAATGACTAAAAGGTCGAGCTAAGAAACAAAAATTTATCTATGTCTGAGATTATGCCAGCTAAGCTATGGCAATGCATTCAAAAAATGTGACAAGTCCATAAGTACTTCACAGAGCTATAAATTATATGAAAAAGGGATTGACTTATGTTGGAGAAAGTTTAGCAAATGTAATAATAAATAAAAAGAAACTTTCCAGTTGAAGACAAAGATAGTCAATTTCATTCAACTTAAGAGTACAATAAGTGAGGCCGTGGAAGGGCCAAAAAAAAAAAAAAAAAAAGCGCATGATAAAGCTTACAAAAAAAAATTGGGGTGGGGGGGGGGGGGGGGGGGGGGGGGGGGGAGGTTGGAAGACAAGTGGTAAAGATCTTCTCACTTGTTATAAGCTGAGAAGCTGTGATAACAACCTCCCCTTGACCTTTTGGATGAGTATCTCCAACTTCTTTGCCCTGGTTGCCTACCTAGGTCTTAACTACAAGTACAACCTTAAGGAACGCAAGCCTCTAAGCTTATTGTTTTGGTCCTTGGGTGATGGCTCGAGGAACGGCCTTACCCTGCTCGCCCCCTAGTGCCTCATCAACAGTGATACCTTTTAACCTGACCTGTGATAGTAGTGCCCTCGCCAACCTCGATCGCACTTCCTCCCTCACTTTCTTCTCCTTCTTCCTCCTTGTCCTCATCATCTCCTAACTTAACCTCTCCTAAGCAATCAGCTAAGCAGTTGAGATTAAGCCCAGGGTATCGCTTCAATACCTCACCATGGATGACCCAAGTACTCTCCCTTACAATATTTTGCTACAAGTCCCTATACCTTTGTCTTGTGAAGATCTCTTGTTAAACTCATTTCTTGGTTGTGCCAAGAATAATCTAACCACCCTTCAAATCAACCACTCGAGACTATGAAAAAGAAAACCAACGATTACTTGACAACTAAAGAAAAAAAGAAAGTCAACATTGAAAGCGAGAAAAAGACCTAATAGGAGATAACTAACCTTCAAACTAGAGTTCTCCATCCTTAGCTTGTTCAAACTCACAGTAAGATCCTTCATACGAAAGGACAGGCTATCCTTTTCTTGCCTCATGCCCTTCCACTTATTTTTCAAGCAATTGTGGCTTTAAGAGAAGACTGGCCTTGTGAAGTGTTGTTGATGCCACGCTGGGCATGGATGGCCGCCAGCTCGACCTATTGGATTAGTTTCCGCCTCTTGTCCATCAGCTCAGTAACACTACTCTGCAACCTCACCCTCTCCCGCCTCTCTTTAGAAGCTACCCCCTTTTGTTTAATGACGTGAATCTTTAACCTCTCGAGCTCCTCATTCGCCTAACTAGGAAATGGTAAGTTAACAAAGTTGAGAAGATATAAAAAAAAAGGCAAAAAGCAAGTAAGGGGCAGCATGACTCATAGTGCCCTAACCCGACCATGTATATCTTGTAACTTCGAAAAGAGTAGCCACTGCCTACAAAAAAAAAACACATAAAAATAGGAAAAGAAAAAGAAAAAGAAAAAAGAGAACAAACAAAAGGTAAGATAGCAAAAGCACAACTATGCCTCATACAACTTGTGATCCAAGAAGTCGAAAACTTTATCCCTTGACCTCATCTCATTCAAAAGCATTTTCACACTACCCCTATCCTCCACTATGATGAGGTCCTCAAACATACCTTAGTCCATAGCAACTTCACTCCACTTAAGAGTCCTACCCTTTGTAATGTTAATTAGACCACCAAGGATAGCCCCTACAACTTAACCTCCAACAACAATTTACCTAACCAGCTCATTAGTAGTCCTAACAACTTCGATCCTTGACGATCCACACCTAATAGGGGAAGTAGTGATAGGAAAACAGCAAGGTTGACTTTGCACTTTAGCTGATCGAGGACAAGTTGAAGTATGCACAATCTGCAAACTAAGGTCATATGCAAGAACCTCTACCACACCTTACTCATGCCTTCGTGGGCTCGGCAATAGCTCAACATGGATCTCCTTAACAATACAAGTGAGCTCATCTCACACATCAACCATAACAACTTGTCTCTTCATAGGCACCTTCCTTTCGACACCACTCTTCTTCCTCTTAGTTGAAGCACCTGGAAGGAGGTCGGTAACATTAGTTATCTTCAATAGTACCTCTACAAAAACACTACAAGAAATGTCAGTAACAACAAATTTATGAAGTTTCCTAGTCGAGCCCACCTACGAGGAAAAGAAGAAAAACACAACAACTAACCAGAGCCTTCCATGTTAAGAGCTCGATTAGACAGCCTCCGTTAGAGGAAGAGGAGGAGAGGGGATTTGTAAAGCCCCAAAGTTTTATGATGGGTCAAGCTTAAACCTTAATTACAAGGATAACCAGAAACCCTAAAGCCAATAAAACCTTTATTAAACACAATAGTTTAAGTCCGACAATCCCGTGATCGTAACCTTAAGTGAGTAAGTAAGAGATTAGTACGTAGAATAGTTCGTAATAACATAAAAAGGCTTTAAAATATCATATTAGTCAAACGACGATTCGTTTTGAACCCGATTGGATACAGTTCTCGAAAAGCATGTCCTAGGGCTCGGAATAGTAAAAATATTCCAGATATACTATTAAACTAAAAAAAATATAAGGTTTTAAAAATATTAGTTTTATACTTTTTTGGTAATTAAAAATATCAGGTATAGCCTTTTTATATATATTTTTATTACTACGGGTAATTTAATAGTTTTGTTTACTATTCATTACTATTCTATACTATTTATCTATCTCTAATTTTCCTTATAACCTATTCTTACGACCTATACACCTATTTTCTTACAATTTTCATTTCTAATATAACTTCACATCTCTCACATCTCACTTTTCATTAACAAAAATACAAAAAATTAAAATCTCTCTCTCTCTCTTCCCTCCAAGATTGCGTCGACCCCTCCCCTCTTCCACTCATATTATTTTAATTTTCACTTATTTAATTAATACAATTTATCCTCCACTTTTTCTTATAAATACCACCCCTTTTTTCATTTTCTTCGCATCTTTCTTACACTACCATTACTATCACAAATTCTCTCCAAAAGCTCTTCCAAATTTTCTCTAGTTTTTTCTTCTTCTATAGGTAATAATCAAAGCTTCCTTTATGTTCATTTGCTTAGTATGAATACAGTGTGTGTTTTCTAAACCCATGGAGATTAAGAAAGCAATAATATGTTTATACTTTATTCTTGTTCATGAATCTATTTTCCTTTTTGTTGTTCTTATGTATATCTAAATAAATATATCTATGTAATTTATATATATATATATATATATCTTTTAAAGCATATAAGCTCACTTGTCATTGTAATTTATTTATTTTCATTACAATTTATTTACTTTCCTTGCAATTTATTTACTTTCAAGTTATTTTAAGACTAGTCTTTTTAGTCTTAGACTTGTCTTATCAAGTCAAAATAATTTTCTTTTTCTTTTGGGACTAGTCTATTCTTAGTCCGAGAAGCCTTGAAAAAGCTAAGGCTCCTAATACTTGATGACTATTATTAATATGCTTATTTATTTCTTATATTCTTTATTATCTTATCTTGTGATATTTTTATCTTAACTACATGATCATATTCATGCATGGCTAATGAGTTGTTGTCCAAATAAAAAGAGATCTTTTTAATGAAAGAATAAAATTTTATCATTAAATAGATGTTTTTCTCCAAGACTTAGAAAAATGTTTTCAAATAAATTCCTTTTAAAAGTGTATACAAGATCACCATGAAATTTCAAACTATGGATAAAGAAGTTTCTTCAAAATCTAAAAATACTTTCTTTCCAAATAACAACATAGGAAATTTGATGTATAGATAATAACTTGATACTATTTTTACCAACTTTCTAAAAACTAAAGGCTAAAAAAGTTTTCAAGAGAATCAACTTACAAGTCTTAAGAAACCCACTTAGAAAAATGAAATTCTTCAACAATCTAAGAAAATAAATTTTCAAGGAATATACTCATTAAGAAAACTTTTGAAAACTATTTTTCAATTCTATAAGTAAAATTGGTGGGCAACTTAAAAAAACCAAACTTTATTTTCAACTCACTTTTGATAAATAAAGAATAAAAATATAGAGCATTAGATTATGATCATAAAAAAATTTATAAGTTATTTCAACTATATAAAGTAAAGTTTAACAAATCCAATTTTCCAAAACCTAGAAAAGGTTGTTTTAAGGAAATCAATTAAATGAGATAACATCTATAGCATCATCCATAAATTATGAGTGTATTTATATACCAAAGGAATTCTTTTCAAGTATATACATATTTGAGTTTTACTTAAACAAGCTTTAGTGAAGGAAGGATTAGAAAATGTTGTTTTTCAAGAAGGGAATTTCTGTGGTAGATCTGTACGCCTCTGATCTGAGACCTAAATGAATTTTTTTAGTAAAAATAACCTTAGAAATGGATAAATATTTTGAAGTAGGTAGAAAACGACATATAATATGCGAAATTCTAAGTTAAAATGAGCAAGTTGTGGCAATTTTAAGTTGGAATTTCTTCAATCCAATTTTTACCACAATTTAGAAATAGACTTAGAATCTTTAAAGTAGAAATTCTATGAAAGACTCATTTTGTGTATTTCATCTTGTTTAGGTGAAGAAGGAACCGATATTGCCTTTCCGGAAGATTATTTCGACTAGGAGCGATCGTCATGGAGTGAGTTAATCTCTTACTAATTTTATTTCCTTGAATGTGCTTGTAAGTAGTGGCACTAGAGATTAAGAAAAGATAAATGAATAAATGATTATTTGAATGATTGAATGAAGTGGTTGATAAATAAGAAGCTAAGTATATCCAAAGAAGGTTTGATGAATAATTTATGTTCTCTTGCAATGGTATGATGAATATTGTCTTGGTCACCTTTAACTTGAAAAACAATAATAATTGGATAAGCCAGTATTAAAAATGATTCATGCATGGCATATTATGAGTCATATTTATTTTTTGATACTATTTTTCGTATGGGACAACGAGGAATTGTAGTGGTGGTTGGTGGTAATTGGGAAGTCTACATGGGCAAGTAGGAGCCTATAAATCTGCAAATATTGATGGTCGAATAGGCCAGTAACCACCCAACCCTCGACATGGAGGGGTAAAATACATGCTACACATGGTTTTCGAATAATCATGTGTATCTTGATTTCTCATGTGATTGTTGCATTCACATATGATTGTCTAAATGTATGTTTTATGGAAATGCTTTGAAGAAGGGAGTTATCTTACTAAGCTAGTTTTGCTTATACTCCTATAGCTTTTTGTTACCGTTTGATTACTTGTGGTTGGCACCAAGGAGCCCCTTTTGTTAGATACGAGCCAAAGTTACTAGGAGTTTTTGGAAGAAGTTTACATGTTTAGTTTTTGGGTGTAGACTTCTAAGAAAAATCTGTATAGTAGACTTTTGTTATATTCATGTATGTTTTTTAGATGACTTAGATTAAACAAGGCTTTTAGTATGGGGGAATGCCCCTAAGAAGTTGTAAGAATCTTTATCTTAATGATTATTACATGTTTACCTTTATAAGTTCTTGCATGCTTTTATTATCTACTTAAACGTAATACCCCTTTAAGTCTCCTACTATATTGGAAGCACGTTTTGCATGTGATATGGAAGCTCCTGCATGACTAAGATTGTCATTCATTAGCTTTAATATTATGTGTGACAGACTGCTACGTATAGGGTATCCTTTAGGGCGTGACAGGGTTGAAAGAGAGAGAGAGAGAGACCGAGAGAGAGAGAGCCATGCCAACAAAATGGGACTGCACTTTGGGAGTAGCGTGCTTCTCACCTTCATGAATGGGTGCATCCTTCAATAAAATTCTTACTATGAGAGCAGCGCTATAAGGCATCTTACCTGTCCCTCCATCACTTGCTTCAACGTCCTCAACCCCCTAGTGTTGTAAGACATCATTTTCGTAGGTTTCTTACTTTGGATGGGCTCGTACCAATCATGTAGAAGTTGAACCCACGTAGCACACCCTCCTCCAACTTAACTACCTCAAACTCGCCTTTCCAGTCACACTCATTCGAGCTGTAAGGCTAGTAAAAAGCCAAGGATTCTTGGGTTGTTTGGCAAGCTACCACTACCCCTTCGATGACCTTTTATACAAAAAAATACTAGCGAAACAAGGTTGGGGTAGGCCTTATTATCCTACTAAGGCAAACAACCTTGAAGGCTACCAAGATTCGTCATGCGTTGGGTAGCAGTTGAGTTGGACACAACTGATGATTTTTGAAAAAATCCTTTTGGAATGGAGAAAAAGGCATCTTTAAGTCGAACTGATGGCCTTACTATACAGAGAAAACCTTCAGCTATTGAGAAGGCAAACCCAATCTAACCTCGAAGGCATTGCAACATCCTACTCCTGAGGTGCTCCCACATCTCCTTTCAATGGATTGACTAAAGGGCCCTCTTTATGAGAGTGTAACAAATCTCATCAGGATCGTTACCTATTGTTGCTTCGGTATGAAGGGAAACAATTGCCCTTATTTAAGCCATCGAGAGGATCATCGCCTTTTGACCTATCATCTCCTTTAGGGCACAAACGTCCTGAGTTCGAGCTAGCCTCTCCCTACCCACCTGTGAACTGTTGTGCCATACCCTTAGAATCATGAGAAAAAAGATTGAGTGTCCGAGTTATCTAAACTTGACATCTCTTCTAGTGACAAAGAAAAGGCTTGAGAAGAAGGAACTTTCCTATAGGAAATAAGAACTTGAGGTAATGGTAATTGTTATGAAGATGTTTTGTGTGTGGAAGAAGGCAAGTATATATAGATAGTTGGTTGGGGGGGGGGAGGGGGGGGGTGGGGGGTTGTGGGGAAGGGGGGGGGACGGGGAAGCTGGAGAGATTGCCTATTGACCCATGTTGAGGACTAGTGCAGCCTAGATCCTTAGAGCCAATCTGCGGGTTAAAATGCCCAACACAATCATCATGACTAACATAATCCCATGCATCATGAAACTTCCCTAGCAAGTCTGACAAATGTGAGATTTAAAGTGGTAATACGGCTTACCAACGGACGGGCTTGGGGGACATAAAATAAAAAATGTATGCATAAAAAAAATAATTATGGAAATATTATCCAAGGGATGTAGCACAGACAAAAAGAAATAGCTCCTAGAGGATGCAAACATTCGTATGGCAATTAGGGCTATTAGGTCCCAGCCTCGCAAGTTGAAACTAGAACGATCACACTCCTTGCCCTGAACAACGAAGGTAAAGGGGACAAGTGTTGATAGTGAAATATGAGCTATAAGCCACTCGGCCCACCATTGTTATGATTGGGCCCTGCAGCCTAGTTGGCCACCAACTCGTTTACTCAAGAAAGGCCCACACTAAAGAAGGTCTAAGCCTAACTTAATGCGGGAACCCCCATTGTCACTCATACCGACCTGGAGGTAGCCCATAGAAGGTCTTCTGTGAGCTCAGTGGCAACTTGATCCACAAGCTCGAGGTCGAAGGTAAACTCCTTAAACCACCAACAAGCCCTCATAAGGTTTAACTCACTAGGAGTAACAACTGCTAGCTCGCTCAGACTCCCAACCACAAAGTATCCAAGTCCCATCTTAGGATTGGGGGGGGGGGGAAGGGGGTCGGGCTGGGAACATAACCAACCTCGCTAAACTCCCTACTATAGCTACTTCTTAGCTCGAGTACCCACATCACCTCGAGTATTAGGTTAGCTACTAGATAGAGACTCGCCTCAACAAATTCATAAACTTCTCTATGTGTATTATTGTTCTTTGGAAGAAGAAGAAACTACTGACTAACTTAAGCATCAGAGTGGCCGCGTCAGGTAACTCCTCAGCACACCTTTCACCGCTTTTTCTGTGTTTGTAGAAGCCTAACTCTACTAGCAGAATCAACTCATGCAACACTGCTAATTTTAAATTTTGGCAAAAGTAGCCAAATTTAATTGGCTATCGATCATAAAATTTAAGTTATAAGATAGCCTTGTGAAATTCTAAAAATTCAAAGGGGATAGCTAATAAGATGCCATTTGATGATCTTGGTGTAAAATAAGCCCATTTGCTAATTTTGATGGTTTATAGATAATGTAATTTTAAATTTAGGAGCACAAATGCCACAATTTTTTAGGAAATAGATTCCTATTTGAAGGGTACATAATGAAATGGATAAATTCACTCCAACATGTTAATTTGGGATGTTCCTTGGGCGGTGTTGGAAAGGAATTGGAATGGAATAATATCAATTCATATGAAAGTAAAAAAAATCTCTACTGATTCAAAGGATGTATCTATGGCATAGAGGAAGAGGGAAAAAAAATGAAGTTTCAAGGATTATTAATTTTCAAGGGGTACAATATGTGAAGTTTCATGAGAAGTGATATTTTCGATTTTCATAATAAATCACCAATTTTTGTTGATCGTTAGCATTTATGAGTCCAAGTTTATGCATAATTTTTAAGCTAAAATTTAGTGCCTAAATATAGTAATTATAGCTATATATAATTGTGTATATTTATTAGAATTCATGTATTATATTTTTCCAAAATTAGGTTTGTATAGTGGCTATATATATGCCCATCATTCTTTGAAGGAATATAACCAAAAAAATATTTTGATAGAAATTTGACTTGGTCTAAGAGCCTCCCCTTCAAACTCATAAATATTGAATCACCTTTGAACCAAATTATCATCTTTGAATCATGTTAGAAACACAATCAATCCATTCAAAACATCTTAATCATCAATACAAACCATACATATACAAACTGAAAATACGAATTTTAATGTTGGTGTGACCCTTGCTAAATTTAATTATGATATCTAGTCTCAAATCATGGACATGTAAATTGTTAGACGTGAAAATCTTAAATATATTTGGGTGAATCAAAACTTCCTTAGGAAACTGATTTGTCTTACACTGAATGGTATGTCGAAAATCAAAAGGTCAAGGGATGTTAGTTAACATCCATGTCACCATAGATCATGATATGATATATTCGATTGTGAACTGCACGAGAAATCTGGAGTGCTCTTGCCAAAACATTCTATGATGGATCTGATGAAACACAACTATTTGCTTTGAATCAATGTGCCTACTCTACCAAATAGGGTGGTCGTTCTCTATCTACATATTATGGTGATCTTATTGCAATTTTTCAAGAATTGGATTATTGTGATAAGATGATCATGAAAACCCTGATGATGTTATTGCACTCAAGAAATCAATTGAACGATAATGTGTGTATATCTTCTTGAATGGGCTAGATGCTGAATTTAAGCAAATTCGAGGTGAGATTCTTCGTAAAGATCTACCACTTGATCTTGAAGAAACTTATGCATATGTACATTGTGATTTTGTTCAAAGGACAACACTAAATAGTGAATCTAAGTCATCCGTCATGCTGGCTCGTTAGACAAAGTCTCAACAAAAAACTTGAAAATTTGGTCAGATAAACATTCATAAACCTGGATTGAAAGATCATAGTCATACATCTTCTAAACATGGATGCGCTCATTGTAGTAGAGAAGGGCACACTAAATCATGATGTTGTGAATTGATTGGCTATCCGGAGTGGTGGGATCTTGCCAAAGCACCTCGCAAATGGAACTCCAAACCAAGTGCTTTAGTTGCTATTTTTGAATCACCTAATAAGGATGATGCACATCTAATGTTAGTGAAGTTGCTTCTGCCTTAGCAACTATCTCAACCTTTGGTAGGACTAATACTTTAGGACAGCTCTCTCGTTCTTTAAACACTATTAGTAATTATGCATGGATAATTGATTTAGGTGAAACTGACCATATGACCTTTAACAAAGAGTGTGTTAAATCTATAAAATCAACCTCAAAACCCAGAGTGTCTTTAGCCAATGGTATATCTTCTCCTATCATGGGAGAAGGTTCTGTTACTCTTACAAAAAATTTAAATTTGAACTCTATTCTAGTTTTTCCTACTCTTAGTCATAATTTACTATCTGTTGCTTAAATAACTAAAGCTTTACAATGCGTTGTGATTTTTTGGCCTAACTTATGTGTTTTTAAGTATATTCAGACACGAGAGACAATTGGTTATGGTACCAGAAAGGGAAAGCTTTATTATCTCGATTTGAAGTTGAACAACTTTAACCATTTAGCTCAAGCCTTTATGATAAACAAAATGATAATGAAACTTGGTTATGCATAGAGATCTCGATCATGCATCTTTTGGTTATTCAAAGAGATTGTTTCCAAAGTTTTTTTGTTGATGTATCTATTTCAGATCTTAAATGTGAAATTTGTCAACTTTCTAAAAGCCATCACACTACAAGAATTTCCACCTTTAGTGATGTTTACAAATTTTGAAAATGCTACTAATTCGTATATGATTTAGTTATGTTTACTAAACGTTATGTAAAATTTATCATTTGTAACGTTTGTACCTAAAGCCAAAAGAAATGAAAATATAATTTGATTTAGGACGTTTTTTAAAAGTAAACGAGTTTGAAATGCTATTTTTTTTTTTATCCACTTAATGATGAAAGCGACATTTGAAAGATTCATTCTTCAACCTAAAAAAAAAAGGAAAAAAGAAAGACTATATCAACCATATTACAAAATCAATTCAACACATTAAAGTGTTTGTTTATCACATATATTGACCCATCCAATAACTTAACAACTTACTTGTACTTGATTTGTTTGGTAAATAATTAATTTGTTTTTAGCCATTTTCCCTTAGTTTTATAAGTAAAGATGAAATGGGCAAGGATATATAGGGTATAGTCTAGATTGATCCAATGTTTATTTGATTGGATAATTTTTTATAAGCTTTTAGGGTGAGTTTGATAAATAAATCTTAAAAATCCATATAGTTTTAATTCTTTCTCCAAGGTATTGAGATTCAATTACTTACAAACCCAAATTTTCAAAACCCTTGTCACAAATCTACAATTAAAAAAAAAAAAAAAAATCACTAATTGAATGTTGAGAAAAATAGAAGAGAAGAAATTTGTACATAATAGAGCCTATTTATAAAAATCCTTTTTATTATTTAAAATTAATTTATCAGTCTCATTGACAATATTCAGCTCTGGGGTAATATCACAAATGATACATCAACTTTAACAAAATATGCAATTAGGTACCTAAATTTTAAAATTGATCAATTTAGTACATGAAAAATTTTTCGCATATGCATAATGATACATCAACTTTAAAATTGATCAATTTAATTTTATGCAAACTCTCTTTTAATATAACTTATTCATTGAGTTTCTAGTCTTGTTTAATGCACATTAGTTATTTTTAGTACGGAATTTTGAAGTTAAATGTTTGCTGGTTTTGCGCAATTCTATACATTAAATTAGTCAAGTTGATAGTTTCTTAATATAAAGTAAAATATGTATGCACATCATTTATCAATTAATTGTCTATTCTCAACTATAATTGCATGACTTTGACTTTTGCAAAATCGACTAAACATTGATGATATAATGAAAGATTAAAAAAAAAAAGGATGTTGAAAATTGATGGATGGGACACCTTTATAGAAAAAATCGATGTGTGGTCCATACAAAATGGAACCCAAGGTAATGAAGCTCGACTTGAGGCTTGTAATAGTGAAGAGTGGAAATAAGATATGAACATGTGGGAGAATGAGCAAAAAGAAGAAATGGAAATTCTAGAATCTGAAAAACTTTTAGGGAAGGTAAATTGTCATCAAACATTTTTTTTTAATTAGAGAAAATTATTTTAAATATTGTTTTTCTTTTAAATGGTAGAAAACAAAGTTAATGATTGGAAGAGAAGCATGCAATTGTGTTAAACATTTGCATAGGAATAGGACTATGTCATTTGAAAGGAAAAGACTAGACTATGTAAGTGTTTTATGCAATTTATATATTCGATATTAAAGGTGAAAAAGTACTTATTTATGAAATTTCTAATTAGATTGAGCAATACGATCAACCACCTGATGCTATAGAATTTTTCAAGCACACAATTTCGTGAGATTGATCTGATGGTATAGGAGGATGGGTCCTCAGCAAGCTACTGATGATTATGATAGTGTTAAGAAAATTTTTAATCATAAAATTAAGATGAATTATGAGTTGCAATGATTACAATTATTATGTTTTTTTTTTTTTTTTTTGTTATCAATGATATAGGAAAAGATGGTTCATTTATTTCAATAATCAAAATCTTCAACAATCCATAATCTTCGATGGAGATTGTTGATGAGTTATGAATGCAAAATCTAGACTGATTACCACCCTAGTAGAGGTTATGGACCACCATCTATAGAAATATCGGCACGAAAACAAAATTCTAACGATAAACAGATTGAAAGATTAGAGCAAAAGGTTGATGGTGAAACACAATTGCGAAAAAGTATGAAGCAGAAGTAGTTGAACTACGTCACGACTGCAAACTCAAGCTGAAAGGGTACAATTTTTTACATGTCTAAATTTGAAGTATATATTTCCTTGTTTTTTTGAAGTGTTTGTTAATTTTTGAATTATATTTTTCAAAGATTTATTTTAATGACTTATTTTTTATTTTTTATTTTATAGTTGAATCATTTCTATCAATTATTACAGAGGGTTTGTCTTGATTTATCGCCCAATGTAAGTGATTTTTCAAATAATGTTATATAGTATATTGTATATTTACAAAAATGAGACATTTCATCTTTTCATACGTTGTGTTACAGGTAGTACTGCTAATGAGGAGTTTAACTCTTTTCCAATGCCACCAAATGGTGACAATCATAATGAAAGTGGAGACAATGGTAATGTAAACGAAGATGAGACTTGATTAATAGAGAGTTTTATTTTAGTATCAACTTTTATTCTATAGGGACAAACTAATGATTTTTTTTTTTTTTTTATCAATTTGCTTAAGAACAAATTTGTGAACCGTATAGATGTTTATTTATTTTTTTTTGTGATGTTTCGTATAACTTAAAAACTTGATTATTATTTAGATTATTATTGATACACCTACTCTTTTATATATGTCATTGTTTAATTAATGTTTATTTAGATTATTATTGATACACATATAATGTATAACAATATTTAGGAACAGTATATGTAACCACTTCATCATGTTAAAACAAATCACAGTAAATATGCAATATTGTTATATTATAGTAACGTGAAAACATTAATGATAACTATAATAATGAGTAACGTGCAGGAGTTATTCTGAATTATTTATAAGAGACGTGTAAACGTGACTAAGAATTAGTTATGTGTCACGTGCAGATACTATAAAAAAAATAATAATTTAGTATGACGTGCAATGGAAACTAAAATTTATATAATTGTAATGTCTAAATATTTGAATAGTTATTTATGTGACCTATATAAACGTTACAAATAATTACTAATAGGTTACGTCTAAATGCTATTTGTTGTAACTTATCTGTTACATTTAAACGTTACAAGCTATTTCTCTTTTGTCATTGTTAATCGTTATTATTTTATACTTATTTGTCACATGTAAACATTACTAATTATGTAGTATTTGTGACGGCTAAACATTATTAATAGCCACTAATGTGTAATGCCCAAACGTTACAAAATGTATCATTCTATCCAATAATATTCTAATTTTGTAAATTAATAATATGTACTTGTCACGTTTAAACGTCATTAAAGACTACAGTTTGAAATGTTTAAGCGTTACAAGAAGTTTTAATTTGTAATGTTTTTTAAACAATAGAGTCATCATTTTAACTATTAGCGACACTTACACTACAGAGTCTTAGTAATGTTTGTAACATTTACACCACAGCAACGTTTCCACATCAAACGTTACAAAACATCTTTTGTAACAGACCTATTGTAACGTTTTCCAGTTACGTTTAATAAACATTAAAAAATACTTATTATAACGTTTAATTATTTTTTAATAACGACTAATAAACATTAGTAAAACTCAAATTTCATGTAGTGTTGCGTTATCTTTCCATTAAGTATGAATAAGAATTCTTTACCTTTTATGGTGATTCATTCTAATGTATGGGTCCTGGCCTTGTATATTCTTTAAGTACTAAATTTGTTTCCTTTATTTATGATCTACTGTATGACTTGGATTTGCTTAATGAAATCTAAGAATGAAGTCAGTTTATTATTTCAAAATTTTCATGGAATGGTTGTCATGCCTCGAAGGGTACCTAAACGTGGTAGTCCATTGTACACAATATTAAAGCCTATGAATGACCATCTCAGTTACACGAAAGCTTCCATACTATGTACAAGCGTCTAACACATGAGAAACACATCAAGTGATACATTTTATATTGATACAACTTGAGTGACAATATAAAGGAAATACAATTCACTATACTTCAATTACAATTCATCAAAAGATTTCACTACATAAAACTATTACAAAGCAATTCACAAAACCTAGCTAATATCTTCAAGTATTCTTACTTCTTACTGGATCTTCGAGGTCATACTCAGCTCCAGACATCTCGGTCCCCAGGTAGCATTCTTAAGTCAACCTGTTCAGTCAAACATCTATTTGGGTATAAGCTACACTAGCTTAGTGAGTGAGAACTTCTAAGATTACATTCATAACACATCATACAAGCAAGTGATTAACAAACAAGTGATATGCATCAAACATATGGAAATCAATAGACATATGACTAGGGAAATCATATGTGAATGGAATTTCGCCTCCATTCGTTAGCAGATTAACGAATACTGTACTACTAAAATATGTCGTTTTTGGATCACGATCAACCAACTTATAATTTCGTTTGTGGATCACGATTAACCAACTCATTATTTGTTTATGGATCACGATTAACTAACTTTTACTCCGTTTTTGGATCACAGGCAACCAACCAATCTAATGGTCCATCCCATTTGATATGAATGAGTACATATTACTTATCAATTTCAAATAGTCAATTATGCCAATTCCTTTGGTGATCAAGCAATAATTGCAGACAATCAATCCTAATTCATCTATACAACCATTAGTTAATCATCCGGCCTCGATATTCTTATTTTCAATTTCTCATATCATCAGCAAACATACCTAATTTCCATTTATCCCTACCATACATATCCATTTATCTTTGCCCAAAATCTAATACAACTATCATTACAATCACATACAATAAATGGAATCAGGAAGAAATACTCACTCAGTCATTGGAACACTGGTCCTCTAGTCGTAATAGTCGGGTGGCAAAGAATCCTCAAAAGCAAAGTCACCTAACGAAAGAAATACCCAAATGAGTAGTTTAACTCAAAACTAATCCATTCTATCTCATACAAACTATCAAGTTTGTAATTCTCATCCTACGCAGGAATTTCAACTTAAAACAGCTATAACTTGGTCATTTTAACTCGAAATTTAGCATATTACATACCGATTTCTATTTACTTCGAAAGATCTATCTAATTTTAATATCATATTTAAGTTTTGAAAACTTTTAAGCTTTCAAAAGATCTAATCAGTTCAGATCAGTAGCAAAAACCAAATTAGAAAATTGAATTTTTTTATAATTTATGAAGTTTCTACTATCCAATGCAAGTATACATGCAATATAAATAAGTTACTATAATAATGATATGTCATGAGATATATATGTACATGTTCTTGGTGATATTTAATAAAAGAAATTTTTAGAAAACTTTTTCCTTGTAAGACTTTATGAAAAATCAACTTAGAAAGGCTAGTCTTGTATTTTTGACAATTCCCACTTGTTTTTAGAAAAATTCTTGATAAAATTTATTTATTCTTATTAAAATTAAGTCCTTATTATGTATATTCTTAAGACTTTATTATTCAATAAAAATTCCCATTTTACATTTTGTAAACATGTTTTTAAATATGGCTCATCTCAAAATCCGAATTTTGTAAAAATTATTCTTGTGGTGATTCCTTTAAGCAAACTCATTTGATACTTAAAACTTAAGGCTCAACCATACCTAGCCCCTAAGAACTTCATTCCTTTAGTAAAACTTTCATTTTGAGTTTGAAAAATAGGGGTTTTCATATCATCATTTCCTAGATACTAATTTACAAGGTTATGATAAAACTCAAATTTTATCTTTTGTAATCTCTTCCTATTTTGAAAATCTCTATTAGTAGATCTACTATTTACTTATAAAAAACATCTCTTATTGATACCTATTCTATAGGCCTTTCATATTTTAAACAAATCCTTCATTTTGATGTTGAAAAATAGGTTTCCAAAATTGGTCTTGGTTTAGATTCCGAATTTACAAAATTTGTTTCTGGACATATCTTTTGATTAAATCCATCTAGACTTATGAAAATTCATCATTTACATATCCTATCTTAAGAGCCTTCCATATCTTGAATAAAATCTTCATTTTTGAGTTGGAAAACATGTTTTTAAACTATGCCTTGGTCTAGATCCAAAAATAGAATTTTTATTTTGAAAAATAATCTTTGAAAATCACCTTTGAATCATATAAAATGAAGTCTTGATGATATATACCCACTAAGCCTTCATTATTTCAAGTAAAACTTCCATTTTGATACTTGAAAAGCGATTTTTAAATATGGGTCTTGCCTAGATACGAAAATCACCATTTTTGTTTGAGTTTACAACCAAGATCTACACCTACTATGAACATAAATATAAGAGAAATCATGGAAGTAAGCTATAAACTCATAGATCTAAACATAAACATAATCAAAGTTACATAAAAGTTAGATCTACAAAATATAACCATTTTAGTAAGAAAATAATAAAATCACAAGAGAATAATCATGGGTAAGATGAGTGTTTCATTTTGGCATCATCATCCTTAGCTTTTAAGCTTATGGAATGTTATTTGATGCATGAAACTCTCACTATACTTCACCTAAATCAACTATGGAAGCTTTGAATAAGAGTTTTACCTCAAGATCTTCAAGAAATATATGTGGGAGCTCCTATATATGATAGGGACAGCAAGTTTCTCTTGCAAGAACAAGAGCAAATAAAGAGAGAAAGAGAGGAAATAGAGAGGAAAATTGCAAAGAATGATAAAGGGTTAAAGGTGTGAATGAGAGAGGGTGTATATAGAAAGATAGGATAAGTTAAAGATATCAAAATGAAAAAAAAAAAAAAAAGAGAAAAGGCAGGCTACACATCTACCATGGCTGGTGTGAATATTAAAAGAGAGAGGTAGGGGAATTTAGTTGGTTTTTTACTTGAAGTTGTAATGTGTAACCAAGTGTATGTGTTACTTTTTAAAGAAGGATTGACACATGTTTATTTTAATCAAATTTAGAGTGTTTCAAAGGACAAAAGGGCAGCAAAAAGAGCTAAACATCTGCCATGAAATGATAAGTAAAGTGTAGAAAGAGTAAAAATGAAAAAGAGGTGATGTGTGAAAAGTATATTATAGATATGGGTTTGTAATAGTACTTTTTTTTATAAAAAAAAATAGAAAAATGCATTCCAAATTTTTGTAGTAGAATTTTCATAATTAAAATAATATAATTTATTTATTTATTTTAGTGAATTATCAAATAAGCTATCGATATGATTGAAATACGCGAATATGAGCTATAATTGATATTTTTATGACCAAAAAATTCTAAAAGGTTTTTTATGAAAATAAAAATATTTTTCAATTATTTTTCAGTTATTAAATTAATTTATTTTATTTTTAGTATCGGTCTTAAATAGAAACTGATCTTGTAAAAACCCAAAACGAACTAAATTTTAGAAAAACAGAATTTTCTATGATCTATAAAATATTTATCTAAAAATATAAGGGTTTACAAGAGTAGTGTAAAATTGTGTAACGAGTAGTAGTGAATAGTATAAAAGATTAGTTAATTACGTAGTAATAAAGAAATACGAATATAATTGTAAAAACATATATTTTTAGTTATCGAAAAATTATAAAACTGATATTTTTAAAATCCTTATGAAAATACGAGTTAACGGTATTGATGGCATATTTTTTATATCTCGAACCCAAGACACGCTTTTCAAAGTCTGTATTCTAACGGGTTCGAAATAGGTCAAAAATTTATCAATCTAATATTTTTAAGCGACCTTATATTACTACGAGTTACTCAACACACTTAAACCACACCTCGGCCTCTAGGGCTAAGAGCACTAGATTGTCGGACTTAAACTACTATATTCCACTTAAGGTTTTCTAGGTGACTTTCCGGTTTAGATCTTTACCAATTTGGAAACCGAGGGTTTATGTTTATACAACACATTTAGTTTGAGAAAATTATTTTAAATTTTATTTTTGTAAGTATTTAATATCTCTTAACGTTTTTAGAATTCTTGAATTCGGTTTTATTTCTAAAGGTTTATCTTTATTTACTTTTTAATAATTTGTTTTTGGGTTCTATATTACCCGATTTTACAAGTCAAAGTTAAGTATAGAATTGTCATATGTAGTGGTTTTGGATTTAAAGACTGTTGAGTTCTTATTTTATTTTTAAGTATTCTCATTTTCTCCAGATTAAGGAATTTCTAAATTCGTTCGTGATTTAGGACTAGTCGAAGTTCGGTTTTAATTTAAAGTCATTTTTAGAGTTTATCTTCAATGTTTATTTTGGAATTATTTACTGAAATTTTTCGGGGCTTGTAATGGTAGCTACCTAATATCAAGCCAATATACAGGTTTTTCGTACTGATAATTGTGGCGAATTTGTAAACTAAGATCTCAAACACTATTTGAACTCCCATGGTATTGCTCACCAAAAAACTTATCCTTACTCACCTCAACAAAATGGGGTTGATGAACGTAAAATTGTCATCTTCTTGGGATAGTGCATGCTTTGTTGTTTGAAGCTTGTATGCCTACTAGTTACTGGGATAAAGCAATCACTACTGCGACATATCTAATTAACCGCACAACATCCAATTCCTTAGATTTTCAAGCTCCTTTGCATGTTCTTCATCAAGCAGTTAGTACTCTTCTTAAACCTAATTTGCTACCAAAAGTATTGGGGTATGTAGCTTTCATTCATCTTCATAAACACTTAAGAAGTAAACTTGAACCTAGAGCTCGTAAGTGTGTGTTTGTTGGATATGGTTTACATCAAAAGGTTATCGATGTTACCATTTGCATTCTTAGAAGCTATATGTTACTCCTAATGTTGCATTTCATGAAATAAATATACCAATATGCTATTGAGTCTCCACTTCCGAAGGAGAAGGAGTAGGAATTGCGGACTCTGAAATATCCAGAAGAAGATAAGATAGATACAAGTGATGTACCAATTAACCAATTGTTCTCATAGAATAGTTTGGAGGCTAAACAATTATAAGTAAATTATGACCCTGAGTCATGCCGGGAAAACCAGTCAAATCATCCTAAGAAAATTCTGAATTTTGAACTGCCTAGTGACAATTATGAACTATCCAAGAAAATTCTGAGCCAATCTTTGTTCTCCTAAATTGAAGCACTAGAGGAAAACCTAAATTGAACTATGAACCTCTTTTGAATGCTAGAGTTAAATATCCCATGAGTCAATATGTATCTTACCATAGACTGTAAAAGGAAAATGAGTTATTTTGTAATAAATTATCTTCTATATCCATTCCTAATAATGTGCAGGAAGCATTGATGGATTCCTAGTGGAAAACAAATGAATGAAGAAAATGAATTCTCTACAAAAGAATTCATCTTGGAGGAGTAGATTTGCTAGAAAGAAGAAGCCTATTAGTTGCAGATGGGTATTTAGTCAAATATAAGGCAAACAGAGCAATCAAATGGTTCAAAGCAAGACTTGTAGTCAAAGGATATGCTTAAACTTGCGGCATTGATTATATGGAGACATTAGCACCAGTAGCCAAAATTAATACTGTTCAAATTTTATTATCTTTGGCAGTGAACTTTGACTGAGTCTTGCAACAATTTGAGGTAAAGAATGCATTTACATGGAGATCTTGAAGTAGAAGTTTATAAGGAGTAACCTCCAGGTTGTAATATGCAAGTCCAAAATAACAAGAAAGTTTGTTGGCTGAGAAAGGCATTGTATGGCTTGAAGCAATCCCCTAGGGCGTGGTTTAAAAGATTCACAAGTTCCATGAAGTCATTGAGCTATAAGTAAAGCAACTCTAATTGTAATATAGAAATAAATGTTTTATATTGAAGGGCAAATATATCATTTGATGTAAAATAAGAGAGCTTCATGGTCAACCCTAATGTTTATTTATTTTTTGTTGATTTTTGTTTTGCCGGTTACCAAATGCATAAATGAAGATGAAGAGACATCATTAAAAAAAAAAAAAGAGACATCATTAAAGATAAAGAGACGTTATCAAAGATGAATAGACGTCGTTGTTAAAAATAAAGAGACTTCATTAAAGATAAAGAGACATCATTATTAAAGATGAAGAGACGTTACTAAAGATGAAGAGGCATTATTAAATAGTTATTCCTTGTCTTTTATATAAACTAGGCTTCCCCCTTCTCCAAAATCATTCATAAACCTAGAAAATCCTCTCTATAAGTCTGCTAATGTCCATTGAAGTTAGAGGAGATCAAAGCTTTTGGATCAGGTAAGCAAATCTAAACAAGATCCATTAAGATTACAAGAATTGATGATCATTTTCCTTAGATCTCTTCTCTTTTGAAGCAGCTTTTGTTGGAGCAAACCCTAGTTCTGTGCAAGGTTTGATCTTTTGGTGATTAGCAAGGGGTTTAAGGATCTAATCACGGTAAGTTTATCTTCACAAACCTAGATCTATCATAGATATAATTTTGATGATAAATGTCTATTTTTGCTGATTTGAAAAATTAAGGTTTTTGTTGTGAGATATATTTTATTGGAATTTTGTGGAAATTGATGAGGAAGAAGGTGTTATTTTGGAGTTTCCTTAAAACGTTAGGGTTTTGGAGAAATGGGATATGTTAGATTTTGTTTTCATGTTGAAGTTTTTAATTGTTTCTGTTCATATTATATTGTCAAGAGGTTTAGAGATTGTGGGTTGTTGTTAAGGGAGATTGTAGTTTTAGAGATTTGTTCTTAAAATTGAAAAGGCACGACCACTCCTTGTTTGTTGTATGTGGTTGCAGGTTTAATATTCTGTTTGTTGTGTTGTAGGAACGGATTAATAATCAATCTAAATCTATCCGGCTTAATTAATTTGTCTGCTGAGTGTGTTTGGCTATGACCAATAAAGATGTGGTAGACAGTTGATACTGGTGTGGCAACCTAATGATCCTTGTGTGTCGTTGTCCCTAGTAGAGTTGTACTTGGAGATGATTTCGGTAGATTTAGGTGATTTGGCAGTATGGTCGCGTGTGTTTAGGGAGTACCCATTCACCAATATATATATATATATATATATAATTACTTATTTTCAAGAGTTGGTTGATTTCTCAAGGGTCTGAGTTACTCCAATTTTGGAACTAGAGATTTATAGTTCTGAATTGTTTCGTTTTGTTGGTTTAATAAAGATAATAATCTGATTGTTTGCATTAGATTAAGTTACATTTGATTATATATGTTGCGTGTGCATATGCATTTGTTTGGTGGATTAGCGTACTGGGCATTCCGCTCATTCCTTTCATTTTTCAGGTACAGATGAAGATGACATAGTATATAATATATCTTGATATGATCTATACATAGATCAAGGGGATGGCGATAGTGGTCCAGACTACCATATTGAGGAATAGGTTCAGATATAGGATTTAGAGAAAAGAATTTTTAGATCTTTTGCAGAATTTGGAATAACGTTAAAGATTCTATATTTTCTGAAAAACTTTGGATTTTTATGTTTTTGAATATCTTTTAAGGATCGAAAGGATTATTAGATAATAAGTAGAGTTAGAATTATCTTGAAGTTAGTTGGTCTAGGTTTATGCCAACTTTGTTATGTTAAACAGGATCTTTTGAAGATTTTATTTATATGTTATACATGTTTTGAACCTTCAAATGTACCCTCTAAGAGAGTTTATGGAGATTATATTATATGTTTTTATATTGTGGATTAGATTGTTATAGCCTTTGCGTGTCCTATAAAGAGAGGACATGTGGCGGGTTGTAATTGCCAACAGGTTAGGGCATTACACTAATCATGCTTTATTTTTGAAACATAATAAAGGCAAAATCATTGCTCTCATTTTGTATGTTGATGATATGATAGTGACTGGAAATAATCCTGAAGAAAGAAAGGCATTGCAGGATCATCTTGTTTGTGAATTTGAAATGAAAGACCTTGGTCAATTAACGTATTTTTTTTTCTTAGGAATGAAATATCAAAGTTAAAGAAAGTTATTTTTCTTTAACAAAGAAAATATGCTCTAGATCTGTTGTATGAAGCTGGAATGATAGCATGCAGTCTGGTTAATACTCTTATTGAAGAGAATTTGAAGTTAGGTATACGTTCATATCAGATTCCTACTAAAAAGAAACATTATTAGAGACTTTTTTGGGAGATTGATGTATCTTGCACACATTAAGTGTTGTGAGTCAGTTTATGTATTCTCCTAGTGAAGAACATATGAATGCTATAATGCGTATCATGTGTTACTTGAAATCCTCACCAAGCAAAGGAATTATGTTTGTTAAAGGAGAAAACTTAGATGTTGAAGGATATTGATGTTCACTGGGTCGGATCAATTGCTTATAGACGTTATACATCTGGATATTTTACCTTTACCAGAGGAAATTTAGTAGCATGGAGAAGCAAGGAACAGAGGAAGGTTGCTAGATCATGTGCTGAGGTTGAATTTCGAGGAATGGCCAGGCATATGCTAATTATTATGGATAAAGAATTTGTTGCATTAATTATATGATGATTAGAATAAGCCTATGAAGTTGTATTGTGATAACAAGGTAGCTTGTGATATTGCTCATAATCAATTACAATGATCAGATAAAAATGTTGAAGTTGATAGACATTTTATCAAAGAGAAGTTAGAAACAAAAATCATTGAAGTTCCACATATTCATTGTCTAGTGAAATATTTCATCATTGTCTCAAGAAGTTAGTGAAATATTCTCAAGATCAACTTGATATACTTACTAAGACAGTGTTTAGTGAAATATTTCATCTTGTCTCAAGAAGTTAGGAATTGATAATGTTTATGTACCAACTTGAGGGGGAGTGATGACCATTACATTTATGAGTCCAAGTTTGTGCATAATTCTTAAGCTAAAATTTAGTCTCTAAATATAGTAATTACAGCTATATATAATTGTGTATATTTATTAAAATTCATGTATTATATTTTTCCAAAATTAGGTTTGTACAATGGTTATATATATGCCCATCATTCTTTAAAGGAATATAACCAAAAAAATATTTTGACAGAAGTTTGACTATTTTATTGGGACACAAACTGTGGAACATTAGGTTTGTAGTTTCACTCCATGAAATTCCTAATTTTTGTAATATTGCTTGTTGTTTATGTGTTGTGATTGCCACTTTAGTTTATGTCTTGTAGGAAGAGAATTCAATTGCATCCGTCCAACTCATTATCCAATCATTAAATGAATATAAAAGTTAATATGATAATTATTTCAATGGTCTGATTGCAATTAAATATATAAATTTGAGTCATTCAATATCATATGGGACAAATCCTCAAAAGAAGATGATGAAATCAAAGAATTTTGCATATAAAGAAAGAGAGAGGAAGGGTAATAAAATATTAGGGATTTTTTTTTTTTTTTTTACTTGATTGAATTCAATAAGATTTTTTTTTTCTACTAGTATTTATGTTTGATACTATAAACAATTTAGAATTGGTTGTAATGTTAAATTAATTATGATATGATGTACAATGAGTAATTATACAAACTAATTAGGGTTTATAACATTAATGCAATGAGAAGAGAAAAACTGTTTGTACCTATTATTAGACATGGACATGTTCGATTATAAACCAGGAATCAAATCGAAATTGCCACTAGTGTTTCCTAAATGAAATTAAATCTGTTGGTAAGTCTAGATTCGGCTAGTGAACCGCTAGTTTCTTAGTTCTAGATGGTTGTTGACTTAGAACTGAGCAGAACCAATAGTTCCAAAGTTCCATTAAAAAAATAGAATATTATAGGAAAAATGTTTAAAAAATAATATTAAATATTAATTATTAATATTTAACCTATTTCATAGAAATATTAAATTTATTGCTTATTTATAGTATTTATGCATTGTTACCAGCAGGACAATAAATAAATATAAAACTTAAAAGCATATATATTTGGGTTAATATTGTGATTTACACCTCAAGTTTATGCCTTTTTACAATTATACACATGAAGTTTTAAATTGTTAGTTTGTACACCTAATTGATGTTTAGTTGCTGTCGTTTATACTCATCTTTTCTATTAACTTTAGTTATCTCCATCATCATGAGCACCCAATTACAATACAAGACTTGTAATTTTTTTTTTGTATTATATATTGATGTTCAGTCATATTGCCACATAACTGAAAAATATATATCATCAATACAAAATAAAATGAGATGAGATATAAATAGAAGCAACTAAATATCTATTTATGTATACAAATTAACAGTTTAACACCTAAGGTATATAATTACAAAAAGCTGTAAAGTTGAGTTGTAAACCACGATATTATTTCTATAGTTTATATAAACTTCTTTTAAAAGGAAAATCCCTTTTTTTACAATGTGAGACTATTTTCTATATTATAATTTTTTAGCCTCTAGAGTATTTTGTAATATCATATTAACAATAGTATAATTAATGTTTGATGTGTTTATATATAACTAACAGTTCATTTATTTGAATGTTCCCTCCTCATTCGACGTAAAGCTACTATTATAGTATTCACTTAAAGAGAATTCATATTTAAATTACTATTATGTAAAATGATGAACAGCAATTCATATCTCTACCCTCATGAATTGCTATTCAATGTTTTATTTTTCAATTTTATCATAAATATCTATCTTGAAAATATCATATGTACAATAATCTCCTTTTTATAATAAACCTGAGGGCATTATAGATATTTTACTTTTCATACCAAATAAACGTAGTAATAGCCATTACAACCTTATTACATTCCTTTTGAATTGGAATTACATTCCCCTCTTATTCTATACAGTAAAGTGAACAAGCCGTAAATGTGTATCGCAACTAAATTAAAAAAATTTGTTAAATACTTTAATACTCTTAAACCCAATTATTATTTTGAGTTTAAATTTTTCTTTAGTAAAAAATAAATTTTTTTTTTAATTTTAACTTGAAAAACAATTGCAGTTCTGGAGCTAAATCAAGAACCATAGGTTCCATAGAATTGGATTGCATTGTTGGAGACGGTTTTGATTTTAGTTCCTCAATTTCAGAACTTAGAACTGATGGCTCCCGTTTTGGTTTGAGTTTGGTTCCAAACTAGTGGAGAGCTACAAGGTACACACAAGATAATGCATAATACGATAACAATTGTGAGTACCAAAAATAAGGTAAGAACGTGGGCTGTTTTGCCTTTCATTCAGGAGCTTTTAGGTCTATCATTTAGTCTCGTTTGCGCAATAGTTAGAAAGTATTTGGCAACATGTATGTATGGAAAATGTAATATGAAAACTACACTTGGTAGCTGACATAAATGCAGACCATAAATGTAAATAAAAATACAAATAAATGTCTATGTTTGGATCTTGATATGACAATATTTCTACGTTTTTTAAATATTACAAATAAATCCTTAAACTTTGATATATTGAAAATACCAAATAAGTCCACAAACTTTGACCTTGATGTGGAAATACCCTAAAAATTTATTTTCAAATTGCATTTTAGAATTCTCTAAACTTTCAACTTAGAATATCATTTTAATTGAAAATGCAAAATTTTCTTGTTTTTCAATTCATGAAAATTTAGAGATCATTTGCAACCTAAAAAAATTCAGGAGTTATATCAGTACCGAATTTACAGTTCAAGAAATTATTGGTAATTTTCCCAAATAAATTGCACACCTTTTGTAGGGATGTTTAAAACTCTATTGATGTGAAGTGGCAATTTGTTTTAAGAAGAGAACATTGTTTTCACAACATCCATTTCTAATTAATATGTAGCATATCCTAAAACCAAAGATGGCACACATTTGCAACAATCAACAGATTGAAATACAGAACTTGAAGAATAACGTTGTTCAATAACCAAATCCTCAGCAAGCATAGCACAACACTATAAAGCAGATCACAGAGCAGTGTGGAAAAATATTCAATAGCTAATATACACCATATGTTTATACACGTGGTGGGTAACTATAATAATATTTCGACATGTGGAAGAAATGATGAATAGTTAATTACCATCTTGTGATTTATAAGTACAATAATATTGGTACTCACCGTGTGTAAGCATTTCTCAAGCAGTGTTCTTTCGTTGAATGCAATCCATAACACGATGAACGAAATTGTCCAAATTCTTCACCGAAGATCCATTATCATGCAATACATCCTCCAGCAGATCTTTCATCTCCTTGCTTCTCTTCCTAATCTCAACAGCAGAATTTCCTATCATCAGCCGGTTGACATTATCGTGACCACCTCCCTCGAGACCGGTTTCGTATCACAAAGGTCGATCCCAACCCTCCAATCATCCACCACAAGTTTCCTGTTAGTAATTTGATCACTAATTAGAGGAAAACACAACATTGGGACACCACACTGCATACTTTCTAGTACCGAATTCCATCCACAATGCGTCAAAAACCCCCCAACTGCTGGATGTGAGATCACTTCAGACTGAGAACACCAGGGGACAATCAAGCCTCGGTCTTCAATTTCACTTTGAAATCCCTCTGGTAGGGAGAACAGCATCGATTGAGCTTTTTGTTGCATCGCGGTGCACCCAAATGAAGCTGACTTTGCTAAGCGAAATTCCATGCGCTATCTCCATAATCTCTTGTAAACTAATAGTAAGCATGCTTCCGAAAGAAATGTATAGGACTGAGGCTTTTGGCTTAGTATCTAGCCATTGGACACAATCTGATTCCGCCCACAGACCGGTTTTGATTGAGCTCATACTTGAGGGATTTAGGGAGAAAACAGGACCTATTGCATAGAATGGTTGCTTCTCTTTTAAGGCTGCTATTACATCAAATTCCAATTCCTCAACAGTGTTACAAAGTGTCATATCTGCATGTTTTACATCTCTATAAGCCTTCTCTATGAACTCATGGCTTACGGTTGTAGTATCAGTCTCTTGCAGAAATGACATCAAGTCCTTTGGTTTGATTGCTTGCACCCGGGATGTAGTTTATAGTGTCCTTGCGGTTATCTAGGAAGAAGAACAATCACTTGTGACAACAGCAAAATAATAACACAGGAACTCAACCCCTGCAATAAGAATTTCTAGAATTTCCTAACAAATGTGAAGTACCTTATTACTGATAGAGTTTTGAAGAGATGAATGATATTAAACATCCCGAAACTTTATACGCTTTCCTAGAAACCGGTTGAACAAAGCAATGTTTAATAAAAGAATTCATATGACGGGATGGTTACAATGAAAACTGGCTCTGATATTATGTTAGAAAATCAACCTGAAAAAGCTAGCTTGTAAAGTGGAGCAAAGCTTGCTCAAGAAGCTCATACACTGTCTTCCACTAATTTTCTTCAGAAGTAAACTTGTATTAGGAAGTTATGACTTGACTCATATGATGATAGTAATCAAATAAAGCAATTTACCTCTGCTTTCATAGTGACCATTACACCTGAGGAGATCCAAGTGATAATAAATTGAGAAAACCAAAGCTGGTTCAGTCCAGAAAGAAACATTAACAAGGCCATACTTCTTTGCTATCAAGGATGACCAAACGTTAAATGTGTCAACAATCAAACAATTGATAGGAGGATCCAAATGGACTAAATCTTTCATTAGTTCATCCACATGAGGGGAAAACATGAATCTGAGCCTTCCATGTTGTATCCAAATTGAGGATACGATCGAATCCGAGAGGAAGACCATCACTAATAGTCACATAACGTATATCAAGACCCGATTTCCGAGCTTCATCGAAGATGTCACTGGTTTTGCTGTGTGCTTTGCATAGACGGTGATGTATTGATTCTGTGTTGACGAAGGTGATGGTGAAGCCTTTGGATGCAAGTTTGAGGCAAGATGAGCAGAGGGTTGTACATGGCCTTGCATGGGAAGGGGTATCATAATTGCGTGAGCCTTCTGCTTTTTATCCATCTTTATCTTCTTCTTCTTCTTCAAAGTGATGGAGAACTGTTTGTTTGGTGGAGGATTTGGAATGTTGATAATCAAAGCCTTAAGAGTTATTAAATATTATTGCGGTAAATTTAATAGATTATGATTTTTAATGTCTTTTAGTGGCAACGAATGAAAAAAGCGATTGGCACAATCAAGGGCCCGATGGCAAAAATATCATATAGTACTAATTATACCTTAATAAATGGATAAAATAGTGAGAGTTTTTCAAAGTAATATTATGGCTAAAATCGTGAGAGTTTTTAAATAATAATTATGCATAAGGTCATATGTTAGAAAAATCATTGCTAATTATTTAATACATGTATATTACATGTACCATGTAATACTAAAAAATATTGATATTTATTTAATACTGTATATTACACATGATAGGTAATACTCACTGAATTCTTTTTAATGGTAGGTGGGTTGTAATCAAAATTGGGGAAAATAGTTGTATTAGAAAAGAAAAAATCATTTTCTTTATTTCTTTATTAGTATTTGTTGTAGTTGGTAATAACAAAATAATTTTTGGTTTAAGGTCTTTATTGATAAAAATTACTTAAATAAGTCAAATTTAAAATAATTACCAATATATAGTATTTAAATCATGACTTATAAACGATATATGACTGCTTTAATTAGGCCTTAATTTTAGGAGCTAATTATGTGTGTAAATTAATGCATTTATTTTAGGATTTGACTGTAAATAAATGCATTAGATATAGGCAATCTTTTCCTTTTTTAACTAGGGATATTTGTGTATATATATATATATATATATATATATCAAATCTATATAAATAAGAGATCAAGGGTTAAAAATAAATGAGCCCATTTTATTCATTTTTCTCTATTATAAACTTCATTGTATCATAGCTACGTTTCCTTTATTACTAACCCTAGCTTGCATCCTTGCATATTTCAACCAAAACCAAGCTTTTATTTTTAATTCCATTAGTTCTTTTAATATGTTTGATGTAAAGAAGGAAGGATCTTCTAGTAACAATCCATGTAATGACAACACTTCTCTTCAAATTAATCCTACAAAACTAGATGGAACAAATTTATTTGCTTGGTCAAAGTCATGCTTGTTGTTTATTTAAGCTAAGTGATTACAAGGTTTTATCAATAACAAAAATAAATAAATAAATAAATAAAACCAAATGAAGAAGATCCTAGACATAACATATGGGACTCAGAAAACTCACTTGTCATGTCATGGTTAGTCAACCTAACGCAACCTCAGCTTGCACGAGGTTTTCTCCTTTTAGATATAGCTCAGAAATTAGGATGCGGTTGCCCAAACTTTTTCCCAATCAGGAAATGATGCTTAGGTATATGAGTTGTGAAAAAAGGTTCATGAAACCAAATAAGGTGAGATGACTATTGCTCAATAATTTTCTGAACTTAGTGGTTTGTGGCAAGAACTTAACTACTATCAAGATTTTCAAACATCTTATACAATTGATGTAGTAAAGTTCCATTGATTAATTGAAAAGGAGCGAGAGTATGACTTCTTAGTAGGACTAAATGATGCGTTTAACTAGATTAGAATACAAGTTATTGGGCGCGAGCCTTTTCCCTCTTTACAGCAAGCATATAGCTATGTGCAGTAGGAAGAAAGTAGGTTGAATTCTATGTTACCAGCCAATTCATCTACCATAAACACAAAAGTTGATGCAATTAGAGGTGATCTTACCAAAGAAGAACAAGACAATAAAAAGTGCAATTATAGACATACTAAGGACACAAGCTGGAAATTTCATGGTCATCCAACACATGATCGAGGTGGTAAGATGTTTGGTGGTATACCCCCTCAAGCTTATGTATTTGAAACTCCTGATATTGAGTTGCCAAGAGAAACCAATTCTGCTACTAGACTTTCCAATGAAAGAATAAAAACTCTCAAACTTCTATAAGCTATACTCCTTCCATAAACTTACCAGTTGCCTTACATATTCCTGGTTTCTCACATAATCTTCTATCTGTTGGTGCTCTTACCAGAGATTTGAATTAAACAATTGAATTTTTCCCTTCTCATTGTGTCATACAGGAGCTGAGCACCGAGAAAATGTTTGGATATGGTAGAGTATACCAACTAGTTAAAGGACCTCTCTTCAAGGATCGTGCCTTATTAAACGAATCTAAATCAACTCATCAACACATTATTCAATGGCATAAGAGATTAGGGTATCCTTCATTTTTCATTTTAAAAAGACTCTATCCCCATTTATTTAAGTCGCGTAATATGGAGACATTAGTTTGTGATGCTTGTGAACTTGCTAAGCATACTAGAACTTCATATGCTTCTATTAATAATAACCATTCAGGCCCATTAGAGATGATTCATTCTGATGTGTAGGGCCCAAGCCCAGTAGTTTTGCTATCTAATTACAAATGGTTTGTGACATTTATTGATTGTTATAGTTGGATGATGTGGGTGTACTTATTACGTGCAAAAAATGAAGTATTCTCTTGTTTCCAATCTTTTCATAGAATGATCAATACACAATACTAAGGTGAAAATTTTATGAACTAATAATGGTATAGAGTATATGGAGAAAGCCTTTCATACCTACTTCGATACCTATGGAATTATACATTAAACCAGCTGTGTCAATACTTCTGCTCAAAATGGTGTATCTAAACAAAAAATATATACATATATTAGAAGTCGTTAAAGCTTTTATGTTCACTACAAATTCTCGTAAAGCCTACTAGGATGATGTTATTCTTACTACTGCCTATCTTATCAACTGTATGCATTTAAGGACATTAAATTTTAAAAGTCTTATGGAACTTCTACAAGGTAGTAATTCCTCTAAAAATCTTTATGTGTGTTTTTTTTGTGCATAAATACATTGGGGAAAACTTGATCCTAGAGTCTTAAGATGTGTTTTGTAGAATAATCTGCTACCCAAAAGGGATATAAGTGTTATCATCCACCTACTAGAAAGTTTTATGTGAGTATGGATGTTACTTTCAAGAGGTGAAAGACTTTTTTCCTTCTCATCCTACATTAGTTCAAGGGGAGAATGATTGTGTGGAAGATTTTTCTCTTTTGTTCAACCTATGGTTGATTTGCTTGTACATAGTGGTTAGGGGAAGCATGGAAGCAATGGTGATGATAAGATTTCTAATGCAGATCCCGTCACAAATAATACTCTTCATAGACAATCATCTGACCCAGACTCAACTCCTAAAGAGTCAGGTAATTCACCTCTTCTTGATCCTAATTTATCTACTGAAATTTCATCTCATAATTCATCTAACAAGAATCTTGATCTCCATTAGCTATTAAAAAAGGAGTTAGATCTTGTACTTAACATCTTGTCTCTAACTTTGTTTCCTACGATATGTTGTTTTCTTCCTATAGAGCTTTCTTGTCTTCCTTGCATTCTGTCTCTTTACCACATGAGTGGAAGGAAGCTATTAATTATCTTAAGTAAAAAGATGCCACGGTGGAAGAATGAAAGCCTTAGTAAAAAATAGAATTGGGAACTTGTAGATCTTCCATTGGGTAAGAGAGGCTAGTAAGATGTAAATGGGTATTCATGATAAATCATAAGGCAGATGGCTCTATTGAAAAGCAAGAATGGTGGCAAAAGGTCTTACCCAAACTTATGGGATTGATTATCAAGAAACATTTGCACCTATTGCAAAGATGAATTCAATACGAGTTCTTTTATCTTATGTATCTAATCTTGGATGGGACTTTAACAATTTGATGTTAAAAATGACTTCTTACATGGTGATTTGGAAGCGGAAGTCTATATGGAGATCCCATAAGGTTTTTCTAATCAGAAAACTAAAGGAAGGTATGTCTTCTAAAGAAAACTTTATATGGTTTGAAACAGTCACCTCGAGCATGGTTTGATGGATTCAGCACTGTAATGATTGCATTTGGTTATAAGTAGAGCAATGCGGATCACACTATGTTCATTAAATATTTCCATGATAAAATTACCATTCTTATTGTATATGTTGATCATATAGTGGTGACAGGTGACAATCGAGAAGAAATTGCTAGATTGAAGAAGTACTTAGCTACTAAATTTGAGATTAAAAACTTGGGCCACTTAAGATATTTTCTTGGGATAGAGGTTACCCGTTCAGAAAAGGGCATATTTATCTCCTAAAGAAAATATGTTCTCGACTTACTAAAGGAAACAGGAATGTTAGGCTATAAACCTGCTAACACTCCCATTGAAGCTAATAATAAACTAAAGGAAAATATTGGAGAATTGGTTTACATCAATCGATACTAGAGATTGGTTAGGAGTATAATCTATCTTTTCATATGTAACCTGACATTGCCTATGCAGTGAATATAGTAAGTCAATTTATGCATAGCCTTCGCACTATACACCCTAATTTTGTTTTTCGAGTTTTAAGGTATCTCATATCTAGTCTTGGTAAAGGAATACTCTTCTTTAATAATGGCCATTTAAGAATTGAAGCATACATTGATTCTGATTTAGTGGGATCTCCTAATGATAGAAGATCCATGTTTGGCCATTATGCCTTTGTTGGTGGCAATCTGGTTACTTGGAGAAGCGAAAAACAGAATGTTGTTGCTAGATCAAGTGCTAAAGCAGAATATAGAGCTATGGCACAAGTAACATGTGAACTTTTATGGTTTAGAAGGTTAATGCAAGATATACATCTTCTTAAAGAAAAGTATGTGTTACTACGTTGTGACAATAAAGCAGCTATTAGCATTGCTCATAATCCAGTTCAGCATGATCGTACAAAACATATTGAGATTAATCGATTCTTTATCAAAGGAAAAATGGATGATCAAAGTCTTAGAATTAGCTATACAAGTTTAGAGAGTCAATTAGCCGATGTATTTACCGAGGGCTTATGTAATAGATTATTTCACTCTATTCTATGCAAGATGGATATGGCAAATATACATACACCATCTTGAGAGGGAGTGTTGACAGTTGTAATCTTTTTAATTAGGCCTTAATTTTAGGATTTGATTATTTATATAAATTAATGCATTTATTTTAAGATCTAACTATAGATAAATGCATTAGATATTAGAAATCTTTTCCTTTTTTAACTAGGGGATATTTGTGTAATTATGTGTATATCAAAATCTATATAAATAAGACATCGATGGGGTAAAAATATGTGAGCCCTACTTCACTCATTTCTTTTCTATTCTAAACTTCATCTCCATCTCATGTTTGTGTGGTCTCTCCATCCAGGATTATATGTATTTGAATAGGGATTTTAATTCCCAGCTCCTCTATCAAACTTGTTCACATAGTTCATTTTCTCTACCCTTGAATTAAAACTAGAAACACATGAATTTCCCATTTGATAATTTGAAAAGCTCATAGGAGGACCACCATGAGGCATAGTATCCACGATTGGCATATGAGTTGGTCCTATGCTTGACATAGCTTGCATTCTACTCAACTAACTTGTAAGTCCTGCCACTAGTGCTTGAAGTTTAGAAACAGTATCCAACTCATACATGGTAGCCACTTGCCTTGGTCTATTCGTCTTACTATGCCAATTGAATGCATTTCTTGCCATTTCCTCAATAAGCTCATAAGCCTCGGAAGCACTTTTCATCAAACTACCTCTGGCTATAGCATCAATCATTGTTTTTAATTGATCCCAAGAGAAGTATAGAAAATCCTAACCAAATCAGATAAAGAAATCCCATGGTGAAGGCAATGCTTGAGGAGTTCCTTGAATCTTTTCGAAATGTCATAAAGTGCTTCACCCTCATATTATCGGAATGAAAAGATCTCATTTCTCATTTGAATGGTCTTGTTAGGTGGAAAGAACTTCTTTAGAAAATTTTGTGCCACTGGATCCCAACTTGTCAAAGAATGAGGGGGCAGTGAATTTAACCAATTCCTTGCCTTATCCTTAAGAGAGAAAGGGAATAATCTAAGGTATATTGCATCGTCTGACACCCCATTGCACTCAATAGTAGCATAAATTTGTAGGAAATTCATCAAGTGATCATGTGAGTCTTCTAAAGCTCCTCCACCAATTGCACCATTTGAATTAAAGTAGGCTTCAACTTAAAATTGTTTGCTTGTATTGTAAGTCATGCTATGGATGGTTCAACTCTATCAACTGTGTGCATAAAATAATCACACATCGGTCTATCATTTCCATTTCCACCACCATTATATCCATCATCATGGTTTGGATCATTTCCATACCCATTACCTTCCATGGTTCTTAAATTCTCAACATTGACTCTTCTTTCTCTCAACCTCTACTAAAAAGTCCTATCTACATCTGGATCAAAAAGCAATGTCAAATCCGAGACTCTTTCACTTGAATACATGAATATACCAATCAAAGAACACTATTTTTGAAAATTTTCATAGTTTTATGGGAATTTTAAAAATTTTCATATTTGAACAAAATGAAACAAACAATAATTTCAAAAACCAAAAAGCCTATAAAATAAGAAGTTAACAAAGCCTAATATAAAAATACAAAAACAAAAGCAAAGAAAGAAGAAGAAGATCAAACATGTTAAGATATATTCACAAACACACAAAAACACAAAAGTAGAAAGCTACATTTTTTTTTTTTGAATTTTCTAGATTTTTTTAAAATTTACTTAGTCTAAGGGATTAATTACCAACTTAATATTAGCAATTGTAGCTCCCTAGCAATGACGCCAATGGACTGACTACACTTTTTTTTTTCCTTAAAAACTTTATTTATAAGCGCAAAAATAACTAGTTAGTAAACCAGGTGCGTATGCAGCAATAAAAAATACTGGTAAGACTAGGTCGATCCACAAGGAGCAAGTGGCTAAGTACTAGATATTTAAGTTCTTCCCTAAGCTAAGCTATCGAAAAAATCTGATTTATCTAAAAGCTAAGCTAATGAACTAATTGAGCACTTCAACCAAATGTCCTAGCAATACTATTGAGGATTCGAGGTTATGAGACGCCAAAATTAGATTGGGGATTGCAATTATATTCTCATTTGATTTAATGCTATGCTTTAAATCGATATTTGAAGTTGATTAATTAGGATTTAACCAAACTCATTTGAACTTGCCCATCTCTCAGAGTAACAAAATTCCAATTATAACATGAGATATCCCGCCAAGGCAATTTATCTATAATTAGCAAGTAAATAGTAACTCGTTCACATAGAAATTACTACTCTAGTTGGAATTATGGACTAAGCACCACCAAGTGAACCGATCTATATTTCCAGTCGCATGAAGTGCGTAAGTTCATGAGTTTCGTCAAAACACGCATATCATTATGTCGAATTTTTTCCTAAATAACCCAAGATGTTCTTGTATGGATTATTGAATCCCTCCCAAGTATTTTTAATCCTATCTATTAATAAGTGTTGGCTAAGCACAAATCAAATAGAATAGACCCCAAGAAAGAATAGTTAAATATCCAATTAATCATAAATAAACATCAAAACAAGTCATTTAATCATCAGTTTCATCAAACCCATCATTGCAATACCCATGAACAATTAATCACAATATCAAAATAATACAATCAAGCAATTAACAATATAAAGCAAGGGTTAGAAAACATCTCAATTGAGTTTCCTCATGAAAGTCTTCAAAACCTAAAATCCTAATAAAAATGAACATTACTTGATTACATTAAATCCCCAAATCACCTTAACAATATGCTAGAACAATAGGGTTTTCGTGTCCTTTAATTAAATAACACATACCGAAAATTACAAAGGAAATTCGTGAATACCCCAGAAGAAAGAAAAATCGTCTTTTGTGCGTCTCTCTTTTCCTTTTATATTCCCCTCTGGCTTTCTCACGTGTGATTCCCTCCAGCTAACGTGGGCCTTTCTCTTTTTAACATTTTTTTGACAAGTCCCATAAGGCCCCCACTCTATTTAAACATTATTATTCCTTTCATATCTAGCACCCGCTCCAAACGCACAAAATAAGGTTCCATTTTCTGGTCTTTAAATAATTAGGCCCATGCCATTAAGGCCTGATAAGAGAACAGTGTTTCACTACTTTATATTTAAACCAAAACTTACATGTGATTATTAACATAAAGGCTCCACGTGTAAGAACCGATGTCACTTGTTTCCAACGAAGCTAGTGCACGTGTGGGGCCTTTAAATGTCTGGTTGGTCATATGCCCAAATTTTTTGCTCTGTCTAGTCCCAAACTATTGCTGTCTGTCTTGGCTTGGCACTCCACGAAGCTCAGTGCTCAAGTAGAGACTTTTGGCTCTACCGTTAGATCGGGTTTGGCGCTCAAGTGGTGCTCTAGAGCATGACAGGGGCGCTCGGATGCTGCTATGATAGGCGCTCTAAAACTGTTCAGGGCCTGTGTTGTGTGTTATTCAATTCAGATTTAGATTGATAGCAGCAATCCAGTGCTGAATAGAAAAATGGACATTTATCAATTATTCAAGACCTTAAAGAGATTCTTTACGCTAGAAAATGGTTCAACATATGATGTTATGGTATAAGAAATTTATAACCTGATGGAAATATGTTTCTATGCTTTCAATACGATACATAACTGCCAACATACAAGATGCAATCCTATGTCACATGTTATTTGACTAGAGCTCAATTATTGATCCTTTTTCATCTATATTTGCCATCAATCCAAGAATCTACGTTTCATCAACTTTTTAGTATAAATATACCCTAAAGTCTAAATAAATGCATGTTTATGAGTTCATTAATATAGGATAAATGTGTAACTTTACACATTTATCAGACAGATTTAGCTGTTTCAGGATGTGTTTGAAAGAGTGCTAGTGAGAGTCATATGTCAAATGATATAATGTCCTTGTTGCCTAATATGTTTTGGTTGTCTAAAAATAGAAGGATGTTTATCTTTTCGTGGAACAGTAGTTTTGGCAACAAGTAACGTTAGTTTAATGACCTTAAGCATGATCACATGAATAATTACCATGAGAAACCCGCTATTCTGCATCTGAAATAAGCAACACCAACTTTTATAGCCAATTCCAAAATAGAATCTCTTGTTCTTTTAATTATATGCAAATATAAATATACATATATATATATATATGAGAAAAAAACCCCTCACCAACTCTCTCTCATGATAAAATACAAACTGATAGATGATAAAAAAAACAGAATTCTTCCGTGGAGACGTTTTTACAGACTTTGCTAGGATAAGACTAAGAAATTATAAGCTATATTCATTTTGTAATTACCTAATAGACAAGAAAAGGATACGAACATGTCCTATTTTATAAAAGCATATTATTGTTCTAATGTGTGATAGGGTTGTAAATGAACTGAGCTCGAGTAGCTTGGCTCGGCTTAAGTTTGAGTAGTAAACGAGCCGAACTCGAGCCTAAAGTAAAACTCGTTTATCTAAATGAGTTGAGCTCGAGCTTTAATTTAGTCTCGTAAGTGGATTCGTTAATAAGTTTGTTAGCAAATTTGTAAATTTGTTATACATGATATATTATATATAACTATATAATTAATATAGTAAAAACTTAATTCTATTTAATATTTATGTATATACATATATAACAACACTTATATATATATATATTTTAGATTTTAGATTTGGAAAAAAAATGAAAAATAGATTATCTAAACGAGTCGAACTCGAGCTTAGGTTTTAAGCTCGATGAAAAGTTTGACTCAATTCGATCTCATTTAGCTAAACGAGCCAAGTTTGAGCTCTAACTAAAGCTTGCTTAACTAAATAAGCTAAGCTTACACCTAAATTTCAAACTTAATAAAAAGTTCAACTTGAGCTCGATAAATTTTAAACGAGATAAACTTAAGCCTTTAAAATATCAGTTTGACTCGACTTAACTAGTTTACAACCTTATGTGTATGCTAAGTATTAAGCAAGAGTAAAGAGAGTATATTAGGTTAACCTAAGTACTTCCTTGGTTAACTTGGAGACAATTTGGTTGACTTCGAACCTTTCAAATTTGTCTTAGGCCATTTTAAGTTTGCTATTCTTAGATCTTAGGCACATTACGAAGCCACAACTACTGCTCTTCCCTTTTCGTTGGATATTGTTGTTTTTAGTGGGGAAAATTGCATACTTAGTGTTACAAATCCTAGCATATATAAATATTATAATAAATAATAAGAATATGATAGCATACAAATAACCTTGATCAACATGGCTAATTCATTATAACACTCTCCTAAAGCTAGAGTGTATAAATCATACATTTATAGTTTATTATAGGTATAATTTAAAATTTAAAATTGCTTGAATTGACTCAACAAATAGATGAATAAGTTGGCCTTCTAGTCTCATGTAAGAAGTATTGATTTCCTTATGTAAAAGTATTGGTCTCATTCATGAGAAGTGGGAGGGGGTCATGAATTGATAGTTTAATTCAAATTAAAAAAATCTTACATAAGAAGTAATTAAATTACTTCTTAATTATCCAAAATAATATATTGATTAAGATTCTTATTATTAATAATTACTTAAATAAGATCAAATTAAAATAATTATAGAAACTGAATACAGCTTAAACTAAAAGCAACCTGCAGCTGAGGGACCTTCATTGAATACTATGCACAATTGACAAATCAGACATAATTGGAGGATAGGTAGCATGCTCGGTTAAAGAGCTTAACATGACTTTGTCTTGTGTGTGGAAAGACTTGCTCATTCTATCATTGTTGCAATTAATAATGGTGATTGGGTTGTTTCTTCCTTTAGAAATGAAGATCTGAGAATATCTCTTTTTTTTTTTTTTTAGATGTTCTCATACTCTTTACGAAGGCGATGGAGAGACAAGTGGAAGTGATTAACAATATCATTCAATCCTTTTGTGATTTCACCAATCATCATATTAATAAAGATAAGTTTTAGGTGTTCTTTTCTTCAATTATTGATGAGAATGTAGCCAATACCCTAAGTTCAAAATTGGATTTTAAAAGAACCTTTGAACTGGGAAATTACTTTGGAGTCCCTATTTTGCACTCAAGAGTAACTAAAGGTACTTATAAAAAAATAGTTGATAAAGTAGAAGCTAGAGCAAGTAACTGGAATGAATAGAGAGTCTCTTTAGCTGGACGAATGACTCTTTATAAATCCATCCTATCATCTATCCTTTATTATTCTATGCAATATACAGTTCTCCCTAAAGGTCACTGTGACTCCCTTGATATGATTGCTGGAAATTTCATTTGGGGCTCTGTCATGGCTCGAAAAAACTTAGGCAGGTTTAGGGGTGAGAAAATCTAAGCTAATGAATTATGCTGGCATGTAAAGTCCTCACTAATAATGATGGGTTGTGGGCTAAACTTTTGCATATTAAGTATGGGATTTAGTTTAGAACTATGCCTTTGGATGTTAGAAGATCTAATGCCTCTTACTTAAGGAAGCAGATTGGGAAAGTATGGAAGTTTGTGATGAAGGGGATTCATTAGGGTATTGGAAATAGGAGAATAGTGCGGTTTGGGTAGATAACTAGACTGATCTTCATTGTCCATTTTCTGAACTGGCCAACCATAAAATTCTTAAGCATCTTCTAGATACTAAAGTGGTAGATTATATTAATTTGGTAGGGCAATGAGATTGGATGAGATTTCAACATCTCCTTCCACCTTCGGTTACTCTCAACATAGTAGCTATTCCTCCTCTTAGGACAAGTAACGAAGATGATATACATATATATATTTTGGTCTCTCTACTTCTGGTAAGTTCACTGTTGCTTCAGGTTATATGTCCATTGATTGGACAAACTGGAACTCTGTTAATTTAAAATGGAAGGTGGTATTGGATTGGAAAGGTCCTAAAAGGGTCAGATCTTTCTTATGGTTAGCACTCCATGAAGCCTTATTGACTAACAAGGAAAGACATAAAAGACACATGACTAATGATTTGAGTTATGATTCTTGCGGCTATGAGGTTGAATCGATTGATCACATCTTGTGAAGCTATTACAAAGCTATTTGCTCATGGCATGAACTCCTTCCCGCTACTGATACCCAATCCTTCTTTAATATGTCTTTCCATAGGTAGTTTATTCACAACTTTAAGAAGGATGGAATAACCCATGGGATTTGTTGCTCTACTATCTTTTGTACAGCCTGTTAGTTGATTTGGCAATGGCCAAATAAAAAGGTCTTTAGAGGATAAGACATATAGTGGGTAGTAATTTGGTAGCAACAATTCTAAGGAAAGCTAGAGAATTTCAATTTGCAATAGAATTATTTCCTCCTAAATGAGTAACTAGACACTTGAGAGTGGAGAAGTTAATTACATGGAAACCTCCTAAAAGGATTAAATTAAAATTAATGCAGATGGGGCCTTTAAAAGTTCCACCCATATAGCTAGTGCTGGAGGTATTTTTCCCAACCTCGATGGCGCCTATGTTGGGGGTTTTATGGTAAATCCTGGTGATACGAGAACCTTTGCTATCAAGAACCCTTTTGAGTATTATGAGCCCCCAGCATAGTAATACGAAAACCCATGAATATTATTGGAATCAACCCCTAAGATGGATTAGATTTAGGTTTGCCTTAGGTTTGATCTAGAGAGTTAGAACACAGATACCCTAACTTCAAAACACTCCACAAAGAAGACGATCAAACTTCCTTAAATGTTCTTAAGTAGCATGCATTCATTTAATTAAGAACACAAAGAGAAAGCTCTCAAATTTTCATTTATTCTAATCTATCTGAAAAGATTACATATCATGCATTTTTATACGCTTAGTTAGCCTAAAAACTAAGCAACTAAATAATAAATACATGGAAGACATAAAAAAAATTCAAACTAAGCAATAAATACAAGGAATAGAAATTCAAACTAAGCAAAATAAATACAAGGAAAAGAAATTCAATCTAAGTAATAAACTAAACCTAAATAAAGGACGGTGTCAACACCGGCGGCCTAATGGTCGGCGTTGAAGGATAAGCCAGTGGCCTTTATGTAGATTCGCCCAATTTTGTCAAATCTCCTTGTAAAATCACTTGAACTTGAACTTAAACTATATTAAATTGCACTTGAATCTCGCTTGTTCCAAAGCCTTGATACCTTTGTAATCCATTACTACCATACATCATCAAGCCTTGGAAATGTTGATTTAAAGCTTGTTGAAGCTTCTTAGCTCGAGATCTCGTGATTGGTCCTTGAGGCAAGCTAATTGGACTTGAAATCCTTTAAACTTCAACTTTCGCCACTTGATCCTCTTATTGACTTAACTCTTGAGTGTGGACGGTGGCTCTTCCATAACATTTCTCCCTCTCCTCAAAAGGATTCGTCCTCGAATCAAAAAGCATCACCTACATCAAACGGACTAAGATCAGCAACATTAAAGGTGGCACTAACAATATACTCACCTGGTAAGTCAACTCGGTAGGCGTTTTCATTGATCCTCACAAGTATCTGAAATGGACCATCTTCTTGGATTCAACTTGGACTTCTTTGCATTGGAAACCTTTCCTTGAGAAAATGCACCCAAACCCAATTTCCAAGTTGAAAAATCATGGGTTTCCTTCCTTTGTTCACCTTCAAGCTACTTTGGCGTTCTGCTTCTCAATCCTGTCCTTTACCTGCTTATGTAGCTTCTTCACAAAATCTTCTTGAAAGAGCATCAGCAACAATGTTCTCCTTACCCTGCTTGTATTTGATCACATAAGGGAATGTCTCAATGAACTATACCAAGTTGGCATGCCTCTTGTTAGCTTATCTTGACCTTTCAATGCTTGACCTTTCAGATGCTTCAACCTCTCATGGCAGTGTGTATGACAAACTCCTTAGGCCAAATATAGTGCTGCCATGTTTGCAATGCGCCCACTAAGGCATACAGTTCCTTGTCATATGTTGGATACTTCAATGCCGCTCCACTCAACTTTTCACTAGGAATAGGATGACAATACTTTACAATGATTTTGTTGATGGCTCTGCAGTCTACACACATCCTTTAAGTCCTATCTTTCTTAGGCACTAGAATCATAGGGACTGAACAAGAACTCAGACTCTCTCTCACATACCCCTTCTCCAGCAACTCCTCAACTGCTTCTGGATCTCCTTTGCCTCACTGGGATTAGTTCTGTAGGCAGGTCGATTGGGTTGGCAACTCCAGGAATGAAGTCAATCTGATGCACTATGCCCCTAATTGGTGGAAGTTCACTGGCATCTTCCTGGGAACACATCTCCATATTCTTACATCAAATTAGAAAACACACTAGGCAAAGATGGGTTAATTTCATTAGTGGCCAAACAAACCACTTCGCACAGAAATACAAATATAGGCTTACTGGCACTCAAAGCATGCTTAACCTCACTTGACCTAGTAATCAAGCTTACATTCTTACTCTTGTTCTCTCCAGGCCGATTTTCATCTTGCTTTTCACTCCCCTCTTTCTTTCACTCTTCTCACTTTTACCACTCTTTTTATGTTCACTCTTGTTTTTCTCTCCCTCTAAAGTGCTTTTTCTATTCTCCCTCTCTTTTCTTTCGGCCCCAACTCTCAGCCTCTCCATTTTACATTGGTCCTCATGCACTTCCTTAGAGGACAGTGGTGCCAAAATTGTTTTCCTCCCATCCTTGGTAAAAGAGTTCCTATAAAACTATCATACACTATTTTCCTGTCAAATTGCCATGGTCTACCTAATAGTATATCACCAGCATGCATAGATACATCATCACAGAGCACCTCATCACAATATTTGCCAATGAAAAAGTAATAAAGAGCTTGCTGTTTACCTTAACCTTGCCACAGTCGTTGAGCCACTGATGTTTGTATGGCCTTGGATGTGGTACCGTAGGCAAACCTAAACAATTAACCAAGAGTGTACTCACCACATTAATATAACTCCTCTATCAATAATCACACTACATGCCGTCCTGGACATGGCATCTAGTATGGAATAGATTCTCCCTCTGTTCCTCATGGAAATCATCCCTTAACTAGGTGCTAAGTGCATGCAATGCTTCCTCAACACTCCCAGCATCACTACAATCCTCTAACGAAGGCATGTCATCATCCTCACTTTCACTTTACCTCCCTCATCATCAATGACAATCTCCCCAATCCTCATCACCATAGTTCTCCTGTTAGGACATTCCCTACTGATGTGTCCTACCCTAACACTTCAACACTTAATGTCCCTGTTTCTACTCTTTTGCTCAACTACCTTAGGTTTCTCAGATGAAACCCCATTATTCTTCCCCTGTGCAACATCAACTGTAGGCTTACTTCCCCCTTTAGACTCAGTCTTTCCATACCCTTTCCAAGCAGTGTTATAACTAGAGGAAGGTTTGGAAACATACTTGGTTAGCCCTTTGCCTTGGAGTTGTTTCTCAATTTTAATGGCAAGATGTACCATATCCTCCAACTCTACATAATGCTGTAACTCCACTCTGTCAGCAATCTCTTTGCTCAAACACCTAAGAAACATGCCATGGTGGCCTCCTCATCCTCATTTACATTAGCCCTTGTCATGATCATCTCCATCTCTTTGTAGTAGTCCTTACACTCCTACTACCCTACCTCAACACCTGTAATCTCTGCATCAATTCCCTTTGAAAATACCTGGGAATAAAACGCTTTCTCATCACCGTCTTGAGATCATGCCAGGTCTCAATGGGATACCCAGGTTCCTCCTCCTGCTAGTCACCAGTTGATCCCACTAAGATATAGCATAATCTGAAACTGGGTTACAGTTAATTTCACCTTCTTCTCCTCAGTATACTGGTGATAGTCAAAAATCGGCTCAACTCTCTTTCTATTGCAAGTAAGCCTCTGGATCAGACTTACCTTGAAAAATAGAAATTTTCAATTTAATGCCACCCATATCTCTATCTACATAATCATCATTCCCTTTACTCTTACCAGCAATGTAACTCTCCTGCCCTCTACCTCTTCCCATACCTCTACACCTCTTCCACTTCTATTGAATACTAATGCCCCACTATCTTCATATTCCTCTCCTAGATAGTCATTAACATCCGCCACATCATCCAACTATGGTGTGGAAACTTTACCTCCCTTGTTCCCTTCACTAGAACTCGACTCCCTCTTCTCAATAGCCTGTAGCCTCAAATTCATACTCTCCATGGACTCTCTAACAGCCACCAGAGTTTCATTTAAACGCCTAAACGTCAACACTGAGCCTCTTGCAACCTAGCCTTATCCATATACTATCATCTTTATTAACACCAGAACCCTTACAGACATCTTACCTGCAAAACAAGCAAACGTTAATTCAAAATTTTCAGTTTCCTCACAAGCGCTCCCTTTTGTATTTGCACTCACACAGATAGGGTTGTTCACTTGTGTTTCACTAAAATAAGATTTCACACACAAGTATTTCTCACAACTCTCAAGCCTCACTCTTCAATGTTCTTAAGCGAATCACACTCTTTAGAACAATTCCAAGGAAATTCAAGATGAGGATGATATGAATTGTATGAATGGTGTTTTCCAATATCCCTTGATCGAAATTCACACTACAATTGGAACAATCAAATAATTCAAGAATTGAAAATTATTTTTTTAATTCAAATTTCTTTTCTTTTTCTTTCCTCTTTTTTTTTTTTTTTTGCACGAATTTTCTTTTCTTTTTTTTTTTTTTTACTCTAAACAAATGTGAAGATTAACAAACCCTAATAAAAAAAATCAAACTAGATAAAAATTCCAAACTGATGAACAAACCCTAAATGAAATAAAGACACAAACTTTAGGATCTAAAGTAGAATAGAATTAAAGAAAACAAAAGATTGAAAACAAGAATGATATAACCTGATATAGAGCCAAAGCTCTGATACAAAATGATACGAGAACTTTTGCAATCACGCCTGAGAACCCTTTTGAGTATTATGAATCCCCAGCACAGTAATACGAAAACCCACGAATACTATTGGAACCAACCCCTAAGATGGATTAGATTCAGGTTTGCCTTAGGCTGATCTAGAGAGTTAGAACACGGATGCCCTAACTTCGAAACTTTCCACAAAGAAGGTGATCAACTTCCTTAATTGTTTAAGAAGCATGCATTCATTCAGAACACAAAGAGAAAAAGCTCTAAATTTTCATTCATTCTAGTCTATATGAAAAGATTACATGTGATGGGTTTTTATAGGCTTAGTTAGCCAAAAAGCTAAGCAACTAAATAATAAATACATGGAAGACATAAAAGAAATTCAAACTAAGCAATAAACTAAGCCTAAATAAAGGCCGGTTCCAACACCGGTAGCCTAAATGGTCGGATGTTGAAGGATAGGCCGGCGGCTTCATGTGGATTCGCCTAATTTCATCAAATCTCCTTGTAAACTCACTTGAACTTAAATTATATTGAACCGCGCTTGAATTCCACTTATTACAAAGCCTTGATACCCTTGTAATCCATCACTACATACATCATTAAGCCTTGGAAATGTTGATTTAAAGCTTGTAGAAGCTTCTTAGCTCGAGATCTCGTGATTAGTCCTTGAGGCAAGCTAATTAGACTTGAAATCCTTTGAACTTCAACTTTCGCCACTTGATCCTCTTATTGACTTAACTCTTGAGTGTGGACCGGTGGCTCTTCCATAACATTTCTCCCTCTCCTCAAAAGGATTCGTCCTCGAATCAAAAAGCATCACCTACATCAAACGGACTAAGATCAGCAACATTAAAGGTGGCACTAACAATATACTCACCTGGTAAGTCAACTCGGTAGGCGTTTTCATTGATCCTCACAAGTATCTGAAATGGACCATCTCTTCTTGGATTCAACTTGGACTTCTTTGCATTGGAAACCTTTCCTTGAGAAAATGCACCCAAACCCAATTTCCGAGTTGAAAAATCATGGGTTTCCTTCCTTTGTTCACCCTTCAAGCTACTTTGGCGTTCTGCTTCTCAATCCTGTCCTTTACCTGCTTATGTAGCTTCTTCACAAAATCTTCTTGAAAGAGCATCAGCAACAATGTTCTCCTTACCCTGCTTGTATTTGATCACATAAGGGAATGTCTCAATGAACTATACCAAGTTGGCATGCCTCTTGTTTAGCTTATCTTGACCTTTCAGATGCTTCGACCTTTCAGATGCTTCAACCTCTCATGGCCAGTGTGTATGACAAACTCCTTAGGCCAAATATAGTGCTGCCATGTTTGCAATGCGCCCACTAAGGCATACAGTTCCTTGTCATATGTTGGATACTTCAATGCCGCTCCACTCAACTTTTCACTAGGAATAGGATGACAATACTTTACAATGATTTTGTTGATGGCTCTGCAGTCTACACACATCCTTTAAGTCCTATCTTTCTTAGGCACTAGAATCATAGGGACTGAACAAGAACTCAGACTCTCTCTCACATACCCCTTCTCCAGCAACTCCTCAACTTGCTTCTGGATCTCCTTTGCCTCACTGGGATTAGTTCTGTAGGCAGGTCGATTGGGTATGGCAACTCCAGGAATGAAGTCAATCTGATGCACTATGCCCCTAATTGGTGGAAGTTCACTGGGCATCTTCTCTGGGAACACATCTCCATATTCTTACATCAAATTAGAAAACACACTAGGCAAAGATGGGTTAATTTCATTAGTGGCCAAACAAACCACTTCGCACAGAAATACAAATATAGGCTTACTGGCACTCAAAGCATGCTTAACCTCACTTGACCTAGTAATCAAGCTTACATTCTTACTCTTGTTCTCTCCAGGCCGATTTTCATCTTGCTTTTCACTCCCCTCTTTCTTTTCACTCTTCTCACTTTTACCACTCTTTTTATGTTCACTCTTGTTTTTCTCTCCCTCTAAAGTGCTTTTTCTATTCTCCCTCTCTTTTCTTTCGGCCCCAACTCTCAGCCTCTCCATTTTACATTGGTCCTCATGCACTTCCTTAGAGGACAGTGGTGCCAAAATTGTTTTCCTCCCATCCTTGGTAAAAGAGTTCCTATTAAGGTAACTATCATACACTATTTTCCTGTCAAATTGCCATGGTCTACCTAATAGTATATCACCAGCATGCATAGATACATCATCACAGAGCACCTCATCACAATATTTGCCAATGGAAAAAGTAATAAGAGCTTGCCTGTTTACCTTAACCTTGCCACAGTCGTTGAGCCACTGATGTTTGTATGGCCTTGGATGTGGTACCGTAGGCAAACCTAAACAGTTAACCAAGAGTGTACTCACCACATTAATATAACTCCCTCTATCAATAATCACACTACATGCCTGTCCCTGGACATGGCATCTAGTATGGAATAGATTCTCCCTCTGTTCCTCATGGAAATCATCCCTTAACTAGGTGCTAAGTGCATGCAATGCTTCCTCAACACTCCCAGCATCACTACAATCCTCTAACGAAGGCATGTCATCATCCTCACTTTCACTTTACCTCCCTCATCATCAATGACAATCTCCCCAATCCTCATCACCATAGTTCTCCTGTTAGGACATTCCCTACTGATGTGTCCTACACCCTAACACTTCCAACACTTAATGTCCCTGTTTCTACTCTTTTGCTCAACTACCTTAGGTTTCTCAGATGAAACCCCATTATTCTTCCCCTGTGCAACATCAACTGTAGGCTTACTTCCCCCTTTAGACTCAGTCTTTCCATACCCTTTCCAAGCAGTGTTATAACTAGAGGAAGGTTTGGAAACATACTTGGTTAGCCCTTTGCCTTGGAGTTGTTTCTCAATTTTAATGGCAAGATGTACCATATCCTCCAACTCTACATAATGCTGTAACTCCACTCTGTCAGCAATCTCTTTGCTCAAACAACCTAAGAAACATGCCATGGTGGCCTCCTCATCCTCATTTACATTAGCCCTTGTCATGATCATCTCCATCTCTTTGTAGTAGTCCTCTACACTCCTACTACCCTACCTCAACACCTGTAATCTCTGCATCAATTCCCTTTGAAAATACCTGGGAATAAAACGCTTTCTCATCACCGTCTTGAGATCATGCCAGGTCTCAATGGGATACCCCAGGTTCCTCCTCCTGCTAGTCACCAGTTGATCCCACTAAGATATAGCATAATCCTGAAACTGGGTTACAGTTAATTTCACCTTCTTCTCCTCAGTATACTGGTGATAGTCAAAAATCGGCTCAACTCTCTTCTCCTATTGCAAGTAAGCCTCTGGATCAGACTTACCTTGAAAAATAGAAATTTTCAATTTAATGCCACCCATATCTCTATCTACATAATCATCATTCCCTTTACTCTTACCAGCAATGTAACTCTCCTGCCCTCTACCTCTTCCCATACCTCTACGACCTCTTCCACTTCTATTGAATACTAATGCCCCACTATCTTCATATTCCTCTCCTAGATAGTCATTAACATCCGCCACATCATCCAACTATGGTGTGGAAACTTTACCTCCCTTGTTCCCTCACTAGAACTCGACTCCCTCTCAATAGCCTGTAGCCTCAAATTCATACTCTCCATGGACTCTCTAACAGCCACCAGAGTTTCATTTAAACGCCTAAACTTCAACACCTGAGCCTCTTGCAACCTAGCCTTATCCATACTACTATCATCTTTATTAACACCAGAACCCTTACTAGACATCTTTACCTGCAAAACAAGCAAACGTTAATTCAAAATTTTCAGTTTCCTCACAAGCGCTCCCTTTTGTATTTGCACTCACACAGATAGGGTTGTTCACTTGTGTTTCACTAAAATAAGATTTCACACACAAGTATTTCTCACAACTCTCAAGCCTCACTCTTCAATGTTCTTAAGCGAATCACACTCTTTAGAACAATTCCAAGGAAATTCAAGATGAGGATGATATGAATTGTATGAATGGTGTTTTCCCAATATCCCTTGATCGAAATTCACACTACAATTGGAACAATCAAATAATTCAAGAATTGAAAATTATTTTTTTAATTCAAATTTCTTTTCTTTTCTTTCCTCTTTTTTTTTTTTTTTTGCACGAATTTTCTTTTCTTCTTTTTTTTTTTTACTCTAAACAAATGTGAAGATTAACAAACCCTAATAAAAAAAAATCAAACTAGATAAAAATTCCAAACCTGATGAACAAACCCTAAATGAAATAAAGACACAAACTTTAGGATCTAAAGTAGAATAGAATTCAAAGAAAACAAAAGATTGAAAACAAGAATGATATAACCTGATATAGAGCCAAAGCTCTGATACAAAATGATACGAGAACTTTTGCAATCACGCCTGAGAACCCTTTTGAGTATTATGAATCCCCAGCACAGTAATACGAAAACCCACGAATACTATTGGAACCAACCCCTAAGATGGATTAGATTCAGGTTTGCCTTAGGCCTGATCTAGAGAGTTAGAACACGGATGCCCTAACTTCGAAACTTTCCATAAAGAAGGTGATCAAACTTCCTTAATTGTTCCTAAGAAGCATGCATTCATTCAGGAACACAAAGAGAAAAAGCTCTCAAATTTTCATTCATTCTAGTCTATATGAAAAGATTACATGTGATGGGTTTTTATAGGCTTAGTTAGCCTAAAAAGCTAAGCAACTAAATAATAAATACATGGAAGACATAAAAGAAATTCAAACTAAGCAATAAATACAAGGAAAAGAAATTCAAACTAAGCAATAAACTAAGCCTAAATAAAGGCCGGTTCCAACACCGGTAGCTTAAATGGTCGATGTTGAAGGATAGGCCGGCGGCCTTCATGTAGATTCGCCTAATTTCATCAAATCTCCTTGTAAACTCACTTGAACTTAAATTATATTGAACCGCGCTTGAATTCCACTTATTCCAAAGCCTTGATACCCTTGTAATCCATCACTAGCATACATCATTAAGCCTTGGAAATGTTGATTTAAAGCTTGTAGAAGCTTCTTAGCTCGAGATCTCGTGATTAGTCCTTGAGGCAAGCTAATTAGACTTGAAATCCTTTGAACTTCAACCTTCACCACTTGATCTTCTTATTGACTTGACTCTTGAGCATGGACTGGTGGCTCTTCCATAACACCTGGTATGTGTCTTATGGTTATGGCAAAAAGTTAAGTTGTCTGTATAGGTTTGCAAAAGGCTTGGGATACTGGTTTTCGAAAGGTAATTTTGGAGCTTGACAATCAAACTATGATACAAACCTTAATTATGAGAACCAAAATCAGAAACCATTGTTGACCTTTTATTAACTTGATTTGGAAACTCCTTGATAGAAGCTAGGAAGTTCGTATCTAATATATTCACAGGGAAGACAATAGAGGTGCTAATTGGCTTGCTAATGCTGCCATTAGTCTTCCTCTGGGTGTGCATTATTTGCAAATGATTCCTAGAGAGATTTGTAACCTTTTGTATGAGGATATTTTTGGAGTATCCATATCTAGGATGTGTCGTATGTAATCTTTGCTTGTTTTTTTCCCTTTTCCCCTTTGATTAAAAAAAAAAAAGAGCTTCACATGACTATGAGCACTAACTCGTGATCTTTTTCTACTTTAGAGTTTGGCCCATATCTTTAGACTACTTGGGCTTAGTCATTTTATTTGTGGTACTAATAAATATGCCATAGTATCAAGCTTTTGCAAAAAAAAAAAAAAAAAAAAAGGTCAGACCATGAATCAATTGGAATAAGATCGAATCGAATCAAATTTTTAGTTTTTTTTTTTTTTAAACTAGTTTGGTTCGCCATTCAGTTCACTAAAGATAATTTGGTTCATGATTTGGTTCGGGATTGTGAAACGAACCGTTATCCATTACATATATATATATATATATATATATATGTTTAAAAAAAACACTCATCAAACTAAAGTAGTGAATTTCTCACCCAATCTAAAACTAACACTAAGTCCCTAACTCACTCTCTGGACCATACTCTCACTCTCAGTCTCTCACTTGTTTGGTTTACCTCTCCCACTCTTTCCCAATCCCAACTCCTCTTCATCTTTGACTTACATTATACTTCGTCTCACCTCACCATCACCTTTATGCTTCACCTCACACTTAAGAGCACTCTACTTTTGTCTTGTTGTCTCTTAGGTTCAATTGTGACCAGCAGAAGGAGAAACCACAAAATAGCAAGAGATCTAGACCCCTTCGACTCACTCTTGCGCTATTTCGCTCGCATACTTATTTCCCTTGTGAAGGTATTTAACTCTTACCTTGATTCTTAGTTTCAGAAACCCAATTGCATATTGAAATCTATAGTAGATAAGTACTATTATTATTTATTTATAGTCCATGTGTTGTTGAATATTTAGCTCCTTTTTTTAGTATTCCCCCAATAGTAAATCAGAGATTCGTGCTTTATTATCCACTTGATTAGTTCATGGCAGTAGTTATTCCCTCTGCAGATTGTGTCCTTGTTCTTTACTTTTTATTTTTATTATTGCTTTTATGTACTTCTACTAGAGTTCTAAATATTCTATGTTTTGTATTTAATTATGGCTATAATAATGGATTTGTGTGTTACATGTAGTTCTAAATACCAACTCTTGCAATCGATTGTCATATGTTCATCTTTGGTGGCCGAGTTGGTGGTAAAAGGTTTTATACATTTACAAGTTTGGTATGTAGGAAAAGACCGGAATGGAATCTTGATTATAGCTTCCATTTCCTTTCTAATGTTTGGAAGCATTTTTAGAAGCTAGAATCACGAAATCTTGGAAGCAAAGATTCGGCTTTGAAGGGCAATTCAATTCCTCCTTTGGGAAGGCAGAATCACAATTCTATTCCACCCTTGTTAATTATATGTAGTGCAATTACTTTTTTATCCTATCATGTATTCATAATTTGCATTTCTTACTAAGGACATTTTCGACAATTACACTTTTTAGCCATTCCATTCCATATAATATTCTCAACATAGGAATGGATCTGTCATTCCCAAACTCATTTCATTCCAATCCAAATCATTCTTGTATATCAAACATGGCATTAATGAATTCTCAAGTTTAGATGTCATGTGGTTTTATCCAAAGTTACAGTTTTTATTCCCTATTTTGATTATTTATCAGCTTTTGGGTTGTTTTTGAAACATTAAAGTTTTGGGACATCCATTATTTATTTATTTATTTATTTTATTTAATAATATTAGGTTTGTGAAGAGATTGTAGCATCAGTCCTTTATTTTTCCAAGTAAACAAAAAAGGAATCTAAAAAGCACCCAAAGTACAAACAACATTTCCCAAATATATATGTTATACATATAGTGCGGTACTATACGAGGATCCATCACCAATGCTACTATTTTTATGGTTTTGTCCAGACAGACCAAGGTTGTCAAGCATTTATCTAATATTCATGTCCAATATCACATACTCTGATATATTTCAAAATGCATGATTTTTTTATCTGATATAAAGTATATTAGTTATTGATATAACATTACTATAATACTTTTATTGCTGATTGCATGAACCTTTTTTTTTCATTGATTCACGGAAACAGTTCAAACTGCTAACCAAATTATACCGAATTATTTTTTTTCAATTCAAAAAATTTTTACAAACTGAACCGTATAATTATTTATGAATTAATAAAAATAACCACCCCATATTATTATGGTTTGGTTCAGTTTGGAAGACGAACCACACCGAATTATACCATGCACACCTCAACATAATATATCAAACGATTTAGGATGACAATGAAGACCAAAACAATAATTCTTCCTTATATTTACATTATTAGTGTATGCATATATAAATGCCGTTCATCGGTAGTCGTTACCAAAGTCTAACATCTTACTAGCAACGTCAATAGAAGTTGTAAGGTAAGTTTCATGTATGTGAAAGTAAGAATTAAATAAGATTTTTTAATTAAAATATTACATAATATCATTATATTATATTATAATATTACTTTAACAAAAAAGCTATATACTAGTGGTTTGATGAGCTAGCCCCCTTAACCCACTAATCCCTGGGCAAATTAAGCCAAAAATTTTAACCCGTATGATAATTAATATGAGTGAAAGCCGACTGAACTGCATAACCCACATGTTAAAGCATGGTGGGGCAAGATGCGACAGGTGGACCCATATAACTTGTTTGCACAACTCCACTTTTACTAGGAGAGATGTATAACTCATTTGGATCAAGCCATTTTAATTCCATAGAAATATTTCAAGCTACCTATGCCTTAAACGTGGAACTTCTGATATAAGAAATCCTTCAATTTTTTACTATTTCATGATCACCAATCCAAGTAATAAGGTCATCTATATATACAATCAGTATAATTTTCTTACTATCATTTGGAAAGAGATCCATTATTACTCCCTCAATGTTAAGATTTCCAAAAATAACAATTCTAAAATTTTTGGGGAGAAAAAAATTAGAAGATATTGGAAAAGAGCCTTTAGAAAAATAAATGAATAGTTTAGGGGGAATTGTATGGTCTTGTTACTAATTTTGACGGGACCTGTCCTGTCACCATCTAACAACTTATATCATATCCAATCGTGATCGAACCATTAAAATAATTAATATTCCAATTACTATATTTATTTTGAGGGTTGAAAGGATGGTACCGTCAACAAGATCATACATAGTATAGATTAGAGACTATCATATTGTCAGTAATCATCTATAGAAGTTCCCCTTATTTCAATAAGACTTCTAATTTAGTAAATATTTTTATTTGCCATTTATTATACTAAGTTTATATTGTATAATCTCATCTATTACTATTAAAGGAATTCCCCATTATTCATGTCAAAAATTTTTAACATAAGTCAAGCCAGTTGAATTCTCCATCATCTGCCCATGTTTCCCTCTTTCCCATATAGTTTCAATCATTGGCAAAAAAAGCCATTGTCATCTTCCCATGTTCCAAACCACAGTTATTTTAAAATTATATCCTTATCTTTGATGTCCACATTTTATGCTGATGATTTTTACCATTGTAACTCTACCATTTACCCTTTCTCTAGCCACTCTATCTTTAACCTCTCTAACTCTCTACCGAGCTTGCGAACGGAACTGCCTCCTTAGCCACACCCAAGCATAAGATCGATGCCACATCAACAGTCATCTTCAACCACACACTCAAACCATTATACCAACCATGGACAGAATCACATTCACTATGTCTACCAGCCAAATATAGGAACACCGCCACTTTCACCATCTCCATCACTGACCATATCTACCTCTAGCATTGACCTCTCCATGCAAAACCATGCTAGGGAACCATCACCAAATCAACACGATTTCATGTGAGTGTTTTATCTCTTTTATAAGTTTTTTGTTATAAAAATCAATCCTTACATAGTCATAGAGTGTTTAGGTATGTCTTTGTTTTCTCATAAAAATCAAATGTTTTTTTTTTTGGGTTTAGACCTTTCTTTATTGCAGGTACAAAATTAAGTTTAAAGTTTTTAGATAGGATCAGTATATGAATTTCGTTATTCTTAAGTTTTTAAGATTTCTTCACTTCAATACAAATTTCATGGTGTATATGTGTTGTACTAATTGGAATCATTAGCTTTATAGGGTTGAGGTGTTTGATGCATCTCAGTATGCTTCCTTTGTTAATGATGTTGTTGAAGATGTTGAATTGGGCTGATTAGAAGTTGAAGATGATGATGTCCTGCTGCAACCCTGTTCGATGAAAACCAAAACTGTTTTCCATTCAGCGGTTTCAATTTTGTGACTGTTATGCTTTATTTTCAGTAATGAATTCTATTATTCTTAAGTTTCTAAAATTTCTTCACTTCAATACAAATTTCACAATGTGATTTGTGTTGTACTAATTGGAATTGTTGGCTTTGTGGGAGTTGAGGTGTTCGATGCATCTCAGTATGCTTTCTTTGTTAATGATGTTGAGTTAGGCAAATTAGAAGTTGAAGATGATAATGTCCTACTGCAACCCTATTCGATGCTTTTCATTATTCTAAAGTTTTTAAATTAAAAAAAAAAAAAAAGCCAAAAGACTATTCCATTCAGTGATTTCAATTTTGTGACTGATGTGCTTTATTTTCAATAATTACTATTTAATCATTTAATGCCCAACTAGTTTTTGTATACTAGCATGTTGCTTTTCTAATTTTTTTTCTTTTATATAAACAAATATTAATGGATAAAAAAGATAATCATCCCATGTTAATGTGTTTTTAATTTATTTATTTTCTTACATCTCATTAACTGCTTTTTAGTTTATGGGTAAGTTGTAATGTATCATTCATTAAGTTTTCTACTATGATAATCAAATCTTAAGTATGTTTTGATGCAGGATTAAAATTACAATAATTGGTTGCACAAATAGATAACCCACTAGAATAGTTTGGTTTCTATATAGGTGATTTTTTTTTTTTTTAATGTTTTTTCTTAGTAACATTTTTAAATGCAAGACTATGGGTACTTATAATTTTAGCTTGTGTTTTTAAGAAGTTATTTATTGTTGATTTCCTATTTCATGTTTGGACAGAAGTGCAAATGAGCTTCATTGATTAAGTTATAGAGAGACCAATGTACGTTGATTCCTTGAATAAATTTGATTGAGTTTGGAGTGATATTGTAAAGCTGAATATGTTAACATGTTGATGATTCATGTTAACAACTTTGAGTTTTTTATCAGCAAAATTGTGTTAACTAGACATAAAATTTGTAGCAATAGGGAGTAGTTAATGTATTGATTGTCTGTAGAGTGAAATCATAGAGTTGAAATTTGTTTCTTAAAGAACTTTAAAATATTGCATAATAATTGATGTTTGGAAAGGAGAGGGAAATTGCCTATATGGAAGTATATGTTGTATTTTTAAAATGAAGGGACTAATACTTTTATTTATTTATTCATACAAAATAGTTATTGTATCGGTGCATATATATGAGCACTAATAAACTCATTGAAATAGTTTAAGCTCTTCAGATGGAATCATTGGTGTGATATGGGTTGTACTAATTGGATTCGTTGCTTAGTGAGTTGTTTCAACATGAATAGCCGATTAGAAGTCAAAGACTATTTTCCATTCAGTGTTTCAATTTCATGACTTGGTTTGATTTATTTTCAATAGTTATTATTTAATCATTGATACCAACAGTTTTTGTATACCAGCAAGTTGCTTTTCAAATTTTTTTCTTTAATAAAAAAAGTTAATAGATAAAATAGATAACCATCTCATGTTAATTTTTCTATTGATTTTTTTTTTTTTTACATCTTATTAACTGCTTTTAGTTTTTGGTAAGTTGTAATGTATCATTCATTAAGTTTTTTACTATGAAAATCAAATCAAAAACAATAACCCCATCGACCTGAGAAGTTTGGTTTCTCCATAGGTGATTTCTTTTTTTTTTTTTTTTCACAGTAACATTTTAAATGCAAGACTATGGGCACTTATAATTTTAATTTCGTTTTTCAAGAAGTTTGGTATGTTGATTTTCTATCTCTGTTTAGATAGAAGTGTAAATAAGCTTCATTGATTAAGGTTATAGAGAGACTAATGTTCGTTGATTAGCCCTCTAGAGATTTTTAATTATATTTTTTGGAAATGATAATCCTTATGTTGCCTTTCATATGCTTTAATAATATCATATTGTTTCAACGATTTAAATTATATAGTACACTTTATGTTTTCCCATGTCCTCATCTAATTTTAGATTTTCGACTTTGCATTTAATATCTGACATTGTTGCTGGACATGCAACATTATGGGACCCATTTTGTTTGCATTGACATAGGATGTATTTGTTAATATATTGGAAAGATTACAAAAACAATTGGATTGAATTTGTCATTTTGGAGAACGATCCTATGATGATTTTTCATCAAAAGTGGTGATTCTGTATTTCGTATTAGGTATATCAATGATCCATTTACAATGTACAGGTTGAACCTTTCTAAGATTGTTAAATCTATATTTGTAAACTATGTTTTTGCTATTTTAAGATTGACATAATACTAAGTAGCATTTTAAATTGTTATCACTTTATATATATTTCTTTTTTGTAATTATTTTTCAATTATGTCAACAATGTTTGAGAATTGATTCTCCTTTTGATATTCCAATTTGATCATTCTAAGAGTCATTCCATCTGTTTATTTGAGGGACAATAGTGCTAAACCAAAGCACACGTTGAATGAAATTACAGAAAAATTCCTTATTAAATTGGAGGTCCCCCCCCTAAGTTAATGGAATTTTATTTTTATCATATTCAATCTTAATATTTGAAATTTAGAATTTACTTTTTCATTTTAGCACTATGATAAAGATAGGATAGTATATTGATAAAAAAATTAAATTAGGATGCTTTAATGAAGTTACCTTACATTATCACAATATTACATTGTTATTCATTCTTTTTTGATCCAAACATCATGGTATTATTGCCGTTCAATATACTTTTTATTGTCTATATTATGTTACTAAATGTTGTTATAAACTATCTTTGAATACTAATTAATAAAGACAAAAAAAATATATCATCTTTTTAAGATTGTTATATATATTAAAAAAAGAGAGTAAATAATGAAAATATAACTATTGTACTTCGCATAGTTTATTTGATTTACCATGGAATCAAATTATTATAAATTTAATGCGCAATTATTAGCGGGACCACCAATGTGCTCAGAGGAACTCTATGACTGCACAACAAAGAGATGATCATCTAGCAAGTCGTCGACTGCATTATCGAACAAATATAGATTCCACATTTGACATTGGATGTGTCTCACAAAGGAGAACAATTTCAAGAGGCATGCACCTAATAGAAATATGTCATCTTACCCGCTCACGTGCATCCGATAATTCACTATATTCGTGTTATCAATGAATTGCTATTTGGGAAAAAATATTAAATGTTTCATGCTTTATTTATGATCTATTTTACATTAAGTTATCTTCTTGCCAAAACCTATAGCTACTCAGCAACATGCGACCTACCTCAACGACTCTTTTTGTGACATAGGTACAATTGTCCTTTACATTTGATAACTTATTGGTTATTTATAAGATTAAATCACACTTTCTTATTTAAACTTTTATAGGCCTTTGTTTAATAGATATTCTTCATGTTGTTTTCTCATGTGGAAGAGCTTCTTATTTACATAGTCCAACTCATCAGCATGCTCATAGTATACTCACCCATACATACATGTTGTACTTCTTCCATTCAATTAATTTTGCATGTTTTTAATCTTTTCCTTTCTTTTTTGAAAATGCAACTACTACTAATGAAATAGAAACGATCCCATCATTTCATTCTATAGCAAATGCAAGTATGTAATAACTATTTGTATGTTGCATAAATGAACGTATACTTATATGCGAATGCATCTTCTTTCATTTTCTATTCCCTACTCACATCTCAACCTTACTCATTTTTTTTTAAATTTGCAGATCATGACTCTTCCATGCAAATTAATCAATCATCCCCATCTATAGCCACCGCTGGTACATAAATGTTTTTTATACATAATTTATAGTATTTACATTATGTATTTTGCTACATTCTACTTATAAATCGTAATTACCAATAGTTTACCTACAACATCAACACAACATTTCTAGAATAGCTAGGGGATTTCACGAAGGTAGTGGATATCAACTACTATGTCTTGCTACTACCACAACATGTCAATTTTGTGATGTTCTATTATTCCAATATGAGTCTTATAAAATGTGATGCTCAAGAGGATGCATTGTTTTGCCTATGCCCTCACCAACCCTTGATCTTTTTAAACTTTTTATTGTCAAAGCAATTTAGGAAGGCATTTTCATTAACAAATTCGATCTTACAATCACATATTTTCCTTTACTTCAATGGGTGTTCATGTGGACGATACTCTGTTGCTTGGAAATCATTGAATCTACACGTTTCGAGCCCAAGGTTCAATACCATCAGATTGGTCGTCTCCTATCATCTAACCATGAAAGGCCACTATTTTTGCAAACATACATATATGATACAGACCATGAAATGGAAAATCTTCTTATCAAAAGTGCAATGTTGAGAATGGAAATTACAAAGACTATTCTTCTGTTTTGAATTCTCACATTCCTCTTGTCCATTAATTACGTCGATTGGGAACACTAGACAATGTGAAAGATTTTCAACTTATCATTTGCGAGCAAGCTGCTAGCCAACATCAATATTCTCTTCCAATTGCGTCCTAACTTATGATTATAATAGTTGGAGGTGAAGAAATAGGCGAATTGAATGATCATGATACCATAGTACAATCCCATTCTGGACATCTTATTACTATAATGATACTGTTGGTTATTACAACCCCTTGCAATATCCTCTACTTTTGCCATATGGAATTTATGGATGGGATGTGAACACTATGTCAACAAGTGGTAATAAAGTCACATGTCATGTCTTTTATGCATATAAAATACAGATAGTAGTCTTGTATTATTATCAACGATCAATTTATATTTCATATGTTACAAAATTTGACATTCAAACAATTTTGTTCTTAGATTCATGAGCATGAACAATCACTTCTTCTTAAGGGTGGTAGACTATTCCAACAATACTTGGTTGATAATTTTGTGAAAATAGAAACTCAAAAGCTTAGATGGTTGCGACGAAACCAAGAAACTATTCGAGCTAAATTTTACAAGGATTGCAGAATTCAATTACTGTAGGAGAAAATGAAGCAGGTCCTTATATTTAACATTTTTGCTTAATGCTTCATACTTATGTAATTGTACTTATAATTGATACATGAGTAAGCTTTATAGGAAATGCTGGTTGTCGGATCATTTTGCCATCTTCATTTTATGGAAGTCCATGAGATATGTATCAAAGATATCAAGATGCAATGGCTTTGGTTCAAGAATATGATGACCAGGTTTGTTTATAATATAACATGGAACCCATCATGGCCTAAATTCAACAATAGTTATTTTTGGGACAAACACCACAGGATCGCCCAGATTTCCTCTCACGTGTTTTCCACTCACGTCTTGAGTAGTTCAAGAGAGATATTATTGAAAGACAAGTGTTTGGAAAGGTAATTGGTTATTCTTATGTTATAGAGTTCCAAAAACTTGGCTTCCCACATGCCTATATGCTCATCCTTCTATATTCGGATGATAAACTCAACTCACCTGATGATTATGATACCGATGTAAGGGCAAAAATTCCAAAGCAAAGAGAAGAACCTTAACTATATGAAGTTGTTCTAAAACATATGATCCATGGACCATACGGAGGATACAATACTTCGGCACGTGCATGAAATAAGAGAATTTTAAGCGTCTTTTCTGAAACCATTTGCAAATGCTACTTCTCAAGGGAATGAATCTTACCCAATCTATAGACAGAGAAATACTAGCACTATCTCACTACCCAATTGTCCTAATGATGTTGTTGATAATAGTTGGATCATCCCTTATAACCCTTGGTTGCTTCTTAAGTATGACTACCACAATAATGTGGACGTCTGTGCAAGTTTGAAGAATGTTGAGTACTTATATAAGTACATCCATAAAGGACCCGATAGAGTTTCCATGGAAGTTCACATTGGAGTTAAAATTGATGAAATCTAGCAATTCATTAATGGACATTGGGTATGTGCCCCTGAGGCTATATGGAGATTGATGCAATTCCTAATGAGTCATATATATCCTTCAGCTATTAGATTACAGATACATCTTCCTAACATGCATATAGTGTGTTTTAGAGAAGACCAATCCGTACTTTCTGTTTTGGCCTAAATCTTTCTCCAAAAACAATGCTTACAAAATTCTTCTATACAGACAACGTAGACTTGTAAAAAGAAGATATTTGTATAAAGAATTCCCACAACAATATAGATGGGTCAATTTAACATTGCAATGAAGAAGGAATGAAAGAAAGGTAATAGGAAGAATTTATATTGTTCGATCAACAAATGTAGAAAGGTTTTATTTATGAGTCTTTCTCAACTAAGTTCGGGGTTCTACATCATTCGACTCCCTATTAATATATGATGGAGTTAAGCATATGATAAAAGCATAATATACTCATTTTTCATTGATCAAATCGTGTTTTAGTCATTATTGCTTTTATAGAAATAACAAGGAATTGATACTTATATGTGTTTATTGTGATGTTTTAGGGTTTGAAGGATTTCATACAAATACAAGCAAATTAAGAGAGTTTTATACAAATTTGAAGAACAAAAATGTAGCCGGTTATTTGAAGAAGTAAGCTGCTAGCTTACATTCAAAACAAAACACAACTGGCTTTGAATTGTGAAACACTGGTCTTATAATTTTTCAACATACCCTGGCGCTGGGAGGATTTACGCCGTCGGTGTTATGCTAGCTTTGAGAATGGATAGAGCTGAAAACATTAGCACTGGCAACAAAGCTACCAACGTTCAAGATAGATGACATCCAACATTGAATTTCATCTATACACCAGCAATTCTAACATTTACGTCGCTAGCTTTTGGCCGGTGTTGAATATCATAGATTCTAGAATTTTAACACTGGCTCCAATACTACCAATGTAGAAATAGAACGTCCCCAACTTATAACGTATGCTGACTATTGGGAACTTAAGGCCACCAACCTTAAGTCGACATAAACTCAATGCTGCTTTCAAAAATTTTTAACAAACATTAAATGCTGGCTAATTCTTATTCAATATTGCCGATGTACACACTAGCATAGAACTAAAGCTGGCAGTGCATGAATGAAAGCCAACAGTGTTTTCTTCTTAGATTTAAAGTTATATCGAATGCCAGATATATATGCCGACGGTGTACAACATGTAACTACTGGTGTGTGTTGTGGCTGATGAAATTCCAAGTTTATTCTATAAGAAGTGTCGACCAAATCTGATAATGATGATTTCATAGATACTTGTAAATCATAGAAAAGGAAAGAGACAAGCAAGAAAAACATGTATGGGTGTGATTCAATCTTAGGGCACTAAAACCCTATTGTTCTAGCAACATGTAGAGGTGATTTTAGGGTTTTCATAATTCATTGGGCTTATAGATTTGAAGAGTTTGGTGAATGAAAAACTCTATTGAGGTGCTTTCAATCCTTGTTTTATTTTGATATTTACTTGATTATATGTTTGAGATGCCATGTTAATGTAATGATGAATATGTATTGATGGATAATTGAATTGGATCATTTGACATAATTTAATATTGCTATTCGATTATTTGGGAATTTAACTATGGTTGTTCATGATCGATTTGATTAGTTTTTGGCCCATGTTGATTAGATGGATTAGGGTTAGAGATACTCGAGAGAGATTCAATAATTCGTATAAACACAACTTGAGTTTTTGAAAGAAATTTGTCATAGGGATATGTAAGTTTTTGATGAAATTCATGAACTCATTTGCTTAATTTAGTTAAAATTATAATGTTAAGTCACTTGGCGATGCTTGATTTGTAATTTTAACTAGAGTAGTAATTTCGGTATGAGTGAATTACTATCTAATTGATAATTATAGATGAATTGCCTTTGCAGGATTATTTATGCTATGATTAGAATTTTGCCACTCCAGGAGGTGGGCAAGTTCTTATGAGTATGGTTAAATCCTAAGTAATCAGTTTTAATATCAACTTGAGGCAGCAATTCAATTCAAATAAAAATATAAGTGCATGTTACATACTTGTTTTTAGTATCTCCTAAACCTGGAACCCTCATTTGTGTTGCTAGAGCATTTGGTTTGAAGTATTTAATTCGATTCATTAGTTTATTTTTTTTAGTTAAATCATGATTCAATAGCTTAACCTAAAATCTAATCTTTGATAACTTAGCTCAGGGAAAAATTTGTATACTTAGTAATTAGTCATTAGCTCCATGTGGCTCGACCTAGTCTCACCAGTAATCTTTATTGCATACGCATCTGGTATCTACTAGCCAGTTAATTTGTGCTTGTAAATAGAGTTTAAAATCAAAAAGCATATAAGTAGCAAATAGTTAATTGACACCATTGCTGGGGAGCTTCGGTTGCTAATATTAGGTTAGTAGTTAGTCTCTTAGACTAAGTAGATTATATAAAAAAATAAAAAAAATGGAAAAACAAAATCCATAAAATTTTGAAAATTTCAAAAAATAGTTTGCTTTGATTTGTTTGTTCTTGTATGTCTGTGAAGAAGTCTCAGACTTGGCATTGCTTTTTGATCTAGAGATAGATAGACATTTCACTAGAGATTGAGAGAAAGAAGAGCCAATCTTGAAATACAAGAATAATGGAAAGAAATAGGAATAAAAATGATCCAAACAAAGATGCGGAACGCAATGGAAATCATAGACATATTGGAAATGGAAATAGGAACAATCCAAAACAAGTTGATGGGAATAGAAATGATCCAATTCCAATTGTTGTAAATGAACATTATAGACCGTGTTGGAGTATTTTATGCCCATGGTTGTTGGAGTTGCATCATCCATAGCATGACCAGCTATACAAGTAAACAATTTTGAGTTGAAGCCTACTTTAATTCAAATGGTGTGTGTTAATCAATTTTTTGGAAGAACTTTTGAAGACCCACATGATCATTTGATGAATTTCTTGCAAATTTGTGCGACTATTAAGAGTAATGGGGTCAGACGAAGCAATATGCCTTTGTTATTCCTTTTTCTCTTAGGGACAAGGTAAGGAGTTGACTAAATTCTTTACCCCCCATTCACTAACAAATTAGGATCAAGTGGCACAAAAGTTTTTAGGAAATTATTTCCACCTAAGAAGACCATCCAGCTAAGAAATGAGATCTTTTCCTTCTGCCAAGATGAGTATAAAGCACTTTATGAGGTTTAGGAAAGATTCAAGGAACTCCTTAGATGTTGCCCTCACTGGGATTTCTTTATGTGATCTAGTAAGGGCGTTCTATATTTCTCTTGATGTCAATTAAAAACTATGACTTATGCTGCAGCAGGTGGTAGTTTGATGAAGAAAAGTGCCTGAAGCTTTGAGCTTATTGAAGAAATCGCAAGGAATGCATTCAATTGGCATAGTGAAAGAAATAGACCAAGACAAGTGGCTACCATGTATGAATCAGATTTGTTCTCAAAACTTAAGCACAAATGACATCACTTATAGAACAAATGAGCAGAATGTAACCTATGTCGAGTGCAGGACCAAATCATATGCCAAGTATGGACTTTATGCCTCATGGTGGTCATCCTATGAGCTTTTTAGATTATTCAATGGGGAGTTTTTATGTTCCTAGTTCTAGTGCAAGCAATGAGCAAATGAACTTTGTGAACAAGTTTGATAGAGGATGGAAACTACAATCGTTATTCGAATACATACAATTAAGGGTGGAAGATCACCCAAACATGAGTGGAGAGATGCAAATGCTCCTAAACCACCACCACTACTAATGATTTAGTATCAACTCTTCAATAAAAATAGAAGGATAAGAATGATACCACAATCAAGTTATTGCAAAAGTTGTTGGCCAAGTCAAATAATCAAGAAGCTATCATTTAGGACTTGCAACGTCAGCTAGCTCAATTGTCTAAAGCATGAAAGAATCGTCCTCCAAGCACTCTTCCAAGCACCAATGAAAGGAATCCTAAGGAGGAAGTGAAGACAATTACTTAAGAAGTGGAAAAGAATTGAACAAAAGTGAAGAGATGGGTGAGAAAGAGATTGTGAAGAAAACTAAATCAAGGGATGAAACAGAGATTGAAAAGAATGAGGAAAAGGCTGAAATTTCAAGAGAAAGCAAGGTGGATGTGCCATGATGTAGCCATGATAAGAGGAAAAGAGAGTGGAGGAAGTAGAGAAAAAGAAGCTTGAAGTAAAGTCATATGTTCCACCAATTCCATTCCTTGGGAGGTTGAACCAACAACAATTGGATCATCAATTTGCAAAATTTTTGGAAGTTTTCAAGAAGTTGCATATTAGCATCCAATTCATAGATGCACTTGAGCAAATGCCATCCTATGCAAAGTTCATGAAAGAGATCCTCACTAAGACAAGAAACTAGCTGAACATGAGATGTTATGTTAACCTATGAGTGTACAATTATTCTTCAAAACAAGTTGCCACCAAAATTGAAAGACCCAGGCAGCTTTACTATCTCATGTACCATTAGTGAATCATACTTTGATAAGGCTTTGTGTGATCTTAGAGCAAGCATTAATCTTATGCCTTTATCAGTTTTCAAGAAGTTGGGGCTAGGAGAATGTAAACAGACCACAATCTTCACTAGCTAATAAAAGTATTAAGCATCCAAGAAGGAATGGAAGATGTGTTGGTCAAAGTGGATAAACTCATTTTCTCGACAAATTTTATTATTCTTGATATGGAAGAGACTAGGAGATACCTTAATTTTAGGGAGACCATTTTTGGCTATCTGGCAAACTTTGATAGATGTAGCACAAGGAAAATTGACACTGAGGGTCATGAATGAGCAAGTCACTTTTGATGTTTTTAGAGCTTTTAGACACCTAGCTGGTAGTGACACTTTCTTCCATGTGGATGTGGCTAATAGCTAGTTCAAAAATTCAAAATGATGAATTTGAGATGAGTAATATGCCAAGTATGTGCTATCATAGGATTAGAGTGATGATGATGATGATGGGCTTGATATCTCTTATGACATAGCAGGATGAAATCTTGGAAGAGGAAAAATTGTTATTGATGCCTGACTTGATTAATGACCATGAGAGTATTGAGGAAGATGTGATTGAGATTTCATCGGTGGATAGAGCTATAGGAGCATGGTTGTGGCTACCTAAGTTTGAGTAATTAGAAGCTAGCACTAAGTCACTGATTCCATCCATAAAGGAGCCCCTTATACTTGAGTTGAAACAACCTCCTAATCACCTCAAGTATGTGCTTTTTAGGTGAAAAGGAGACACTCCCAGTCATCATATACATGGAGTTGTCATCTAAGCAAGAAAGTTTAGGATCTTTTTAACATTTTCAAAAAAAAAAAAAAAAAAAAAAGACTCTTGTTTTTTGTTGACTAGCAGTCAAATTGAAAATCAACCACCCTTTCATTTTTTGTTCACCTTTTTCTTGAGTTTAGTTGATGGTGGCTCAAGTGAAACGCTGTTTTCAAAATTAGGCATTTCACAAAACCTTCTTGATTCATAGTCGAGTGTTCCATATTAAAAAGATTTAGATTTAATAAAGTTCAAATTTTTTTAAGGATATGATCAAAATTCAGGCTTAACATATTGGTGAATCCACTAGGGATACTTTCTTAGCGAGCTCATACAGGCTTGATGGGCTTTTGAAATTTTGGGATCTTGAAAATTTAGGCCTTAAATTCACCATTGTACATATTCAAAATCAGTTGCCTTTTTAGCATTTTTTGTTTTGTAAGGACATGTAAATGAAAAAATTGAAGATGGATAGTGTTAGGAAATTTTGAAACATATGGATGTTTTGAATTTATCTAGTTATATGTATGTTTAGAACTGGCTAAACTAAGGCCCATTAGGAACTAAGAAAGAGGGTTATTATGTAGCATACAAGTTAATATAGTATATACTATTGATAATGGTCATTGGGTTTTTCCAGCCCCATTTCAATATAATCAATGCTTGTTTCCATTAGGGGTATTTAGATTATTGAGTGTCCTAGAACTCACTTTAATAAGATTAATTTATTTTACATTTTTCATGAAAAATCAGATATCGTGTAAGAAACTAGTAAAAATTATTGGAATTGGTCCAATCACCTCATGTGATCAAAGTCAAGGTTAGGAAAATTTAATTTTTTGAATTTTTAAAAAAAGAAAATACATATACATTATGTGTATAATATAAAGAGAAAATGTTAATATAAAAATAAATATGGCCTAGTTATTAAGTATTTTATTTTACATCCAAGAGGTCATGAGTTCAAATCCCATGATTGTGCATTTTTCTTAATTTTTCTACATGTCTTTATTACACTAAATACTCATTCTCTCATCTCTCTCTCTCTCTCTCTCTCTCTCTCTTTGCTTCTTTTTTTTTTTTTAACTTTCTTTTTCACAGTAACTAATAGTATTTAATTATTTTATCATAAAATTGTATCTAACTATGTAAATTCTTATTGTAAATAACTATTTTTTATTATTATATTATCTATATTACGAATGAATCTTATTGCACACAAACTGCTTGTTCAATTCGTTGTAATTGCAATTTTATTACAATCTTATTCCTTATGAATAGTTATTACGCCGTTTAGTTTACCGAATAGCAATTCCACAATGAATTCCTATTACATAAAATAATGAATAGACATTCTTTATTCAAACCTATGAATACCAATTCAATACTGAAACTATATTTTTTTCAAAATACCATCATTTAAATAAAAAATTAATAAAGAAAAATCCTATTACAGCTCTATTCCATTCCTCTGTAATAGGAATTCCATTACAGCCTTATTCATTCAGCGAAGTAAATTATATAATTAGATTTAGTAACATTAATATTCTACAATATTACAATGTACATGAATTATTGAATCCCATATCCTATGTAGATATATTTGATGATCTATTTTAGCTAAAAGTAACCATATTGCATACTAATTATGTAATTTGATTTGGTAACATTTTTTTCTCCAATTAATGTTATAAAAAATGACATGAATTATTAAATATATATCTTATCTAATTATATTTTATGATTTTTATTATTAAAAGCAAAATTTATATAGATATTAACTCTATATTTTTTATTATTAATTAATTTTCAAGTAGCATATGTATAATTCTTATGTAATGCACTAAATACTCTTAAGTATTGTTTGAATTGTCAATTTTTTTCATGAAGTTTTAAAAAATATCATTGTAAAATCATTAATGTAATTCTTATATGTATATATATACACGCATAAAATGTATTGTAATTGTAATAGTAAGAAAATATAAATAAATAATTTTTAAATTAACTTAAGTAAGATCCTGCTTCTAATCATATAATTATGTGTTTGTCCTTAATAAATAGCTATCTAAAATTTTGTAATGTTTGTGTCTTTTTTGTAATCACCCCTAAAGACCTGTAAGTCCATCTCAAGATGAAGAATGTTGCCGAAGATGCAGTTAACCTGCAATCAAGCTAGGATGCTAATTAATGCCGATACTGTAACTAGTTCAATGGATGAGAAATTCGAAGGATATCGATGTCCTATTGATGATGATGCTTGGAAGCGTCTATATATTCAAATCACTTATCAACATAGAACCCACAAGCAAAGGTTCTGAATTCGAGGAGGACAAATCCGTTAATCCTGAGGAGACAACTGAGCCTGCATGAAAAGCTGCTGAGATCACGTGACTGAAGAACAATTCCAAATCTCAAGATAGTCTAGTCTTTTCCGCTACGTAGTTTGTTGTGTCCAGCCTTATGGGTGTGCTGTCACAAGGAGGGGAAAAAAAAAGACTAATTAAAGTTTGTGCTCTTTTAAATATGACCTAAAGTCCAAAGTTATTAAACTGACTTGCCAAAATTTCTATCTAAATTTAGTTCCTATTTGTTTTAGTGAAAATGTTTTTCAAGAAAATGCGTTTTTATTTTTTCATGTATGCTTAAGGAAAAATGAGACAAATAATGAAAAATATTTTCCTTTATTTTGAAAAGTATATACTCATTCGTAGTTATTTTTGAGAAAACAACTTATTAGATATAAAAAGTGTAAGTCATTTTCCATTTACAAGCTCATCTACCAATTATTTACTATCTAAAGACATTTATTATTAATTTTTTAATATTTTTGCTTGAAGCAGATTTTTTTCATTATAATATATGTACCTTTTATTTTTTATAGTTAAAATATATAAATTACCTTGAAGTTATACAAATAGAGAAAAAAAATATTTTCATAAAATGAGTCAAACATTTAAAGGTATGCTACCTTTTAAAAAAATTTTTAAGGAAAAAAGTTTTTTATTAACAAATATTTTTCCTCAAAACAAACGATTAAAATATGTTAAATATTGTATTAAAACTATAATGAAGGGCAATAATGTCATATACTGTTAACCCGACCTAAAAGAAACTTATCTCTCTCTCTCTTAATAGTTTCAAAGATCAAACCCTAGGACTCTCTCTCTCTCTCTCTCAAGTTTGTATCTTGTTCCAAGAAATCGCACAGGCAAATCAATAGGTAAGTTTTCTCCTTTTCAATCATTTGGATCTAAAGAGTTGTCTTTCAGAGTTTTCTTATTGGTGTCAAAGGATTCAATCTGTTGGAGGATTTTCAAGAAACCCTAAGTTTCTTTGTTGAAGATTTTGGTGTTTTGCGATCAAAGGAGAAAGGAATGTCTTTTGTGTTCAAGTGACATGTTTATAATGATGCTTTCATGTTGAAAAGTATGCTTTAGAAGTTTAGTCTGAGTTAAAAATCAAGAAAAAGGTTTTCTTTAGTGTTTTTCCACATTTTAAAGCGAATAGGGTTCGTACAGGGGTCATAGGCATATCACAGGCCGTGATTTTCTCAGGTGCGGTGAATGATAGTAGATCACAGCCATGACAAGGGCCATGATGGTGATCATGCCCTTTGGAACCAGCATAATCAGGGAGTTTTGCTATGTTTTGTTTTTCTAGAGCCTGTCATGCGCCCCCATCACAAGTGTAACCAGTAGGGGGATTTCAAAGCTTTCTTTTTCCTCATTTTTTACATTTTTAAACACTAAACGCTTAGCCTATCTTTTAGTACTCTAAAATCTAAGTAAGAAGGTGTGTTTGAACCTAAGATAGTTGTAGTTCTTGTTAATTTAAGGGTTTAGATGACCTTAGGAGTATGTTTGACTTTTAAAATCAGTTTCAAGCAAGTGTTTGCTTTTCAGGTGTCTTTGGTGAAGTTAGGTTATCCGTTCTAAATGTTGTATCAAGTACATCCTTACTTTGGTTATTGTTCGTAGATGTAGGCTTAGAAACTGCAAATGAACTTAATGATATCCGGCTTTAAATTGGTTATTGCTTGTGTTTGACTAGGTCTAGTGGATCGGGAATACAAATGCCACTAGGGCAGTGCCCTGATAATTTGTGTATGGTGTTATCCTGAGTAGAATTGTGCAAAGAGATGATTCTGGTGGCTTCAAAGTGGTACGATTATGGTACTCGGGGTGTGTGGGGAGTGCTCAACACCAGTATATTTATAAGTATCTATCTATATATATATATATATATTTTTTTATAGAGTCATGAGTTTCTCCAGGTTTAGGGCTAGTTGCAAATGGCTCTAAACTATGTTGTTTGTTTAGATAATTAAAGACAGCAACTTGTAATTGTTGCATATGTTACTATATTGCATGTGGATTTGTATGATGTTTGTTCATGTATATGTGGTTGTAGTACGACGTACTGGGCCTTTGTGCTCATTCCTTTTATTTTTGAGAATCGGGTGAAGGACCTATAGTATTCGATTTATTAGGGTATGATGTATATATGTGGGCTATGGGGATGACAATAGTGGAGCCAACTTTCCAACTAAGTTTTAGATGAACAGATTTGAGATAATTAGAGTTTTGGAACTATGAAGTTGAAATCCTTATGTTATGATTTAGTTAAAGTTATGAGACTTCTCATATATATAATATTTTTAAGTTTAATTTTGAGTTGAGCTAGTTTATACCAACAGAGTTATTTAGAAATTTTATTAATAATATCAATGTTTTAAAAGTTCTCCTTTAAAGTGAGGTATTGGAGTATATTGTGTTATAAATTCTAGTTTAATAGAATATGAGCCTTAGCATGTCCATCTCTGGTGAGGACACGTGGCAGTTGATAACGCTTTCAGTTTAGGGTGTTACAAAACTATGTTTTACATTATTGTTTTCAGAAGTGAGTGATATAATATTAATGTATTGATGAGACATAAAAAAGGTAAAATTTACCAAGTAGACATTAAAGATGTTAATAAGACTTCAAATATTTACATGACCATGTCGACATTACCTTTACTGCGTGTACAGGGTTAAAGAGGATTTCAAAGCTATGTAGGCTAGAGAGTTTAAAGATGCCTTTTGCTAGAGTGCAGTGTGCAAGTGTGTATCAATCCATTTTCTCCTAAAAAAAGACGAGTTAGGCTAAAAATTTCAACCATTTTACTGTAGGTCATTTTGGTCCACCCTGCATAACTCGTAGGTTAAAGTGCGTCAACTTGACACAAACATTTTTTTCTTTTTTATTAAATATAAGCAAACCTATAAAAGTTTTTAAGAAAATAAACAAAAAACTAGTAACTACAAATAAATATATGTAAGAATTGCATTGGAAAAAAGAATTAACTAAATGAAAAGAATAAAAAAGTAAACCATCAATTTAAAAAAAGAATTTTATCTATTTTTTTATCTTATAAATAAATATTTTTTTAATTTTACTTGAAAATAACTTTTACATAATTAAAATGTAATAGTACAATGTTTTTTTTTTTTAAAATATGAATAGGTTGTTGAGTTGAATTGATTTGCAAAATCCATCAACTCAAGTGGAGGAAAGTGGTCAAAATTTTTTGCCCGCTTTATAATACAAGCAACCTGCATAACTTGTGGGCTAAAGCAAAGTAGAGTGGGTTAACCCACTTAGTACACTTACGTAACTCTACTTTTGGCTATTAATATGTAAGCAATATTATTTTTTGGTTTACTTTTGCTTGCACTAACATTAGATTTTGATCCTTTATTTGTAACATTTTTACATAATATTGATATATTTTTTTTAACAAGTTAAAACATTGATCCCATATTTAAATTTTAAACTTATTCTTAGATGTTCATCTCTTAAGATGTAATTTTTCCAAAATTTTCATTGTATTTTTAACATCGAAAATAAGAATTGTTTTCCTATAGGATTCTATATCGATCATACAAAGAATGGGTCTTCTGGCATAAAGATTCAGAAAAAGCCTAAAAGCAATTTTGCGAAGATTCATTTTTTAATAATACTTTCTATTGGCCAAAAATAATAATACTTCCATTCTATTGAAGTGGTAGTACATGTCATGTCGAGAAGAGGAGGATCGAGAGCACAAATGTTAAAAGGTTCAGCACTACATTAATTATTTTGGTAGGAATAACCAGAATAAAGAAACGTGTACGAATTGGACTTCAAATGTATCAATCCTGAAAGATCCGATACATTTTATTTGAGCAAAGTACCTCAGTATGTAGTTTGCAATGGCAATTCAAAACCTATTGGTCTATCTATTCTAAGCACTGATTCTTTTCTGAATGACATCCTTAACACCCTGAATGAAGTTGCAAAAATTCTTATCCGAGGATCCATCCGAGTTCAATGCATTCTCCAGCAGGACTTTAATCTCCTTGATTTTAATTCTCATTTCATCAGCAGAATCACAGATCATTAGGCGATTAATGTTTCTGGCAACCTCGTCTCTCCGAACAGGCCTTTTCTCACAAAGATTGATTCCAATCCTCCACTCATCCACCACAAGCTTTCTGTTAGTAAACTGATCTGTATACAAAGGCAGGCATATCATTGGAACTCCACACCACATGCTTTCAAGTACAGAGTTCCATCCACAATGTGTCAAGAAACCACCTACAGCAGGATGAGAGATCACATCGGTTTGGCAGCACCAGGGCACAATCAGGCCACGGCCTTTGATTTCATTCTCAAATCCAGTAGGCAAGGGACCACTTTCAACTATGCTTGTCGATGCACGAAACACCCAAATGAAATTCACTTGGCTAAGCAAAAGGCCATATGCTATTTCCATCAATTCTTCTTTGCTTACATTGCAAAAGCTACCAAACGAAATGTATAAAACCGAGCCATCTGGCTTGGTGTTTAGCCACTGGATGCAATCAACCTCCGACCATAGGCTAGTCAAAACAGGGCTGATGCTGGACTTATTTCCAGGAAATATGGGGCCAATTGCGTAAACCGGTTTATGCTCTTGCAAGGTGGCTATTGCTTCAACTTCAAGCTCTTGAACGGTGTTGCAGATTATCATGTCTGCGTTTTTCACATCTCGAAATGCCTTAGCTAGAGCTCATGAAACGCACTGGTTGTATCAGTCTCTTGAAGGTATGATATCAAGTCTTTCGGTTCAATCGCATGAATGCCTGGGATGTAATCAATTCTATCTTTGCGATTATCTGACAATAATAACAATACCAAAAATCAGATAAAAGGACTGATATCAACTACACAAGTCATGTTCCAACTCGAAATCTTTCTTTCATGGATGATGGAACTGATATTAAACTAACTAAATGGATTACTGATTGTTGATTTTTGAGCTTGAACCTTTCAGTAACAAATTGAGCTCATTATAGCATCCAAAACTGTGCATCCTAGCATCAAAGTGAATAGAAATAATATACCTTTGTTAGCATAGTGACCATTAATCCTGAGGAGGTCCATATGATAATAAATATCCAAAACCAAAGCCGGTTGCGTCCAGAATGAAACATAAACCAGATTATACCTTCTAGCAATCATGGATGGCCATACATGAAGCGTATCTGCAATCAAGCAATTAATCGGAGGATCCAAATGAACTATTTTACTCAGCAGGTCATCCACATGAGCAGATAAAACATGTATAGTAGCCTGAATATTTTGCTCCAGATTGAGTATACGATCGAATCCTAAAGGAAGACCATCGCTTATCGTCTTATACCGTATATCAAGACCGGATTTCCTTGCTTCAGCAAACAAATTATCATCAGTCCTGTCAAGATTCTGCTTTGCTTTGGTCATTTGGTGATGGATATGTTCCATGTTAACAAAAGTAATGGTGAAGCCTTTGGATGCTAGTTTCATGGCAAGATGGGCAAAGGGTCTGACATGGCCTTGCAAAGGAACAGGTACCATTACAGCATGAGGCTTCACCTTGCTGTTATCCATATTGTTTCACAGTGAGATAGGTTTTGGTTTTTTGAGGATGTGTATAAAAGAGTATTAGTGAAAGTCAAATATTAAATGACGTTATGTCTTATTGCTTTATATGTTCTGGTGGTATAAAATTATGTTTGTCTTTTTGTGGAACTAACTGCAGTTAAGGCAAAGAGTGTCGTTTGTTAATGAATTTGTTGAGTAAGACCACATGATCAATCAGAAACCAGCTCACTCGGCAATAAACAATCGCCAAATCCAAATGGTATCTGATTTTTTTAATAATACTAATAAATAACTACGATAAGAGTATGTTACTTACAAAATTATTTAATATGTCACATTAACATTTTAAATAATTTTTTCTATTAAAAAACTTACTACTTTATTTATAAATTATTTCAAATTACTTAATATAATTTTTTAAAATTTTATGAACCACATATTATATAAATTATATACAATTAATGCATCAAAAAGTTAAAAAAAAAAAATTCTAATGATCATTGCTTGCCGAAGTATCGTTACTTGCAGAAGGAACTCAGTTAATTGGATAAACACCGGCATTTTATTTTGGCTTCGGTGCGGTGACCGCCGATAAAATCGGTCTAATAAATATGCACTGATAGACAACAAAAAACAGAATTCTTCCACGGAGCAGTCTTTGTGGACCATGTCAGGATAAGATCAAGATATTATCAGCTACATACACTTTGTAATTACCCAGGGCAGTAAGCTTGTTTATGATCTGCTTACGTAACTCGATGTGATCCGGACACACAACTTCCTTTTCATACGCACTACGCCTTCCTCGTCAACCGAAAAGTCGGTAATCTGTGCCATAATGTGTAGTTTAGATGTTGATTTTCGTTTTAATTTTTTTAATTTGATTTATATCAAATTCTATTTGTTTAACATAAATTCTCCGCTAAGGACTAAAGAAAATTTTACATTAAAAAATTTTGAAATCGCATCCAAATAAGATTGGGAAAAATTAAATTATAACAATGGATAAATTGATCCTAATTTACTATTCATATGTGAAAATTGCTTGTTAAAATAATTACCAAAAATTACTGAGTATAAAAACTATCATATTAAAACCTAATGATCACATTTTAATATTCTAATTATAATTCATTTCTTAAATATCCTAAATTGTATTATTATGTGATATTTACAAAAAAGAATTTACCAATTTTATCAAGATCTACTCTAAAGAGTACCCTAATCGAATTATGTAATTATAAAACAAACTGATGCAATCAAATCTTTATAAAACATACTTTTGGTCATAAAAATCAATTCACTAGTACATAACACAACTAACCTTTAAAGGAATTATGACAAGCAACAGAATATTTAATTGCTTTGATTAGAAACAATGTATATATACAAGAAATAAACTTAAAGTAAATAGCATCATACTATTGTTTTGATGTTTACATATTACAACTGTTCTCATTTGAAATAACAATAAACGAATTTTTTATTCAAGACTCCAGCTCTATTGCTAGATCTTGACTCTTATCGGAGAAAAACTCATTGATGGAACCAGCCAAGGCGTCAAGTGTATCCTGAAAAATTTATGAGAGTATAAGTGATACCATAGCTCCGTGATGTAACAAGATTATATGAAAATGACCCAAAGTTAATTTATAACTTATATATGTAGATTGATTGCTGCATGTGTGTATGTGTTTGAGTGAATTAGTGTATTTGTAATGTGACTGTGATTTAATGTATGTGAATGGATAATAAGCTAGAGTATTATATTTAGCATGATAGTTTAGTTATGTTATTAATTATTATGTTAATGCAAGTGGTTGTCGTAGTAATTAATGTTTGATAAATTAAGTGTATTTTGAGCTAAGTTTATAGCCTTTAAGCTTAGCAGATTTTTGGCCTAATACAAGCCCAAACTTAAGCCTAAACTTAAGCCCAAATAAGGCCTAAGCCTTCCTAAATCTACACTCCCCAAAAGTCAACATTATTAGGATAAACATCAATACTAATTTGCATCATTAGACAATCCAAAACAGAACAAAAGGAGAGAAATTCGTATTACCTCCAAAGCCTAAAATTTCAAGACCCAAATCAAGTTTTCTTGGACTCAACACACCAAAAATCCTTCCCCAAGCCTTATGTATACATTAAGGTAAGTTCATTCGATGTTTGAGATGTCTTATTTTCCTCTTAATCCATGATATATGCATGTGTAGTATAATATAAGTAGTTAATATGCTAAATTCTTGTTAAGATGGTGTAGAGTGGTTAGGAAAGCTTTAGAATGCTTAACATGTTATAGATAGGTTTCAGTAGGATTTCATGTGGTTTGGAATGAGTTGGAAGAGGTAAAATGTAAAAATTTTTTAGTTTGGAAAACAGAGGAAATCTGCAATGCCAATTGCAATATATGCCACCTCGTATGTCCCTGGCATGTAGTTTTTAATTCTGATCTTTTGGAAATTTTCTTAAACGCCGCTGGCGTTGAAAATAGAATTTGCTGGTGTTAGAACCCTAATTTCTGAACTTTCAAAATTTTCTTAAACGCCGTCGGCATTGACGTTAACATTGCCGGCATAAAGACTCCAAGTTTATATAGAATACATACTTCTTAACACCGCTTTATACGCCGCGACGTATGATCCTACACTGTCGGCGTTAAGGTTTGCATTGCCGGCATTAATGGCCTGCGTGGACTTGTAAATTTCAAATTTTTCCAACTTCTTCCCATACATGATATAAGACTTTTTAATCAAAGATTTGCCCCGTACGATGTTGTACATATGTTATGTGATGACTTTGGATTGTTTTCATTTAAGGTTCAATAATTTTTCCTAAGTCCTAATCTAGTAAATATAAGATTGACTTAGGATAGTAATGTGACATAGTTGATTTATGTAGAACAGAGATAGATTGTTGCTTAGGATAGGCATATATTAATTTGAACTTAATCAAAGATTCATGAAAGATATTGAAATTGGTTGTGCTTTACGTCGTTGAATCCGGAACCGAAGAGCGACAACCCTGTCATGATGCAATGGCACGGTAGTTTAGGCACTTAGCCCAATCCTTTGTCATGATACAATGGTGATTTCTTTTATTGACTAAGTGGATAGCTAATAGGGTTAACTGTGTCGGTATATCCTCTACTGAAGCTCAGAAGGAAATAATATGTTTTAGTTCACGGGTATGGGACCGTTGAACTAATTGATGTTATAGACCAAGATAAGTGGAGTATATAAAGGAGTGTGAACCCTAAATGATGCTATTATATTCTTTATCGGTTAGATATAGGAGATATAGATATCCGGTCTATTTATGTCAACCCCTTGAGCAGCTGCTATTACTCAGGACCCCCCCAAAATTCCCAAGATTGAATCGAAGTTTGAATGATTCAGTGTTGTTCTATTCACTTAACTAAAAGATAATGAAGTTGTGGTGATTTATAGCATTTCATTTAGTTAAGTGAGCATTGCATATGTTTTTGTTTGCACTATTGTGTACTGGGACTTTGATGATGAGCCCTAAGACGATATGGGTTATGGGACTGACTGGAAGGATTCTATGGATGACTAGGAGAGAGAGGCCTAGTATATGTGTAAACCCCGATTTTCCTAGTAGTCAAGTAAACTTCGAAAACCAGAAAACAAAACCCTAGACCGGATTAGTTCAAGCTTAGTGAGAGAAGCCTAGAAACCCTAGATCCGGCTTTCCTTTGGTTTCATATCAAAAGAACTTTTATAAAATAATTTAGTGTAGAATATTGTTTTAAAGTGTATTTTAAACCAGAAAAAAGTTTTGATTTCGAAAAATTTTCTATTTTGGGCCTTCCCGAGCTCCATTAAGGAAAAGCGAGCCCCAAAATTAGAAACTCAGAAAAATATTCTGGAATACTCTTTAGAACCGAAATTTTATAAGGATTTCAAAAATATAAGTTTTACAATTTTTCAGGTTATAAAAATTACAATTATAGCCTTTTTCCCGTATTTTCTTTACTACTGGTAAAGTAAATGTCTTGTCTACTATTTATCACTATTCACAAGTACAACCTACTATACACACAACCCATACCCTAGTCTTACATCCTTACAAACACTCATTACATTTTCTTTTCCAAGAAATTTTTGTCTCTTGAATAAATTATCACATTTAATACATTTTATTACATAAATTACAATTTAAACAAATTCAAATCCCTCTCTCTTCTCCCTATTGAGGCCGGCACAAACCCCCCATTTATCCCCCCAGTTTATTTTATTTTTATCTCATTTTTATAACAAACAAACCCTAAATTCTTTTAATATAAATAATCTTTAACTTTCTCTCTCCTTCATTTCACTTTCATTTGTTCAAAATCACAAAACTCTCTCTCTATTCCTCTCTTTGTCGTAAGCCTACACCCCACCACACACACACACACAACAAGCTCTTTTCTTCTCCATTTCTTCACTTAAACCAACTTTAGGTGATGATTCTTAAGCTTCTTACCACTTAATCTTGTAATGACGAGATTATTCATGTGTATTTTCATCTTAAATCACCATGAGCATTTGCTAGGGATAATATAATGCTAATACATGAATATCAAGCCATCACAAGAGTAGATTTTGTGTTTGATGAGTTTTTGGTTGAGATATTATCATGTTCATGCATATAGAAGTAGAGATCTTGCATGAAAATATATGTTCATGTTCTTAACTCTTTTCATGCATTATAAGTAGTAGATCTAGCACTTAGACACTCATATTATTCTTGACATTCATGTTCATAGATGTTTTGTGTTTTCATGCATCAATGCTCATAAAGATTTATTTTTGTGTATATAAATGTGATAGTTGGTAGATCTTTATGTAGATAAGACAAGGAACTTAAAAAAGAAAGGTTTTTGTTAGAAATGCTCAAAGGAAAATTCGTATGACTTCAAAGCCCTATTTTGAAAACCCTTGTATCAACTTTAAAACCCATGTTTTATGTGAAAAATGAAGAGTATAGGTAATAGGTATCATTAAGTAGTGATTCTTATAAGTTGAAATGAGGTTGGATGAGATTAATGTGTAAAACAAGAAGTAGAATCAAGATAGAAAATTTTGAGTTAGTAGTCTACTTGTAAAATTCGTAACTTTGGATAATGCCTATGGAAACACTATTATTCAAGCTCAAAATGAATGTTTTATGTATTAAATGAAGTCCTTAGGTAGTAGGTATAGTAAAGTCTTAAATTTTAATGCATTACACAAGTTTTTCCTAAAGGAATCATTCAAAAAGTGGATTTCTAAAAATTCGGATTTTTGAGTAAATCCTATTTGAAAACATATTTGCAATGTGTAAAATGCAAATTTTTATGTAGAAATGAAGGTCTTAGGTAGTATATGTTATGAAGACTCAATTTTAATTAAGATAACTAGAAATTCCTAAGAATGAATTCCAAAATACGAGTGTGATACCAAAGTTAGAAAACTAAATTTTTCAAAGGTAATTATGGTTGAAGTCTTGCAAATTAAAGAGTTCTAAAATTTTCTTTTAACAAAAATCATCAAGATCATGCATACATTGAACTCATCACATGTCATTCATGTGAGGAAATCATTCATATTTCATGTATACTTGAATTATCAAATAGATACATTTCAAACAATTACAACCTATTTTTCGGAAATGGAAATCGTTACTGATCAAATCTGATCCCTCTATTTCATGACTAAATATTTTCAAAACTTGAAAATAATATTAGAATTAGATCTTTTGAAGTAGATAGAAATCGATATATTTGCGAAATTCCGAGTTAAAATGACCAAGTTATGGCCGTTTTAAGTCGGGACTTCAGCAAATAGCGAGAATTACGAATTTGATTAGTTTTGATTTATAGTTGGATTACTTAAGTAATGAAATACTTATTAGGATATTTCTTCCTTGCTAGGTGATTCTGAAATCGGCAAATCCTTGCCACCCGATTACTATTACTAAAAGACCGGCGAACCATGGTCAAGTGAGTATCACTTCCGATTTCAATTATTATTTGTGATTGTAATGATAGTTGCACTAGTACTTAACAAAGATAAAATAAATATGCATGATGGGGTTGAATGGGAATATATGTCTATTGTTGTTATGTGAAGTTGAATTTAAAGAATGTCGAAGTCGGGTGATTAATCATTGCCTATATAGATGAGCTAGGATTGACTGTTTGTGAATATTGTTTTGGTCACCTAAAAGAATTGGTATAATTGATTATTCGGAATTGAAGATGAAATTGAATTCATTCATAACACGATGGAGATGGAGCATTAGCATTTGTTGGTTTATCCATAAAATGAATTATTGAGTTAGTTAATCATGATCCATAAAACGAATTATAAGTTGGTTGACCGTGAGCCTAAACGGCGTCGTACCGCAGGATTCGTTAATCTGCTAACCCGGGATGGAGGGCGCAAGTCCATCCATATATGATTTCTTGCTAGTCATATATTTGATGAATTCACGTGTTTGATACATATCATTTGTTTGATTAATTAATTGCCTGATTGATATGTTATAATTGTGATCATGAAAGTTTTCACTCACTAAGCTAGTATAGCTTACGCCCCTATAGTTTCTATTTGTTGCAGCATGAGTTTATTTGGCTTAGAACAAGACATGCTACAGCTCAGGTACAGGAGCTAGGTGTTTCCTATAGAAGTTGTATTCAAATTGTTTAGACTTCCACAGAAAACCAAAGACTCTGGATGACTGTAATGGACCTTTAAATATTCTTTTGCGGGGGAATGCCCTTAGATTTTGTAACCTATTGTATATGCGTTTTGATTTATTATCTAATGCTATCGAATGCCAGGTTAAACTACTTAACTCCATTGAATAAAGTATTCTATTGTCGCAAAGGAACGCCTTACATCTATACGAGACTCCCGAAAGACTTGGATAGTAATTCGAGAGTCTTATATTGTATGTGGTGGACTGTTACGATTAGGATACCCCTATGGGGCGTGACAATATTCTTAGGATTCCTTTTGATGTAAAATTTTGTGAAGTGTTTAGGCTTATTTGTTAAGCCTTGGAATGTATTTTGAGTTGAATTGTATTTGTAATATAGTTAGGCTGTAAGTAGGATTTCTATGTTTATATGATCCTTGGGAAGTTGTAATGTATATATAATGTATGACTTGCATATAGATAATGACCCACTACCTATGTAGTGTAGGGTTTCTTAGTTCAAAACATGTAAATGTTATACTTGTTTTAAACAGGTAGCCGTTACAAACATTTCTTTTTAAGACGACCTTACGTATAATGCTTAAACATTGTTCCTAATATTTGGGTATTATGCGTAGTTAAGAGATTTGGTACGCTTAATAATTGGGTTAAGTGGGTCGGGTCTTTACATTATATCACACATCATGCATCAAACAAGTTATTTATAAAACATATGTGATACAATGATAAAACATATGAGTAAATATAAGCTTAGACAACTAGAATCTAAGCAGGATAAAGATTTATGCCCTCCTATAAGGGTTGAAGGAACCGTACCATAAATGATATGCATTGCCTAGGAGAATCTAAGAACCAAGACAAAAAGATACCACAAAATAATTCAAAAACGTTAATATTTCAAAATCTTGGAACTTTAGAAACACCATTAAGTAATAGCTACTTCTTGCCAATACCACGGGTGGCGTTCCTTTAGATGCCACTTAGTTCTCGTGGAATAGATTGGAACAAAAGCACTCCTACGTAATCTGGGAAAATATCATCTAGAATACTAAGCGCATTACCAGAGATCTGAAATGCTAATACATAGTAAGCTATCACACTTTTCATGCAGTGATGCAATATGCTATGCATGACAAGTTATTTAAAGTCCTCAATAGTTTTTTTGAATTATAGGTGATCAACAATACCAGACAAGTCATAACATGATTCACCCAATCATTATCAAGCAATATTCGTATCAGTTATTAACATACTGTTTCCACACAATGGACATCAATCAATATGCATTAACCCATTCCCCCATTCAAGCAGCAGTTCTATTCTTTTTTGATTATTGAAGTACACTAATGCTACAAACACATATTGCATGATCAATCAAAGTTACTCACCTGTCCATTTTCCTTAACTATCATAATAATCAATGAGAAAATCCAAAGTTGACTTTGAAGATTTTATTGAAACAATAAGAATGTGGTCATTACTAACGACATAGATTGGATACTAAACATAGTAATATTTATAAGACTTAATTGCAGTTTTACTGTTTTTATTGTCATTTGCTCGTTTTTAGTCTGTTTTTAGCATATGAGTAGTCATTTTAAAGATATCAAAGTCTAATATTTACTTCCCATGAAAATAATTTATGATAGGAAGTTTTTCCCGCATAGATTAGGATTTTCAAAGATACAACGAAACTTTCTTTTATCATAATTTACTCATTTCAATTCGAATTTTTACAAATAAATAGGCGTTAGAAAGCTCATTTCATCTACTTTCTAGATTTCTAATCCTTTCCTTTATAGGTTTCACGTGTTTTCCCATTTTTCCCCAAGGAACCAAATCGATTCTTAAGGTTAAATTCCAAGTTATTCACTAGATGCTTCATTCTTTTACTCATATAGCTACCTTTCTCTATATTTCTTAGTTTCATTGTGTTTCCCTTGTTTTGAAGCCAATTTTATTCCATGGTTAAGGATTTTCCATTGGTTCTCCTAAGCTCATGTGGATGTTCATTTGATCCTTTATTTGTTTATTGATGTTAGGTTCATAATATAGGTTTTTCTTGAACTCAAAACTTGTATCACCTAAAATCACTTATGGATATAAGGAACTTCATTTCCTTACATGCATCTAACCTCTATCATTCATTTTTTTTTTATGCTTTTATATGATAGGTTAAGCTTAGCATACGAAATCATTACATGAATCATTCATGTTATGACTTGACACAAGAAGACTGTCATGCATAATCAAACCTAACCTTTACTTAATTCAATAATCTAATATCGATAGGTTTTAGATTTGGATATATAACTATGGCTTGATGTATTCTAATTGTATGTTATGTATTCGTTAAGCAAAATATGGCCACATGTCCTAGGCATGCTACACCGTAGTGTACTCCTATTGATGCACTCATCTTCATTTGTAAAAGCTAACATAGGAATCAAATGTGTAGATCATGCTTGTGTGTGTTTAACATATGTTATACACAATATGTTTTTCCAAGATATCAACTTAAATTCAAGAGAAACTTAAGGTTTTACCTTGCTCCTTAGATTTCCAAATTCCTAAACCAAGGATATAGATTGTGTTAGTTAATGACTTTGATCAATGGCACTTGAATGGAACTATGTCTTACCCTTGCTTATGGAGTTCACATGTGTATTGACCTTAGGATTGGTATGTGTGCCACTCCTAGCTTGTGATTATAGGCGTGTGGAGTAGCGTGTGGTAGGGTATGTGGGAGTAATTTGATGTTGATAGAGCTTTTGGAATTATGTTGTTATCACTTAGATCTTATAGGGTATAGGGCACACGGTTTGAAAAGAGATTATAGCAAATTGACATTCCTTATATTTATAGAGCTTTAAGGTTTATGATGTGGTTGATGGGGCTTATGGTCATGCATAGTTGATGCGAGTGGGTAAGGGAAAACTTGTCCTATTGTCAAGGAGTTCTAACAGCACATGGTATCACGATCCGAGAGTTGAGGACTTTATGGGAGTGTTTAACTTGAGCATATTGAGTTATGAGTGGTGTAAACAAAGGGTTTGTTAGAGGTGTGGGTTACATCTGAAGGGGGGTCTAGCCTCCCATGGACAAATTAGTTGGGAGTTGATGCCACTCTCTTGATGAGGCCATGACAGGCTAAAACTAGTTGTAATAGTTGAACCTCCCAAACATATGGAGGATCGTGGCCAAGCCAAGAGGGTTCTCCTTATGAAAATGTGGGGTTGAAATAGACCTGGGAAATCAAGGAAGATAAGGCTAGCTCGCCATCCAGATAAACAACAAACAATGATATGAGAGATAGTTGAGCGCCGGATGGGAACTCGTTGATGAGTGAAACTCCCATCCCATGATAAATGGTATCAAAGCTAAAGTTCCCAGCTCCATTAAACCACTTAGATGCTACCCAGAGTTCTTAACAAGTGGGTAATTCTTGTTGTGGATGCGGTTTATGTGGGCAAAGCTCAAGAGGAGCAACCACTAGAGAGAGGACATTGTTGCTAGAAGGCAGCTGTGTCGCGAGTCATGGAGACAATATCTAACCTTAATCTTGTTATCAATGCAACTTGTGTGGATGAAGCTCAAGTGGAGCGACCACCAAAGTGAGGACATCGTTGCTTGAGGGCGGTTGTATCATGAGTTGGGGTTGAAGCAAGATCTTATGCTCAAACCTTATCATTGGGCAACTCAACAAGAGGCGATCTCAAAGGATTGATGAATGGTTGAGAGTGAGAGGAAGCCTGTGGAAGCCGAAGTCCTGGTGCGATAATCTTGGATGTGTTGACAACGGGTATGGAGAAGGGATGAGAGCATGAGAGTGGATAGTGGCTGCAACAAATTTACCTCATATCGAGGACGTCATGAATTTAAGTGAGGGAGAGTGTCACGGTTTAAGAGTTGAGGACTTTAGAGAGGTATATAACCTGAGCATAATGAGTTAAGAGTAACATCAGCAGAGGGTTTGTTCCCGGTGTAGGTTACAATTGAAGGCGGGTCTAGCCTCCTATGGACAAAATAGTCGAAACCAGTAATAGTTGAACCTCCCAAACATATGGGGGAATCATGGCAAAGCCAAGAGAGCACTCCTTATGAGAATGTGGGGCTCCGAACAGGCTTGGGAAATCATGGAAGATAAGGCTTGCTTACTATCCAGATAAACAATGAATGATGATATAAAGGATGGTTGGGCATCGCACAGGAACTCGTTGAGAGGTGAAACTCCCATCCCGTGACACATGGTGTAAACCCCTGAAATTTCGGAATCAGTTTAGCATAAAACCCTAACCGGAAGTCAAACGAAACCCTAAAGGTCAACAAAACCCTAGTTTACCGTATCAATCTAAATCCGGCATTGCCGTTTTCTTTGGCCCGGAAAAACGAAGTTGGGATAATTAGCTCAAATAGTCGTAATAACCATAGGTTTTATAAAAGTTTCAGTTTCGCAAATTCGGTGTCCTTCGAACCCGATCGGACACAGTTCTCGAAAAACGTGTCCGGAAGCCCGGAATAGTAAAAATATTCCGAATATACCGTTAGACTCGTAAAAATATAAGTTTTCCAAAAATATCAATTTCATAATTTTTCGGTAAGTAAAAATAACAGATATAGCTATTATACGCGTATTTTCTTACTACCGGTACTTTAATTGTCATATCTACTTTACATTACACTATTCATTACTATTCTACACTATTCTTTTATCTCTACTTTTTCTTACACCTACTCTTACACTCTACATAACCTATTAATCTTAACTTTTTACCTTTCCCATAACTTTATATCACATCTACCTTACAATTACATCTTTTATTTAACAAAAAGTCAAAAATAAATCACACTCCCCTCCTACAAGTGGCCGGCGCCCCTCTCTCTCCCTCTCTCAATTTGTTTTAATTTTGCATTTATTTTAATCACACAAAAATCACCTCAATCCTATAAATACCCCCCTCCTCTTTCACTTCTTTCACACCACTTCTACACTAAAATTACTCTCTCAAAATCTCTCTAGAATTTCTCTCCAAGAAGCTCTTCAAGAAGTTCTCTTTAGCTCATCTCTTTAGGTAAAAGTTCTTCAAGAAGTCTCCATGTTCATCTACTTAGTATGAGCTTAGTGTATGTTTTCTAAAACCATGAAGGTTAAGAAAGCAACAATAGGTTCATACTTTGTTTTTGTTCATAATCAATTCCTATGATCTTTATGTTCCTTTATGTTTTTATGTTTCTTATGTTCTTATGTTCATAACTATCTACTATATCTATAAGCTATATACTATTTAGAGCATATAAGCTCATAATCTTGCAATTTATTTACCTTTCATGCAATTTATTTACTTCAATGCAATTTATTTATTTCAAGTTGTTTTTAAGACTAGTCTCTAGTCTTAGACTTGTCCTCATCAAGTCAAAACAAGCTTTTCTTCTTTCATTTTATTTTTTATGGGACTAGTTTATTTCTTAGTCCCGGGAGCCTTGAAAAAGCTAAGACTCCAATACTTGATTTTATTATTTATGCTTTATGTTATTTTGTTTATTATTATTCTCATAATCATGTTCATTTAGATTGTTGTCCAAAAGTTTTATTTTCTAAAGATAATGAAATAAAAGAAGACTTTTTGTCACTTAGGAATAAGTTTATGTGAAACATAAAAATAAGATAACAAAAATAAACTCATTTTCAAGTTACAAAAAGAATTCACTATGAATTTAGAAACTATTTTTACTTAAAAGCTAGTTAAATCTTTGTTACTCTACTTTGCTTTTCAAAAGAAAATTTTTGTTGACAAAAATGGTTCTTTTCATAAAGAAAGAAAATAAGATGGATGACTAAGGAAATTTTTAAGACCTTGCAAACAAATAGGCAAAGAAAATTTATGGTTTGAAAAGAATAAAATTTTCACTTTTCAAGTTACAAGAAAAAGTTAATAAGATTATAGAAATTAGTTTTTCTACAAAAAGTCCTTAATTGTTCCATTTTTTTATAAGAAACCAAATTTTCATGCATGGTAATTATTTTTGAAATGGAGACATGAGAAAAAGAATGAGAAATATCAAGTAAAGATTTTTGCCAAAACAAGTAAACAAAGGAATTTACACAAGAAAATAAGAAAAGCATATTTTCTAGAAAACTTCAAAAATATTATTAGTGTAACTTAGAAAGTAGAAAATTTTATTTTCAAAAGTCACTTAGAAAAAGATAAATAAAACCAACATAAAACGTTTTTAGAAAATAAAGAAAACAAGGTATTCATTTCAAAGAAATTCACAAAAACAATTTCCGAAAAGCTTCAAACCGACATTGTTTTACTTAAGAAAAATAATTTGGACAACAAGACACTTGAGCATGCTTAAATATGAGTTATATAGTTAAAAAGAGAATTTTTCAACTATATAGATAACTAAGTATTTATCAAACAAATTTTGATTTCTTGAACCAAAGTTGTTTTTACTTGAAAATCCGTGGTGAATTTTGTCACAGTTTTTCGGAGCCTATGTGGCTTTGTTTGTGGGAAATAATTTTAGAAATGGGTAGATCTTTTCGAGTAGATAGAAATCGGTATATTATATGCGCGATTCCGAGTTAAAATGACCAAGTTATGGCCATTTTAAGTTGGAACATTCTTCATACGAACTTTGACGTTCTTTGACATTGTTTTGTCAAAATTCAAGAAAATCTTCAAGAAAAACTCATTATGGGTATTTTCTTTGGTTAGGTGACCCGAGGAAGGATTTCTTCACCCCGAGAACTATTACGATTAGTGGAGTGTGTGAACGACTCATCCGCTTAGAGGAATAGACGACAATGGCATCGTGAGTTTATTTCCATTAAATGCTACACTTGTTGTGCTTGTAAATTAGTTGCACTAGAGTTAGGAAAAGATAAACCGATATGCATGTAAAATAATTCCTTGAAAGAATTCTAAGAATATCGAAGCCCGAATTGTTCTAAGTGATTGTTTTAGTATAATATTGATTTGTGTGAAATTCCTTGATCACCATAAAGTTGAAAATAATTATGTTATGACTTTATAAATTAATGAACTCATGCATACCACGAAGTGAGTCACATTACATGGTTGGGTTATTATCCTTGGGTGAGAAGGATAGTAGGCTCATGTCGAAAGCAACACTTGGCGGAAGATCCGAAAGCGATTGCTTGGCGGCTTAATGGAATATGCTTGGCGGTTGATCCGAAAGCAAGGTCAAATCAAGTAGGTTCGGAATACTTGGCGATGAGTGCTCGCAAGTATAAAAGTTTTTATTGAATGCTTGGCGATGTGTGCTCGCAAGCTTAAATTTTCTATTATTAAAACTACTTGTTTTGAGTATCACCAAACCCCGAATGGAGGGCGTAAATCCATTCAACATATAGTTCCCGGAAAGCTATATGATTGTTTGCCCACGTGTTTGATGCATTACATATGTGTGATTAACCAACTTGTTTGAATCTTGTTACAAGAAGTTATTTATGGAAATAGTTCTCACTAAGCCTATTAGCTTATACCCCGATAGCTACCTTTTGCAGTTTCCGTACTTATGGCTAAGGCCACGTGTGGGCAGGTAATCCCTTTTGAATATTAGAACTCTGGATAAAGTATCATAGTATTAGCATGCAAATATTTATTAATAGCTTAGTAATTTAGGGAATTGTTCCTAAGTATGCACAGTCTTTGCTATGAACAAATATTATTGTGAATCCTCTTTTCTTAATATGTTTTTATATCTCCTTAAGCTTCATTATTCCATATATGGTCCTCTAAAATTGTGAAAGTAAGCCTTACACTTAATATAAAAGCTTTTGGAAATGACTAAGGTTGTCATACTTAAGCTTTAATATTGAGTGTGGCGGACTGTCACGTTTAGGGTACCCATTGGGGCGTGACAGTTTAAGTTGGTATCAGAGCATGGTTTAAGAACCTAGGAATCATAATTATAGAAATGGACTTAAGAAGAATTGACTTAGATAGAAGCAAGAAAAACCTAGATAAAATAGAATGGGTAGAATAAGTCCTCTAATATCTTTCTTTTACATAGATCACCATAGAAGAGGCCCGTCTCCAAGCCAAGAACTTTCGAAAAGGATCCTTCGAAACACCCGAGAACTTCGAATGAGACTTAGAGTTTTATGTGAAGAATTTGCCCTAGCTGGACAACCTAAGACCCTCCGAGAAATGTTCCAAATCTGGAAAGGGGAATGATGCAATCCGAGTGGAAGAGGAGTGTTACGAACTATTCACAACTGCCCATAGGCAAAAGGATGACCGAGTTGGAAGTAATATATGCTGTGGAACGAATCATTGCTATCGGAGACCACCGACCAATGCTGAAGGAAGCAACCTTCGTTCTTAGAGAAGAAGGAGGACGAACCCCACCGGATTTTCGACCTGGACCAAGATCGGACCGATATTTGTCTATGCCCATGATGATTTGATGGATCACCTCGAATGGATGAGAGCTGACCTCAACGATACTTTCCATTGGCACGGAGTATATCAGGGATACTACGACCCCCAACAGAAGTATCCACCGACCACCTACCTTCACAGGAATCCAACTAGGAATAAAACCCTACGATTGCGAGAAGATGGAACAGTGATAAGAGATGAACCAATGCAGGAGGCGAATGACAGTTCGGATGATGAACCCGGTGAGGACTCGAGGAAAATCAAGAAGAAAGACCGGCGCAAGAATAAGGAACCAAGCTGCGTAGGAGTCGAGGAACCTTGGACTAATGATGAGTTAAGAATCATTCGCTACCTAGAAGGAAGACATGTTCGGGGAGGACAAGATGAAGACCCCACGATGGATAGAAAATGCTCCAGCCAATGAAACAACAATAGGGAGACCGAAGGAACAATCACTTGGAAGACCCTTGATGAAATAGCACCAGCAATGACGCATGAGGAGCTAATTGCCCATCACGAACAAGAAAGAAAGAGAGCACGAAATAGAGGAAACACTTCAACCAAATCATGAGGAGTTTGAACCCAGGATCATCCAGCAACAACCAGGAGACGCGCCCGAAGAATGAAGAAAGGAGGAAAGGAAAACGAAGCGTATCCCTAGAAGTCCAGCTTAGATTTTGTAATAGACTAGATTATGATCTCAGTCTATCTTTTAATTTTGGAACAATGTTTGGTGTTTCTGTGTGATTTTCTTTTATGATTTATCTTATTTCCGATTTCATGTATGAACTTTATTTCTATGATTATGCTCTAAGTTTGATTTCAGAAATTGTTTTGATTTAAATTTTGTTTTTATGCATATTTAAATTTCTGTTATATTTCCCCAAATTCCGGCAAAAATCTAATTAAGTTATCAAAACTTTACAAACCTAACTTAGGAAAGTTTAAAACAGCCGAAATAGGAGTAGACAAAGAAGAGAACGAAGTGCCTCTAACCAACCAGACATAGAGGCAGATCAACCTGCCGATCAAAGAGCCGCCACACCTCAAAGGGACTTACACGCCACGATAGGACACCTAACCCACGTATTAGAAGAAATTAGGCAAAATATGCCAGCTCAAGCACCCGTACAAGAAGCAACACCAGCAACAGCATCGGCGACAGCCCCAGTATCTACATCAACCCCACCACCACAACAAGCTTCAACAGAGGCATCTGTGCCTAGGAACACGCATAACCAAAGTACGTCCCTACCTCCATCTCCACTGCCAAGACCATACAAGAGCATGTTACCTAACTTCATCAAAAGTAACCGCTTCTTTGAAGGAGCTTATGACAAGCCAGAGGAGGCAGAAGATTGGTTATCTCAAATAGAGATGTCTTTCGATGCATATGAAGTTCCACCCCATTTACAAATCAAGTATGGAACATTCATGCTTCGTCTAAACGCTAGGATATGGTGGGAGTCAAGGAAAAGAGATCTAATGACTCCAATCACTTGGGAAATGTTTAGACATGAGTTTTTGGAGAATTATTTTTCAGGAAGTTTACGAGTAAGATATAGTGCAGACTTCTTGCAAATTGCTCAAAAAGGAAGAACAATCGAACAATATGAGACCGAGTTCAGTAGATTGTTGCAATATGCACCAGAGTCCTACAAGTACAGCGAAGAATTGAAAAGACAAGTCTTTATAGGAGGATTGAACGAAGACCTAAGGATGAAGTTGGAGGAATTCGACATAAGGAATTTTCGAGAATTAGTAGAAAGAGCTCGGATTATAGAAGGAGCAAGGAAAAGGAGAGAAAGGATAGAAGAGGAAGAAGACCCAATCATTGAAAGGGAGTTTTACATAGAACCCCATCTCATGCCTCTACCAAAGAAAATCAAGAGCGACAATAGAAGGATCATACCAAGAGGTGTTAGGTATTGGAAGTGCAATGGAGCACATTACCAGAAGAAGTGCCCCCAGCTATTTGGAAAGTGTTTCTTTTGTGGAAATGCAAACCATAAGATGTCAAAGTGCCCAAACAGAGGGATAGATGCTTGCTATGTTTGCAATCAGAGAGGACATGTTGCCAACAACTGTCCACAAGGAAGGAACATTCTATCAAGATCATCAGAGGAAGTTGTTCCTATAAGAGTAGGAAAAGGAAATGGAAGTAGAAGTGAAAACAGACCTGGACCTACTACTTCGGGAATTCGAGTATACAACTTACAGGGACGATGGATAGGTGAAGAAATGAACAAAGGAAATGAAAACTTGACTGCCTTGGAGTACATTAGAGGCTATAACAGCGATGCAGGAACCAGTCAATCTCCAACTTTTATTGATGTTGTTTCTTTATAGTAACAGAGGAATGTAAAGTTTTTATATGGATGAATAGGAGCAATAATCCCCCTTGTATACATGAGAAGTTTAGTAAATCAGAATGTTTTACTCTTGAAGTTCAAAGTATTACATTCTTTCTATATATGGCAAACGATCAACCTAGTTTATGAATGTGAAAGAATGAGAAACTCAAGAAAATTTGGTTAAATATCAACAAAGACGCGAAGACATGAAGTCACCAGTGACTCTAAGGAATAATGGAAAATAAGTAATCTTGGAATAAGAGGTATATCTCTCAAATAAAATTTCAATAAGAAGAAACAAGGAAAACATAGAGCTTACAAAACAAAGAGGAGAATATTTAGCAAGGACTTGCTAACATAAGAAAAGAACAGACACATTCTTACGAGTTGATAAAAGAAATTGAATAGCTAAAGAGTGAAGAGAAATTGACGCTTGGGGACATTCATAAGTTTCAGTGAGAAGTTTGAAAAGAATTCGGGATATAAATTTCACTCAGCGAAACATGGAAAATGGCCTAATAAGGAAGTTGGAAGAACAACAACAAGAAGAATCAAGACCTTACGAAGTGAAGTATGCCATCACGAAATATACCGTCCAGCTTATGATGAAGAAGGAAAGAAGCAAACTAAGAGTGTAATCTTAAGTATGGGAAATTGAAGAGAAGTTGAAAAGCCAAACATTGAAACTCACAAACAAGGTTTAAAAGAGGAACCACGTCAGTAGGATATTAAGGTCAACCGTATAAAAATCACAAAAGAGCTTAGATGAGAAGATACGAAGGATAAAGAAGGAGTAAAGGAAGAGAAATGTATTAAAGGAAGTCAAAGGATGAGTTAGCATAACCTAAGGACAAGGAAGTAGTAAGAAGGAATCATGAGTACGGTTCATAATTTGGGGCCAACAACATATTTAAGGAGAACTCAGATAAACCAAAGTTCAAAGGGACATTAGAAGAAATGAAACATGGATAAAAGAATCAAAACACCAAAGGACGAAAAGGTTTATGAACTTCAATGAAAACGGAATTAACCTTCTCAAGATCTGGAATTTTTCACAAACGATAGCAAGAAGGCAAGGATGCTTATGGTATACATTGAGTAGCTCACAAAGGTAGTTCGTTTCATAATCAGTCATATAACGCTCTCTAAAGGAAAAAGAGCTGAAAGCAAAAGAGGTCAGTAAGAGGTATGACAACCCTGGACGCAAGAATGGGAACGTAAAGGAGCTAATAAAGAACTTTGGACCCCTGATACTACAAAAGAATCATTCAAAAACCTTGGAGGAACAATCCCGAGAATCTCATGAGATAATAAGGGCACAAGATAGACAAAATAAGACGGATCGAAAAAGGAGACCTTCAGAGTCTCAAATTGAGAATCGGGTGAGTTCAAAGATAGAAAGTAATCACAAGACGAAAAGGAAGTTGGTTATTACGAAAACATATTGGAGAGGTGCAACAATTCCCCGTTTAACAAATGGTTAAGAAATCAAGTTATAAGGGCAAAGGTTAATGTTTTAAAGGAAAAATTTCCTTATGAAGATATACCCAGTACCGATATGTATCCACAAGAGTTCAGAGGATGAACGAGGAAACCAATTGAAGAAATTTTGAAGAAAGGACGCATAACCCAAGTAACCAAATTTTAACCATAAATAGGAATTTCCAAGTTTTGAGGGCAAAACTTTCTTTAAGGGGGGTAGGTTGTAAACCCTGATTTCGGAATCAGTTTAGCAAAAACCCTAACCGGAAGTCAAACGAATAAAGGTCAACAAAACCCTAGTTTACCGTATCAATCTAAATCCGGCATTGCCGTTTTCTTTGGCCGGAAAAACGAAGTTGGGATAATTAGCTCAAATAGTTCGTAATAACCATAGGTTTTATAAAAGTTTCAGTTTCGCGAAATTCGGGTGTCCTTCGAACCCGATCGGACACAGTTCTCGAAAAACGTGTCCGGAAGCCCGGAATAGTAAAAATATTCCGAATACACCGTTAGACTCGTAAAAATATAAGTTTTCCAAAAATATCAGTTTCAATTTTTCGGTAAGTAAAAATAACAGATATAGCTATTAACGTATTTTCTTACTACCGGTACTTTAATTGTCATATCTACTTTACATTACACTATTCATTACTATTCTACACTATTCTTTTATCTCTACTTTTTCTTACACCTACTCTTACACCTACATAACCTATTATTAACTTTTTACCTTTCCCATAACTTTATATCACATCTACCTTACAAATTACATCTTTTATTTAACAAAAAGTCAAAAAAATAAATCACTCCCCCTCTACAAGCATGGCCGGCGCCCCTTGTCTCTCCCTCTCTCAAATTGTTTTAATTTTGCTTTATTTTAAATCACACAAAAATCACTCCTCAAAATCCTATAAATACCCCCCTCCTCTTTCACTTCTTTCACACCACTTCTACACTAAAATTACTCTCTCAAAATCTCTCTAGAATTTCTCTCCAAGAAGCTCTTCAAGAAGTTCTCTTTAGCTCTCCTTTAGGTAAAAGTTCTTCAAGAAGTCTCCATGTTCATCTACTTAGTATGAGCTTAGTGTATGTTTTCTAAAACCATGAAGGTTAAGAAAGCAACAATAGGTTCATGCTTTGTTTTTGTTCATAATCAAAATTCCTCCATGATCGTTTATGTTTCTATTATGTTCCTTTATGTTTCCCTATGTTTCCATTATGTTTACTACTATCTACTATATCTATATAGTTATATATGCTATTTAGAGCATATAAGCTCATAATCTTGCAATTTATTTATCTTTCATGCAATTTATTTACTTCAATGCAATTTATTTATTTCAAGTTGTTTTTAAGACTAGTCTCTAGTCTTAGACTTGTCCTCATCAAGTCAAAACAAGCTTTTCTTTCATTTATTTTATTTTATTATGGGACTAGTTTATTTCTTAGTCCCGGGAGCCTTGAAAAAGCTAAGACTCCAATACTTGATTTTATTATTTATGCTTTATGTTATTTTGTTTATTATTATTCTCATAATCATGTTCATTTAGATTGTTGTCCAAAAGTTTATTTTCTAAAGATAATGAAATAAAAGAAGACTTTTTGTCACTTAGGAACAAGTTTAGTGAAAATATAAGATAACAAAAATAAACTCATTTTCAAGTTACAAAAAGAATTCACTATGAATTTAGAAACTATTTTTACTTAAAAGCTAGTTAAATCTTTGTTACTCTACTTTGCTTTCAAAAGAAAATATTTTGTTGACAAAAATGGTTGTTTTCATAAAGAAAGAAAATAAGATGGAGACTAAGGAAATTTTAAGACCTTTGCAAACAAATAGGCAAAGAAAATTTATGGTTTGAAAAGAATAAAATTTTCACTTTTCAAGTTACAAGAAAAAGTTAATGAGATTATAGAAATTAGTTTTTCTACAAAAAGTCCTTAATTGTTCCACTTTTTTTCATAAAGAAACCAAATTTTCATGCATGGGTAATTATTCTGAAATAGGAGACATGAGAAAAAGAATGAGAAATATCAAGTAAAGATTTTTGCCAAAACAATAAACAAAGGAATTTACAAAGAAAATAAGGAAAAGCATATTTTCTAGAAAAACTTCAAAAATATTATTAGTGTAACTTAGAAAGTAGAAAATTTTATTTTCAAAAGTCACTTAGAAAAAGATAAATAAAACCAACATAAAACGTTTTTAGAAAATAAAGAAAACAAGGCATTCATTTCAAAGAAATTCACGAAAACAATTTCCGAAAAGCTTCAACCCGACATTGTTTTACTTAAGAAAAATAATTTGGACAACAAAACACTTGAGCATGCTTAAATATGAGTTATATAGTTATAAAAAGAGAATTTTTCAACTATATAGATAACTAAGTATTTATCAAACAAATTTTGATTTCTTGAACCAAAGTTGTTTTTACTTAAAAATCCGTGGTGAATTTTGTCACCAGTTTTTCGGAGCCTATGTGGCTTTGTTTGTGGGAAATAATTTTAGAAATGGGTAGATCTTTTCGAGTAGATAGAAATCGGTATATTATATGCGCGATTCCGAGTTAAAATGACCAAGTTATGGCCATTTTAAGTTGGAACATTCTTCTATACGAACTTTGACGTTCTTTGACATTGTTTTGTCAAAATTCAAGAAAATCTTCAAGAAAAACTCATTATGGGTATTTTCTTTGGTTAGGTGACCCGAGGAAGGATTTCTTCACCCCGAGGACTATTACGATTAGTGGAGTGTGTGAACGACTCATCCGCTTAGAGAATAGACGCAATGGCATCGTGAGTTTATTTCCATTAAATGCTACACTTGTTGTGCTTGTAAATTAGTTGCACTAGAGTTAGGAAAAGATAAACCGATATGCATGTAAAATAATTCCTTGAAAGAATTCTAAGAATATCGAAGCCCGAATTGTTCTAAGTGATTGTTTTAGTATAATATTGATTTGTGTGAAATTCCTTGATCACCATAAAGTTGAAAATAATTATGTTATGACTTTATAAATAAATGAACTCATGCATACCACGAAGTGAGTCACATTACATGGTTGGGTTATTATCCTTGGGTGAGAAGGATAGTAGGCTCATGTCGAAAGCAACACTTGGCGGAAGATCCGAAAGCGATTGCTTGGCGGCTTAATGGAATATGCTTGGCGGATGATCCGAAAGCAAGGTCAAATCAAGTAGGTTCGGAATACTTGGCGATGAGTGCTCGCAAGTATAAAAGTTTTTATTGAATGCTTGGCGATGTGTGCTCGCAAGCTTAAATTTTCTATTATTAAAACTACTTGTTTTGAGTATCACCAAACCCCGAATGGAGGGCGTAAATCCATTCAACATATAGTTCCCGGAAAGCTATATGATTGTTTGCCCACGTGTTTGATGCATTACATATGTGTGATTAACCAACTTGTTTGAATCTTGTTACAAGAAGTTATTTATGGAAATAGTTCTCACTAAGCCTATTAGCTTATACCCCGATAGCTACCTTTTGCAGTTTCCGTACTTATGGCTAAGGCCATGTGGGCAGGTAATCCCTTTTGAATATTAGAACTCTGGATAAAGTACATCATAGTATTAGCATGCAAATATTTATATAATAGCTTAGTAATTTAGGGAATTGTTCCTAAGTATGCACAGTCTTTGCTATGAACAAATATTTATTGTGAATCCTCTTTTCTTAATATGTTTTTATATCTCCTTAAGCTTCATTATTCCATGTATGGTCCTCTAAAATTGTGAAAGTAAGCCTTACACTTAATATAAAAGCTTTTGGAAATGACTAAGGTTGTCGTACTTAAGCTTTAATATTGAGTGTGACGGACTGTCACGTTTAGGGTACCCGTTGGGGCGTGACACATGGGATGTCTTGCACATGACAAAGCCAACTTGTAATAACCAGCCATGCTTTTTAGCTTAAGGGTAGTCTTGTCCTCAAAATTGAATGGTGAACTACTTAGCCTAGGCGCTCATGATGAGATGCGGCCTCATCAGTGATCAAGAAGTCTACTTACTATCTTTAGACATGGCTTTCGTGGAATTAGGAGACAAGCTTGATAAGCCATAGTGTGAACACTCCTTTGCATGATAAGGTGATGTGATGTTATTATGGCTCATCCATCTTCCTTTGAGCTTACAGTTATGGGGATTTGCGATAGGAGAGTTTGTTTATTGTTTCCTCCATGTGAACTCATGCACATCCATGGTGGGCTACATGATTAGTATAGGCTAGGTAGGTATTATGTTGCCTTTCTAGAATTGCTATATGATAAGATATTTGGAAGCTCCATGTGATGTATGGTTCCAAGCTCCTTCCTTTGTAGGTTTATTCTAAGGCTTCTTGTGATGACATATGGCTTCTTAGGGAGTTGACAAATGGCTGCTTCTTGACTTGACATTTGGTGCTTTCCAAGCTTGACAAGTGGAGCTCCAAGCATCACCCAGGTGGCACTCAAGTAGTGCTCCAAGGGTTACTCTAGGGGTGCTCCATGTTTACTTCTATAGCGCTCCATGTGTCACTCTTATAGTGCTCCATGTGTCATTGCCTCTTTTAAACATGTGGCTCCCACTTAAACAACTTTTTATGATCTTGTAGAACTTCTTTAAACTAGGTCAATTGAAGTGCTTGTGAGGTGCTTAAGTCTTTTAGTTTGTGTGTTATTGATCTCCATTGGATGCATCTCTCACGTGTAAAACGACTTAGGGTTTTTAGGTGTTTTTAAGTTCTATAACATTCAATACATTCATGCTTTTGAGAAATTCTAGTTCATTGTTAAGTTATATCAAGAAACGTTAAACACGAAATCATGTCTTCGGTATCTTTAAATGACATGAGAAACCTCACTATAATACTTAAGGCCTTTAAACATTGTTTCTAAGATGAAGAAAATTTCTAGGACTTACATTTACAAAATAGTCTATTTTATCAAGTTTTACAAAAGGCAACTAATATTTACATGCTATTAATTAAATTACAAAAACAACCATATTTGCATTGATTTTACAAAAATAAGTTTTTTCATATTTTTTAAGCCACCTATTAGGTGTCTACATAACTGCTATTCGGGATCAGACAATACGTAGTTCTTTCATAAAAAATTTAGTTTATTGGTTAAGTTTAGCTTTTAAGACCTTATCCCTTTAAATTTATTAAATTTTATTAGTTTTATTAAAAAAAAAGAGCTTTTTTATTGTGAACCCAAAATCTATCAGTTTGGATTTTGGAAATTTTATGAAAACTAATTTTTCTAAGTGACAAAAAGTTTGAATAAGAAACTACAATCACATGTCATAACAAGCATCTCAATTCTTTTTTGGCAAATTACAACAAGGGAGGGAGGAATTCAAACCTCGAAAGTTTAAGGAAGATGCTACTAGGTCAAAAGATCATTGGTACAAGCATCTCAATTTAACCTACATGTTATCACGTATCGAAATACAATAAGGGATATTAATATTTAACATGTTAATTTTCAAAAAAATCTCAACATATGAATGGTGTAAAATTCACAAGATCAAAGTTTTCAGACATCATGGTATCATAAGATATATTGTCTACTAATTACAAATTTAAGTCAAACTAAAAGTACCATGCTTTGAACATCATGGCCTTAATATATGGGTAGCTAATAAGGGGTATGATATCGGGTTAACATTTATTCATATTGGACAGAAGTTATGATAACTAGTTTGGTATATGGGCTATGTTACTCTACTTAATCACAATGGACTAATATGGATAAAGATGAGTAATGGTTGTAACCCCTACACAAGGCTATTTATTAGATGTTCCTATAGGAAACATACGTATTCGAGCTGTTTATATCAACTCTTTAAGCAGTTGTTGCTACTCAAGACCCTTAGGTTCCTAGCGCGTTACCACAATGTAAGTGCTCTACAATTGTTTATTACACTTTAATTGAAAGATATAAACTATTGTTTGTTGCATTGCATTTAGAATAGAAGTGTGTGTGTGTCCATCTCATGTGTGCTTGTGTTGCTACCATACTAGGCTTCAGCTCGTTCCTTTCTTTTTTAAGTGTTGATGATTATGATGATGAAATTATGATTACATGAGGTATGGTATAGACTTCGAGGAGTTTCTCGATGAGTGAAGTGGCTCAAATTCGCTGGATTATTATCATTATTCTATATATATAGAACTTTGCTATCATACTTATGTTTTAATGACGGCCTATATGTGAGCCCATGGTCTATATTATGAGATACTTGAAACTCTTAATTTTAGAATAACCGATGGTATGGAACACTTATATATATTGATATACTCTCTTGAGCATCCTATTTGAAAAATGTTTTTGAGAAATTTATTCTTTACTGCAGATCTAATTGTTTGTAGAATCTAATTTAATGATTTCATAATCTAAAATTTGTTTAGAAACGGTCACAGTAAACTATATATTAGGTTAACATTAGTGTATGATGCTTAAGCGTTATGTATGGCAGACTGGATACGTCTTGAACTAATTCAAGGAGTGATATAATGGGCTATTAAAATTTTGGAATCTTGAAAATTTGGGCCTTAAATTTATCATTGCACATATTCAAAATCGGTTGCCTTTTTAACATTTTTTGTATTGTAAGGACATGTAAATGAAAAAATTGAAGACAAATAGTGCTAAGAATTTTTAGGGATATGTGGATATTTTGAGTTAATATACTTAAATATATGTTTACAATCGATTGAACCTAGACTCATTATGATCTAAGAAAGAGGGTCATTGTGTAGCATACAAGTTAATATAGTATACCACCGCCTAATGGTCATTGGGCTCTTATAGCCCCATTTCAATATAATCAATTACTTATTCCTATTAAGGGTAGTAAGATTATGGAGGTGTCCCTAGAAGCCACTCTAATAAGATTAATTTCTTTTACGTTTTTCATGAAAAATTAGACATCTTGTAAGAAACTAGTGAAAATTATTGGAATTGGTCCAATTACTTCATGTAAATAGAGTCTAGGTCGGGAAAAATTAATTTTTTTTTCAGAAAAGGAAAGTACATATATATTATGTGTAGTTTAGTGGTTAAGTGTTTAATTTTATATACAAGAAGCCATAGGTTTAAATCCCATGATTGTACTTTTTTTTTTTACCTTTCCAAATGTCTTTATTACACTAACTATTCATTCTCTCCTCTGTGCGTCTTTTTAAATTTTTTCTTTCAGTGTAACTAATGAATCTTATTGTACACTAATTATATAGTTCGATTTAGTAACATTCTTATTTTGCAACTAATGTTATTAAAATGTACATGAATTATTGAATTCGTATCCTATGTAGATATATTTGATGATCTATTTTAGCTAAAAGCAATTATATTGCGTAATAATTATATAATTTGATTTTGTAACATTTTTTTCTACAATTATTGTTAGAAAAAGTGACACGAATTATTGAATAGATTTCACATCTATATAAATTTTATGATTTTTATTGTTAAAAGAAAAATTTATACAGATGCTAAATCTATATTTTTATTAATAATTAATTTTCAAGTAAGCATATATACAAATCTTACGAAATGCACTAAGTACTATTAAGTATTGTTTGAATGATCAATTTTTCTCATGAAGTTATAAAAAAATATCACTATAAAATCGTGAACGAAATTCATTATATATATATGTGTGTGGGTATGAATCCGGGTGCAACGATCACGTGCGTGCCGCGTGACTATCGCGCTACACGTGGCCTAGAGAAACAACACGTGCAAGGATGATCAAGAGAGAATCGTGTAGGGAGGAGGAGTAGGCAATCTCAATAGGCTCTAACACACGTGTGACAGGCGAGGGAGCTATTGAGCATCAACCTCACTAAGTACCACGAATATCGTGTGCGTTCTTGAGTGAGTCAAGTAATCGATTCACAAAAATGGAAATCCGGCAGCACAACGGTGTTTGTCTAAAATTTCACCTTGTCCAAATGAGGTAAGGACTAAGGTATTTATAGAGAATCTGGCCGTCGATGTCGTCCGTCAGATGAGATCGACGACCAACGGCTAGGATGAGTCCCCTCATTATGGATATGAATATGGGCTCCCTTATGGACCCAGGCCCATCAAAGCCTTCATTTACAATGTGTGTGAGCCAACTTGAGAAAGGTTGAAATTGGGTAGGCTAATTCCAACGGGCCCTACTCCAAGCCTACCATGCCAAAACTCCCATGATCATCCCAATGGATTGGGCCTAACTCTTTAAGCCCTGTCACATTAGCCCAAAGAGTTAAATCCAAATAAGAATAAGGCTCAAGGCCTTTGTAATCAAATTCGTACATCTACATTTTGCCCCCTGACCAAAGTCTTTCGAGCCATATCGAAAGGATTTGGGCATTAATCAAGCCCTTTCGAATGAAAAAAGTCTCATCCAGCGCATGTGCGCTATAACTTAGCTGCATTGCTGCTTGGTGTGTTAATTTCATAATGGCTTGCAATGCAGGAATCTGGTGCAACATCGTCAAATAATTGAATTCTTTCGAGAGATAATCCTGTAGTATCATCTCGATAAGTTGATTTGGTCTTCACTTCCAAATACCTCAGTCATGATTTGACTTGTCATCATCCTTCGAACAAAAATTTCAACACAAGAATGTGTAAATAACTCAATTTGCCATTTCAGCATGTTCGATACTCCTCTTACACTTTTAGTCCTCTTTCAACATCCAGCTGGTTTCTCTTCATCATCTCAATGATAAATAGCCTCACACTTATCTAATATTTCCAAAGTAATGGACGTGTCATACCTACGATCGACTTCATCGTATTTCCATAATAATAATGATATGTAGTTAAGACTTTAGCGGAATGCTCTTCTTATATCTTGGTGCTTACCATAATTCTGAAGCTTCAAATAAACACCGAACTCAATTAGCCCATATCATACTCACGGAATTTTTTTTTTTATGTTCATACTAAAGACAAGTTCTCTGCTGCAAAATCATTAGTTTTTTTCTTTCCAGTCTCAAAATTCAATGAAGGAGGCACCTCCGTAACTATTTTTTTTTTATTGGCACAGGTAGTTGATGCTGCCCCTGTTAGAGTTTCTAGATCTCTGTTTAACTTTTCAATATTATTTTTGACCTTTTGATGCTCTCTCTCAATGTGGGCCATAATCTCTTGAAGCTTCTTAGCATCCCAGATCAGAAAAAGTGAACAATATAAACCTCATCATATAACCATAGCTTTTTTGCTTTTGACAGGAATAGGTGTCATCATTCTTGTTGCTATGGTACTAGCTAATGTTTCATATATCCCCGTACAAACGCAGAGGGCATTGCTTTCATGTCCTTTTCTTCTGTACATTTCAAAGCAAACATATATCCCAACACAAACACAAAGGGCAGTGCTTTTATGCTCTTTTCTCCCATATTATATATATATATATATATATATATACATATATTTCTAATTTCTCCATATACACTAGCACAAGAACATCATGCACCAGCACAAGGACATGGTACAATTTGATACCATGGACAGATATCATAATTTGATTGGTCTCCAATACAAACGAACGACCTATTCTCTTCAAAATATTCCCAGCTTCGCGTTTTTGCAGCTTCAATATTTTTCTTTTCTTTTTTTTTTTTTCAATCCACAGCCTGCAGGGAGACCAAATGGATTTGAAGTTGATCGTGAATTCAAGGACCACTTATTTGATTCTAAGTCAGATGCGAGTTGATATTGTTGATTCGTTTTATTATTATCATCGTGAGATGGATATGGGATCCTCTGGCGCTTAACATGGACAATCTGCCCAACGATATAGTTTGGTCAGCTTGGAGACAGTCTGTGAATAGGGCCATGGATTCAGCAGACAAATAATAATGTGAGTAGTTCCTGTTAATTGCTTCATAATGCCCATGTGAGTTGAGAACAAAAGCAGCAAGCTCATGTACCTTCAGGTGGTTATAGGATATATCTTTTTTCTTCCTGAGTTGGCAAACGTTCTACTCTTAGGAGTTTGAGATTTCCATCTCTTAACCACTGTTCTAGCACAGCGTACACCTTTCCCATTGAGCAAGGATATGTTTGTGCTTCTTTTGCCCTCTCACCCTTGGGCTTCTCAACTCTTGGTTTCTTTCCTTCTTTGAAATCTTCACTTTGAGCCAAATTCACCGCTGGTTCTCTCTTATTAAACTTAGCACTTCCTCCTCTTTGTCGTGCAACCGAATTATTGGTCCTTCGCTCATTCTCAACCAAAGTGGAGAATGAGGCTAAGGAGAGTTTTCCAAATGCACTGCATACTCAGTGAACATGCCTTGGATACAAATTTCACTAGCTCTCTTTCATCACATATGTCTTGAATGTCTAATGAACGCTCCCTGAAGCGCTCAATGTAATCCATCAAGTCTTCCTGGCTTTTGACGGATTCGTCCCATATCAGTCATGGTCACTCGTTCTTGTGTGGAGAAAAATTTCTCTAGGAACATTTTGCACATGGTGCCCATGAATCTACAGATCCAGGGGGAAGATTCACGTACCAAGTGTACGCTTTCTCTATGAGGGACTTAGAAAATTCTTTCAACTTTTAAATCATCATCAAATCCATAAACCTCTAGTGTTTCAATGAACTTCAACAAATGTTCCTTGGCACTTCCCTTTTCACCATTGAATAGCATGAATTTGGGAACAGAGTCCTGAGGGGTATGGCTTAGCAGCAATACGTTGATTGTATGGGAGGCTTGAGATCCAATACTCCCACATCAACTTAGCTTGTATTTCCTTAGATACATGTCTAGATCTCCTTCGTGATGAAAGTACCTTTGAGTTGAAGTAGTAACTTCAACTGGTGTAGCTGGAGTGCCGTTTGGAGTAAGTTGCATTGGGTTGAACAGTGGGTCCACCAATGACAATTGGTGGTGTAGCCTGTGAGGATGAAGATCCTCCAAGTTGAGCATGTAATGCAGGCTGGGAAGTCGATGGTGTTCCAAGTTGAATTCCAGTATTCATCACCTGAGGTGCAAGTGGTTGTGTGATTATAGGCTCTAATGGAGGGATTTGCTCTCCAACTCTGATAGGATCTTGTTCAGGAATAGAAGTAGGATTAGCACGTGGAGCAACTTGAGGTGCCTGAGAAGCGCGTTGCTGCGCAACAACAACAGGGTCAACAAAGTCGCACCTTGTTGCGTGGCAGCAATAGCAACTATTCCAGGCAGGTACTGAGCAAATATTGTCATGAATTGTTGGAATTGTTTTGCAGACTCTTGCATTTATTGATTGACTTGTTTGGTATTTTGCACGCAAGATCGTAGCATTGTCGATTTGAGCACCAGCAGGTTGGTTCACATCCTCAAGTGCTGGCATGTCATGTTCAGCGGCCTCAAGATTAACATTAGTTTCTTGAGTTGTACTCTCAGTAGGATCGGAAGGTCTCTTTCTCGGAGGTGCCATCACGCAAGTGTCGATTTCCCTATCCCCAGTGGAGTCACCAAAAATGTGTGGGTATGAATCCGGGTGCAACGATCACGTGCGTGCCGCATGACTATCGCGCTACACGTGGCCTAGAGAAACAACACGTGCTACACGTGGCCTAGAGAAACAACACGTGCAAGGATGATCAAGAGAGAATCGTGTAGGGAGAGGAATAAGCAATCTCAATAGGCTCTAACACACGTGTGACAGGCAAGGAGCTATTGAGCATCAACCTCACTAAGTACCCGACGAATATCGTGTGCGTTCTTGAGTGAGTCAAGTAATCGATTCACAAAAATGGAAATCTGGCAGCACAACGGTGTTTGTCCAAAATTTCACCTTGTTTAAATGAGGTAAGGATTAAGGTATTTATAGAGAATCTAGCTATCGATATCATCCGTCAGATGAGACAGATGACCGACGGCTAGGATGAGTCCTTCTCAAAGTAGATATGGATGTGGGCTCCCTTATGGACCCAGGCCCATAAGGCCTTCATTGTAATGTGTGTGAGCCAATTTGAGAAAGGTTGGAATTGGGCAGGCCAATTCCAACGGACCCTACTCCAAGCCTTCCATGCCAATTCTCCCATGATCATCCCAATGGATTGGGCCTAACTCTTTAAGCCCTGTCACATTAGCCCAAAGAGTTAAATCCAAATAAGAATAAGGCTCAAGGCCTTTGTAATCAAATTCGTATATCTACAATATACACGCACACACATAAAATGTAATATAATTGTAATTATGAGCACATATAAGTAAATAATTTTAAAATTAACTTAATTGAGATATGATCTCAGTTGTATAATCATGCGTTTGTCCTTGATAAATAGCTATGCAAAATTTTGTAATTTTTGTTTCTCTTTTGTAATCATCCATTTAAAAAAATCAATAAATAAATAAAATAAAATAAAATAAAATAAAACCAGTAAGTCAATCTCAAGATGAGGAATGTTGCCGGAGATACAGTTGACCTACAATCAAGCTAGGATGCTATTGAAAAGCCATCCTAAGATAAGTAGTATGCTAATTAATACTGATACTGTAACTAGCTCATTGGATGAGAAATTCGGAAGATATTGATGTCCTACTGACGATGATGCTTGGGAGCGTCTATTCAAATCACTTAAGAACATAGAACCCACAAGCAAAGGTTCTAAATTCGAGGAGGACAAATCTGTTAATTTGTGCCTGCATGGAAAGCTCCCGAGGTCACGTGACTGAAGGGCAACTCCAAAGCTCAAGCTAGTTTAATCATCTCTGCTATGTAGTTTTTGTGTATTATAGAGGATGGGTGGGGGAAGACTAATTAAAGTTTGTGCTCTTTTATGACCTAAAGTTCAAAGTCGTTAAACTTTGACTTGCCAAATTTTCTATGTAATTTAGGTCCCATTTGTTTTAATGAAATTTTTTTCAGAAAAATACATTTTTATTTTTTTATGTTTTTTAAAGAAAATGAGATAATTAAAGAAAAATACTTTTCCTTGTTTTGGAAAACATATACTCATTCATAGTTTATTTTTAGGAAAACAACTTACGAGATATAAAAGCATAAGTCATTTTTCCATTTATTTATGAGCTCATCTATTACAATCCAAAGACATTTATTATTAATTTTCTTAATATTTTTTCTTTAAGAAGATTTATTTTTCATTATAATATATGTACCTTTTATTTTTTATCTAAAATATATGAATTATCTTGAACTTGTACAAATAGAGAAAAACAATTTTCATTAAATTAGTTAAACATTTAAAAGTATGCTACTTTTTAGAAAAACTTTTTCAAGGAAAAATATTTTTCATTAACAAATATTTTTCCTCGAAATAAATGTTTAAAAAATGTTAAATATTGTACTGAAACTAAGTTTTACATTATTGTTTCCAGAAGTGAGTGATATAGTATTAATCTAATCAATGAGAGATAAAAAAAAAAAAAGGTAAATTTACCAATTAGACATTTAAAGATCTTAAAACACTTCAAATATTTACATGACCATATTGACATTGCCCATAATGTGTGTACATGGCCAAACAAAATTTCAAAGCTACGTTGGATAGAGAGTTTAAATGTGCCTTTTGTTAGAGCTGTGCAAGTGAGGCAGCTTATGTGAATCAATCCGTTTTCCTTATGAAAAAATAATGATTTAGGCTAAATATTTCAACCCATTTTACTATTATGTCATTTTGGCCCACCCTACATAACTCGTGGGTTAAAGTGGGCCAACTCGACACAAATCTTTTTTTCTTTTTTATTAAATATGAGCAAACCTATAAAAGTTTTTGAGAAATAAACAAAAAGCTACTAACTACAAATAAATATATTTAAGCATTGCATTGGAAAAAAGGATTAACTAAATGAAAAGAATAAGAAAGTAAAACGTTAATGTGCAAAAGAATTTTATCTATTTTTTATCTTATATGTAAATAATTTTTTAAATTTTACTTGAAAAAAACTTTTACATAATTACCTTATAATATTGAAATTTTGAAAAAAAAAAAAATCTTAATGGGTTGGTGTGTGAAATTGATTTTCAAAACCGATCAACTCAAGTGGAGATGTAATCCTCTTAATTTTACATAACATGATTATAATCATTATTAAAAATATAATATAGAATCATAATAAAAAGTAGTAAAAATCGTTCCCAATTTTTCATGAATTAAAAATATTAAAGTATGAACAAATTTGATTATAGTTAAAAAAATTAGAATTCTTGCCAATAAAATTTCAAATATAAATTACGAGTTCTATAACTTTAAATAAATAATGATCGATGATAAACCGATCATTACTGAAAAATCCAAAATCAGTTTCCTTAAATTCAATACTTAGAAAAATAATATTCTAATAATGATACAATGATTTCCAAATTATCCTTAAAATTTAAATCTATAAAATAGCACTAGAAAATTTACTATTATTAATAATAATTCCTATACGGTAAAAGATAATATTCTATGACAAGAATCAATAATTCAACAAATAATCATAGTTGATCTTAAATTTCAATTACAATAAAAAAATGATTAATTTTTTAAAACCTATTAGTTATAAAAAGATAGTTTAAAGATATATCAATAGAATTATAAAATACATAAAAAGATAAAAAAAAACTAATCAATATCTAAAAATCTAAACCTTAATTAAATAGTTGAATTATACTAATGTTTTAGTCAGAAAATTTTGAGTCTATAGACTAAAATCCTGATTTAACCATTATAACCTAAGAATTTTTATAACAGAGCAGCAAATGTAAAATAGATATTAAACAAAGGACTAAACGAAAATTCTAGATTAAACTTATCAGTAGTAATAAACTCATTTATAATTTAAAGACCTAAATAGAAAATTCTTTGACCCTAATAGATACTAAAGACAAGATTTCGTATCTTGAGAAAATATCTTAATATATAATTAAAAGTAGCTCTAAATTTAAAAAAAAAATAAAAGACAATCTATTTATAGAACGTATTGGCTATAAAATGATAACTAAAAGATGAACTGTCAGTGTTGTAAATACACTATAAGAATGAAAGCAAATTCGTAACTAATAATCTAGACCTTAGAAAAATAACTGGATTACTCCATTGATTTAGTTAGAAAATTTGGAGTCTACAGGTACTAAAATCCAAATTGGACCTATCGGGCCTACGAAACCTTAATCGTGTAAACTTTAAACTAAAAATTTAATGATAATCTAGAAAATTTGTAGAGGCTTTAATAAATTTTTAGAGACAAAATTCCTAAATAACTTGTCTAAATATACCCGTTTAGCTTAATAAACTATCCTAAGATTAAGATAACTAATTAATTAATAATATTATATTAATTAATTGTACATTTTCGGAAAAAGCTTGGGTATACGTTTGAAATTGTCTAAGAATTTGCCAGCCGAAATCTTCAAGACAAGGACTCAAATTACACCAACAAAAGTCAATATAATAATTATAAAATCAATCAAAATTGTCTAAATAATCAATACATTAAATGCAAAAATATCATGCACAAACAAGTAGAATTTACCTTTCCTACAAATACCCCTTAATTAGCTACAAACAAAAACATTTGTAACTCACCAAAAGCAGTCCAAAAATAACACACCAACACAGCAATAAAAACACACATAAAACACAACTCCATTAAACAAAGCTAAGACAAGACAATACAAGCTTAGGAAAAGGATCAAGTTAAGGTAAGTAAATTCTTTTTAAGATAGTTTATATATCAAACATTAACTTAAATCATGTTCTTATCAACATAGGATTCATATCAAGTTTGGAGAAGGGTTTAACATCTCCATTATAGCCCAAATAAGGTAATATATAACCTTAAAACTCCATGTATGTATCATGATATGTGGAAGCTAGGAAATCACAAGTTATAACGATTATAAGATGTTATATGTATTGATATATCATGACAATAATCGTGGACCATGGAAAAACACGTAGAAGTAGCTTAAACTAGTATAATACATGTATAATATAAGAAAAATAAGACATGAATTGAAGAAAAACGAGGAAGATAATGAATAGTATCTACACTGATCCAATGCTGGCAGTGTATATGGCCAAGGTTGGCGATGTACGTGAGTAGCCCAGCGGCCTTCGAGTCGGCATCCATTGGAATGAAGCTACGTAATTTTTGTAACACAAAATTTTGCATGAACACTGACGGCGTATAATCTAAGACCGGTGGCATATATCATTAAGCTTGCGGCCTTCAAAGCTAGCATTCTCTGGAACAAAGTTATGTAAAAGTTACCCGAATACCGACATCCTGGAGTTCAATGTTGGCGGCATATATTGTTAAGCTTCCAGCCTTCAAAGCCAGTGTTCCCTGGAACAAAGTTATGTAAAAGTTACCCGAATACCGGCATCCTAGAGTTTAATGCCGGTGGCATTGGATGCCGGTGGCATTGGATGCCGGTGGCATTGGATGCCCGGTGTAAGTGCAAATTCTCCCTGGATGAAGTTTGTTTCGTCCATAACAAATTATATATATACATATATATATAAAGAGAGAACATAAGATAAAATTTAATAAGTAAATAAATATAAAAATATTTTTAGATTAATAAGATTAATATTTGTTAATAATTAAACTTAGTAATTGTTACAAGTAGAAAAACACTTTTATTATAATAAACAAATAGATTAAATTATAATAATTACCCGATAAATACAAGAAGGAAAATATGAAAAAGGTTATATTTAAAGATAATGTGATTTCCATAAATAACAGATAACAATATGAAATGAGATTAAGAGAAATACAATGAAAATAAATAATAGAAAATAATATTAGTTACCATAAGATGATCAAACTAAAGAATAATATAAAAAATAATAATAATGACAATAATAAAATACTAAATTATTGAACACAAACTCTACAATTATTTGATAAAAAAAAATTTAAGATTAATAAATGTTTGATACATATTCAAACTTTAGAAAACTACAAATATGTTAGAAAAATAATTAAAGAATTAAATACTAAATGTAACTATATAAATAATAAAAATTTCAATTAACATAAGACAAATAAAGTTAACAAACGAAGAAATAATAAAAATTCACTATCAATACAGACACTAACGAAAGAGAAACTGAAATAAATTTAGAATGAAAAAAAAAAGCACCCTAAATAAAATATATATATCAATTAAGATCAAGACAAGCAAAATGAAAATAAATAGTAGATAGCAAATATCAACTACCTTAAGGTAGACATATTAAAAAGACCCCATAAACAATAAAAGCTTAATAATAAAATTATTAAATAAGATTCAAAATATTCTATAAATTAAGAAGACCTCTTATATAAAATTCTACAACTTTACTAAAAGAATATAACTTATATAAGTTAAGGCCCTAACTAAGTAAACAAAAATACATTAAAATGGATAACTAGGACCTAAAAGAATACCGTCAATATCATTATACAAAATAATAGTATAGTGATAGATATATGTTATCTTATTTTATAAGAAAAATATATCAATTCTTGGACTCCCAGTAGCATATTACAATAAATTAGCGAGGATAACGGTGAATAACTTTGACCTTATCAAATTGTTTGTGCTTATTATAGCTACATTTGTAATAATAATTCAACTTATATGCATTCGAAATTGAGTATACCACATAATGATCGGTGTATGTGAAATAACCTAAATTATTTAATAATTTAATTTTCATGTAAATATAAAATTAGTTCTAAATATTAAGTTTGAAGTAAATTTGATATATGAAAATAAATATGTAGAAATAGGTTTGATACACTATGTTTATTAATGTAAATTATAGATGTATGTGTATATGTGTGATGAGATTAATGCTATTGTTTTATGTATATTAATGTGTGTATAGTATAATTAATGTTTGTGTCCCTTATGAATTAATATGTATGTGTTATGTTTAAAATTATCAAAACAACTTTTGAAATGTCTAAAAATGTGCTAACATAATTTTTCAATAAGTTAAGGCTATTTTTAAGCTTAAATTAAGTCCAAATTAGCCCTAAATTAAGCCAAATTAAGCCTAACCCGTATGTACCACAAAAGTCAAAGTTAGGATAAATATGAGTCCATAAATTGTTCAAATAGACTCTCTTTTGGCAGCCAACAAAATCCATCCGAATTTTCACTTTTCTTTTCTTTCTTTTGTTCTTCTTTCTTCAAACCATAAGCTCCAAACCTTAGCAAGAACAAGTTGTTGAATTCAACAATTTTCTCCAAGCCAAAGCTTCTTCATGTAAGTTAATGCAAGTATAAACTCTTTGTTTGTTCTTTCTTGTGATATAAATATAGAATCCATGTTAGAATGAGTTTAATGTCATATGAGTTTGAATGGTTTTATGTACTAATAAATATTAGGTTGTGTTTTATTATTATATGAACTTGTTATATGTATTATGGAAGTAGTGAGAAGTGTTGGTGAGGATTGAAGTTGATTTTGAGTAGTTAAGTTTAAGGTGAAGTAGGAAAGGGTTTGATATAAATGAAGTAGTTTGATTTGTTAAATGATGTTCAAAGTTGCTAGGAATGGTTAATGTGGATAAAATATAGTGTATGAAGCTAAATATGTGTTTGAAGAAGGATTAAAAGTGTTTTATGTTATAAATTTTCAAAGTGCAAAACAGTAGAAACAAAAACTTTTCGAACAGGTCTGTTTTTGCGTTTACGCCGACATCTGGTACTTCAATGCCACCGGCGTAGATGCGGTGTTGAATGTGATCAGATCCGATTTTCCTAACGTTGCTTGTAACGCTACTAGTTTTTGTGAAGAAATTGTGTAAGCCCCCGAATTTTTCGACAATAGTTTTGGAATACCGAATCGAAACCTTAAAGTTTGATCCAGGTTGAAACCGAACCTTAAACCAATTCAATCACGGGATTTCATAAGAGAATTTTCAAAAACAAAAATAAAAAGCTTAATAATCGATCAATTCGAAATCCGAACATGAAATGATCCGCCTATCCGATCCCTGAGTTAAATCCCTCAATTTCTATGGCAAAGATGGATCAAACCCTAACCCTAGTCAAACCGGAGTTTCAAAAGTCAACAAATGTCAAGACAATTAAACAATTTCAATTCCGACAATCCCGCGTTCTCAAACCCTAGAAAACGAAATTAAGTTGATGGCTTAAAATAGTTCGTAATAATATAGGATAACATAAAAATATCATATTCACGAATTTCGAGTGTCCTTCGGACTAAAACAAGATCAGTTCTCGAAAAGCGTGTCCCAAGCTCGGAATAATAAAAATATTCCACTAACATCAAAAGACTCGTAATTAAACAAGGATTTTAAAAATATCAGTTTCAGAATTTTTCAGTAACTAAAAATAACAGATTTAGCTCATTTACGCATATTTTTTATTACTACCGGTATTTTATATGTCTAGTCTACTATTGATACTATTCATTACTATTTCACTATCTTTACTTTTTCTTATACCTATTTTTTACTACATACATGCTTATTTTCTTACTTTTTACATTTCCAATACAACTTTATTCACATAAAACCTTACACATTATTTCTTTTTTTTTACAAAAAATTACAAAACAAATAAAATTCTCCCTCTCCCTTCTCCATATGCACCGGCCCCCTCTCTCTTCCTATATATTATTTTTCTTTTTCAAATTATTTTATTACATCAAAATTTCACTCCAAAAATTCTATAAATACCCAATTCCTCCTTCATTCTTTCACACATCCACTTTACATAACAAAACTCTACCAAAATACTCTCTCAAAATCTCTCTCCAACCATTCCCTCTCAAAACACTCTCTACCAAATTTCTACTCTTCAAAAAAAAATAACAAAACCCATTCATCTCTTTTCAAACCTTTCATTAAACCTTAGATAAATTCTACCTATATTCTTTATCATGTTCATACAACTTAACATGAGCTTAGTGTATGTTTCTTAGACTCATATGAGTTAAAGAAGCAACAATATGTTTATGTTTTGTTTCTGTTCATGTTCCTATTTTACATTATGTTGTTATATTGTTCTTATTGTTATTATTATTTTTGCTCTAACCTAACTTATATAATATTATGTATACTATGTATATATATTTATTTAGAGCATATAAGCTCATTTGTTATTTATTTACTTTCATGTCTTGCAATTTATTTATTTACTTGTTTTATGCAATTTATTAAGACTAATCTTTCTAGTCTTAGACTTGTCCATATCAAGTCAAAACAATTTTCTTTCTTTTTTTTTTCTTTTTTTTTCTTTTCTTTTGGGACTAGTCTATTCTTAGTCCCGCGTTGCCTTGATGAAGCTAAGGCTCCCAATACATGATCGGAATACCTTGATGAAGCTAAGGTACCCAATGCTTGATTATTTTATTATGTTTATTTACTTACAAGTATTTCTTTCTATCTTATTATGTATTACTTTTACATATCATATTCATGCATGATTATAATATTGTTGTCTTAAATAAAAATAAAAATTGGTTCTTTCTTGAAAAAAAAAAGTAAACTAGATTTCTTAACAAAAGGAATTTTTAACAAAAGATCTAAGTTTTGTTTTTAATAAACTTTTTTCCAAAGGATAAGCTAATCATAAATTCTAGAAGAATTAGTAACGTAGATTTCTTTAAAATAATAATAAAAAAGAATTCTTTTCTTTTATAAACCAAACTAAATACTCCATAAAAGAAGAATTTTTTAGCACTAAAAGATTTTAACTCAACCATACCTTTTATAAAACTTAAATAGGTTCACTATAGACTTTGAAAATCACATAATATGAAAGTATCTTCAAAATTTGAATCTTACATTCTTTTCAAAATTAAATGAAATTTTACTAAGTTCTAATGTTAACAAATTCCTTATTAAGAAAGCTTTTCTTATAAACTTGCCTAAGAAAATTACTCTACCATTTAACAAATATTAAGAATAAAACAAGTTTTTCAAACCAAGATAAAGTCAACTCACTATTTTGAAAACCAACTTAGAAAAAAATAAAATTTGCCAAGAAAGTAAAGTTTTAAAGGTATATCCATTCTCTAAGGAAGAGAAATGATGTAAAAATAATAGGAAAACATACATTTAACACAACTTAAATATTGACCACATCAAAAACTTAAAGGATATTTTGAAAAGCTTATTTTCCAAATCACTAGAAATAAAGTTAGTAGATAACTTAAAGAAACAAAATTTTTGAAAATGAATTTACTTTTGAAAAGAGAGAAAATGAAATTATAATAGGAAAACATCCGCTCATAACAACTCAATATATTTTTGTTTTCCTTCTAACAATTCAAAAAGGAAAAATTCTCAAAAGTTTTATCATTTAAAAACCATCAAAGACAAATTATTTATGAAATATCAATATTGAGACAACACCATCAAAATCACGCATACAATATGAGTATAAATATGTTCAAAGGACTTTTCAACTATATATATATATATATATATATCCATATATTTTGCTTAAGGATTTTTTAATAAAGTGAAGCTTGGAAAAACCATATTTTCCGAACTATAAATTCGTACCTATTCTGTACCGTAGTGTTTTCCAACCCAAATGGCTTTTTATGATAAATATAACCTTAGCAATGGATAGATATTTCCAAGTAGGTAGAAAACGGTATATTATTTGCGCAATTCCGAGTTAAAATGACCAAGTATGGCCATTTTAAGTTGGAATTACCTTCTATACGAATTTTGATGATCTTATGGCATAATTTTTTATAAGTACCATAGAATCAATAAGAAGTACTCATTATGGGTATTCTTCTTGATTAGGTGATCCCAAGGAGGAGTATTCATACTCGGAGGATTATTTTGATTTGTGGATTTATCGATTGACTCATCCGTAAGAAAGATAGATCCTCATGGCCAAGTGAGTTTATTTCCTACCTTTTTCCTACTTGGTTGTGCTTGTAGCTAGAGGCACTAGAAGTAGGAAAAGATGAAAATGAATTATGTATGATAATATTGGTTGAAAGAATGTTAAGCATACTGAGGCATGAATCGTTATTAATTAACTTCTGTTTTACTATTATTCTGTTGGAGTGTGTGAAAAATTTTGTGATCACGTTTAAATTACTTTAATCATATACTACGAATTATATTAATTGAATCATGTATATCACGTAGTTAGTTTCATTGTATGAGCTGCTATTCTCGATGGGACAAGAGTTTAGTAGCCGGGTGTGCAGTAGCCAGAAATCTGCAAGATGGTGATTAGGAGCCTGAAAGAACTATTTTGAGATGGGCGAGTAGATGCCTGAAATAAACTACATGAGTTGGATTTAAAGATGGGTTTTAAAGAGCTTGGAACACCTAACCCTAAATAGAGGGGTAAATCCATTCAAACATATGATTTCCGATAGATCATATTTATTGCTTGATCACTTGCTTGATGCATTCATATGCTTGTTAATAACTTGCTTGAATTATTTATACAATTACATTAATTCAAGAATATTCTCACTAAGCTAGTTATGCTTATACTCCGATAGACTTTTGTTGTACAAGACCAATATCTTTCATAAACAAGGACTACATATACCCGGGTGGAATTATGATTTAAGGAGCTTCTGGAAATCTTTTGAAGATCTTAGGTTAATTATCCTTCGATGTCTTATGGTGTTAGTATTATTTTGTTGTGAGAAAGATTAAGTTGATATTATTATCGTTTGGAGAATTATAGGGGAAAAACCCTAAGATGATGTACGGATTTTATTCTATTAATGATAAATTGGATGATTATTTAGATTTTTGTATGTTGTATATACTATCTCGAACTATACATCCCACAGGTATCTCCTATTGTTGTGATAGACGCCTTACATATGGTGTTGAAAACTTTCGCATGACTTCGGGAAGTCATTCTTAAGTTTTAATACCGTATGTGGCAGACCGCCATGTTTAGGGTATCCTTTGGGGCGTGACAAATTGGCCATATTTATTTTTCGAATCCTACACCTGCCACTAGGGCTTCAATGCGACCAACCTTTAATTGGTGTTGAATGTGAACAGAATTGATTTTCTTAACGCCGCCAGTATGATTCCAACGTTGTCAGCATTCAGTTCCAATTTGTCGGTGTAAGTTGCCCGCGTATCCCCTGTGTTTTTACAATTTCAACCTTCTTCAATTGTCTTCTTTGCTTCATATATAGTCTTCTAATGAATCTATAAGTTATATAAACATATTTTATGTATGAATTAAATGTTAAAGCTATATGTTAAGTTCATTGAATCTTCATGTATAGTTAACTTATAATAGTGTGTAATATATATATTCTACGTTCGATTATTAATTTGTTTTGATATTCCTTATTTCAGTTAAAGGTTCTTCAATTAATTCTCCCCTGAGTGAATATAGTAATACACTATTGGGAATAGGTACGCAATAGCTTGCTTATTGTATGCTAGGAATAGACATTATTAAATTTGACTTAATTCAATTCGATTTAATACTTTGATGAACTGGATGTCTAACACGCTGTTTAATCTGGTTCGAGGAGCAATAAACCTATCATGATACAATGACATGTTAGTTAGGCGCTTAATGTAAGTCATGATGCAATGACTTTACCATGATGCAATGGTACGCTATGATGCAATGGTATGGTGAAGCAGATAGCTAATGGGGAGAATAGTATCTGAGTAAAGTTTGCTTAAACTTAGAGGGAAGTGCCATGGTTTAGTTCAAAGTTTATGGGGACTTGTGAACTAGATTCATGTTGTGGACTAAGTTTAAGTAGAGTCAGGCAACGGCTTTGGAGCCCTCAATGAAGCTATTTCTTTATGGAATAGATATATGAGATATAAGTATTTGGACTGCTTATATCAACCCCCTGAGCAGCTGCTGTTACTCAGGACCCCTAAATTCTCAGAGTGTGATTCCGGGATTTGAATACCCTACTGTTGTTTTGTTAAAAGAAAACCTAACAAGATAATGACTTAATCGTTGATGCATTTCATTCGAATTAAGTTTGCTTGACAATTCGTTTTTGTATTTGTTATTATGTACTAGGACTTTGGCTCACTTTTGTTGCATTGCAGGTATTGAAGATGAGTTGTATAATGATCTGAGATATGGGTCAGATTTTGAGAGGTTCATGGACTAGTGGGACGAGTAGGACCGAATGCCCTTAGTTTTTGGGAAAAGCTTTTGTTTAAAGCATATTTCTCTGTATATGAGGCTCGTTAAATAAGCTTAAATTATAAAAGACTTTAAGATCTATTTAGTTTAACTTTTATACCAAGAAACTTAATTTTGTAGTGTCTTATATTGATACTAATTTTTGTACATACAAATATATAATATATATGTATAGATTGCTTTTATCAGCAATCTTCTTTTGTTTAAAAATTATTTATAAAGTGTTGATAGAATTAATTAAACAATTCCCATAAATTGTTAATTTTAGGACAACCTTACATATAATGTGAAAATGTTATATGTGGTTGGTGTCACGCCCGAAGGGTACCCTAAAAGTGGCAATCCGCCACATACGGTATTAAAACTTAAGAATGACTCCCTGAAGTCATGCAAGAGTTTTCAACATCATATGTAAGACGTCTATCACAACAATAGGAGACACCGGTGGGATGTATAGTTTGGGATAGTATATACAACATACAAGAATCTAAATAATAATCCAATTAATCATTAATAGGATAAAGTCCATACATCATCTTAGGGGTTTTTCCCTTATAATTCTCCAAACAATTGTAATATCATCTTGATCTTTCTCACAAAAAAAAAAATAATAATAATACTAACATCATAAGACATTAAATAATATTTAACCTAAGATCTTCAAAAGATTTCCAGAAGCTTTTCTAATACATCATCCCTCTCGAGTATATGAAATCTTCGGGTATGAAAGATATAGTCATTTACAACAAAGATCTATCGGGGTATAAGCATAACTAGCTTAGTGAGAGTATTCCTAAATCAACGTACTTGTTTAAATAATTTCAAGCAAGTTATTAATCAAGCATATAAATGCATCAAGCAAATGATCAAGCAATACATATGATCTACCCTAAATCATATGTTTGAATGGATTTACCCCTCCATTCCGGGTTAGGTGTTCCAAGCTCTTTAAAACCCAACTTAAAATCTAACTCATGTAGTTTATTTCAGGCTTCTACTAGCCCATCATAAAATAGTTCTTTCAGGCTCCTATCGCCCATCTTAAAGTTGTTCTTTCAGGCTCCTATCGCCCATCTTGCAGATTTCTGGCTACTGCACACCCAGCTACTAACTCTTGTCCCATCGAGATTAGCAGCTCATGCAATGAAACTAACTACATGATATGCATGAATCAATTTATATAATTCATAGTATATGATTAAAGTAATTTAAAGGTGATCACAGAATTTGCACACACTCCAACAGAATAATAGTAAAACACAAGTTAATTAACAACGACTCGTGTCTCGGTATGCTTAACATTCTTTCAGCCAACATTATCATTCATAATTTATTTTCATCTTTTCCTACTTCTAGTGCCTCTAGCTACAAGCACAATCAATTACGAAAAAGGTAGGAAATAAACTCACTTGGCCATGAGGATCTATCTTTCTTAATGATGAGTCGATCGATAAATCCACTAATCAAAATAATCCTCCGGGTATGAATACTCCTCCTTGGGTTCACCTAATCAAGAAGAATACCCATAATGAGTATTTGTCATTGATTCTATGGTACTTATCAAAAACTATGTCATAAGATCGTTAAAATTCGCGTAGAAGGTAATTCGCGTAGAAGGTAATTCTAATTTAAAATGGCCATAACTTGGTTAATTTAACTCGGAATTGCGCAAATAATATATCATTTTCTACCTACTCGAAAAGATCTATCCATTTATAAGGTTATTTTTGTCATAAAAAGACATTTGGGTTGCAAACTAATACGGTACATAATAGTTACGAATTTAAGTTCTCAAAATATATTTTTCCAAACTTTACTTTACTCAAATTTCTTAAGAAAAATATATGGATGTATATATATATATTTGAAAAATCCTTTGGACATATACTTATACTCATATGTATGCATGATTTTGATAGTGTTGTCTCCATATCGATATTTTATAAACGATTTGTCTTTGATGGTTTTTAAATGATAAAACTTTTTGAAATTTCTCCTTTTTGAATTGTTAGAAGGAAAACAAAAATATATTTGAGTCGTTATGAGCAAATGTTTTTCTATTATAATTCCATTTTCTCACTTTTCAATAGTAAATTTTATTTCCAAAATTTGGTTCTTTAAGTTATCTACTAACTTTTTTCTAGTAATTAAAAATAAGCTTTCAAAATATTCCTGAAGTTTCAAATATTTGAAGTTGTGTTAAATGTATGTTTTCCTTTTATTTTATATCATATTTCTTTAGAAAATATATATATCCTTAAAACTTTATTTTCTTGACAAATTTTATTTGTCTGAGTTGGTTTCTAAAAATAAGTGAGTTACTTTTATCTTGGTTTGAAAACTTGTTTTATTCTTAACATAAGTTAATAGTAAAATAATTTCTTAGATAAGTTTATAAGAAAAGCTTTCTTAATAAAAATTTGTTAACTTTAGAACTTAGTAAAACTTCATTTAATTTTGAAAAGAGAATAACAATACAAATTTTAAGTTTTGAAGAACTTTCTTAGCATGATTCTCAAAGTCTATAATGAACCTAATTAAGTCTTATAAAAGATATGGTTGAGTTAAAATTCTTTATTGCTAAAAATTCTTCTTTATGGAGTATTTAGTTTGGTTTATAAAAGAAAAGAATTCTTTTATTATTTTGAAGAAATCTATATATTACTTCTTGTAGAATTTATGATTAACTTATCTTTTGGAAAAGAATTTATTAGTAAAGACAGCTTAGATCTTTTGTTTGAAAAATCCTGTTGTTAAAAAATCTAGTTTACTTTTTCTTTATTTAAGAAAGAACCCATTTTTAATTTTTTTACTTAAAACAAACAATATTATAATTATGCATGAATATGTAGCAATGTAAAAATAAGTATAAAACATAATAAGATAGAAGAAATACTTGTAAATAAACATAAATAAATAGTCAAGCATTGGGAACCTTAGCTTCATCAAGGTATCCCGATCATGTATTAGGAGCTTTAGCTTCATCAAGACAACCCGGGACTAAGAATGGACTAGTCCCAAAAGAAAAGAAAAGAAATTTGTCTTGACTTGATATGGACAAGTCTAAGACTAGAAAGATTAGTCTTAATAAATTGCATAAAACAAGTAAATAAATAAATTGCAAGACTTGGAAATAAATAAATAACAAATGAGCTTATATGCTCTAAATAAATATATATACATAGTATACATAATATTATATAAGTTAGATTAGAAACAAATAAAAACAATAATAATAACAACATAATATTAACATAAAGAAAATAATGGAAACATGAACAAAAACAAAACATGAATAAATTGTTGCTTTTTTAACTCTCATGAGTCTAAGAAACATACACTAAACTCATGTTAAGTTGTATGAATATGATAAAGAATATAGGTAGGATTTTTACCTAAGGTTTAATGGAAGGTTTTGAAAGTAATGAATGGGTTTTGTGTTTGATATTTTTCTTGAAGAGTAGAAATGGGTAGAGAGTATTTTGTGATAGAATTGTTGGAGAGAGGTTTTGAGAGAGTATTTTGGTAGAGTTTTGTTATGTAAAATGAGTGTGTGAAAAAATGAAGGAGGAAAGGGGTATTTATAGAATTTTTGGAGTGAATTTTGAGTGTAATAAAATAAATTGAAAAGAAAATAATAGTGAGAAAGAGAGAAGGAGGCCGGCGCCAATTGTAGGAGGAAGAGAGAGAGTTTTGATTAATTTTTATATTTTTGTAATGAAAAGAAGTAATGTGTAAGGTTTGATGTGAATAAAGTTGTATTGGAAAAATAAAAAGTAAGAAAATAGGTATGCAGGTAGTGAAAAATAGGTGTAAGAAAAAGTAGAGATAGGTGAATAGTAATGAATAGTAGAAAAGTACTATGAATAGTAGACTAGACATATAAAATATCGGTAGTAATAAAAATACGCGTAAACGAGCTATATCTGTTATTTTTAGTTACCGAAAAATTCTAAAACTGATATTTTTGAAATCCTTATTTAATTACGAGTCTTTTGATGTTATCGGAACATTTTTAATATTCTGAGCTCCGAGACACGCTTTTCGAGAACTGATCTCGTTTGAGTCCGAAGGACACTCGAAATTCGTGAATCTGATATTTTTATGTTACCCTATATTATTACGAACTATTTTAAGCCATTAACTTAATTTCGTTTTCTAGGGTTTGAGAACGCGGGATTGCCGAAGTTGAAATTGCTTGATTGTCTTGACCTTTGTTGACTTTTGAAGTTCCGGTTTGACTAGGGTTAGGGTTTAATCCATCTTTGCCCTAAGAATTGAGAGGTTTAACTCAGGGATCAGATAGGCGGATCCTTTCATGTTCGGATTTTTGAATCGACCAATTATTGAACCTTCTATTTTTGCTTTTGAAAATTCTCTTATGAAATTCCGTGATCGAAATTATTTAAGGTTCGCTTTCAACTTGCGTTAGACTTTAGGGTTTCAATTTAGTAATCCAAAACCATAATCGAAAAATTTGGGGGCTTACAGTTGGGGACTCGATACACTAAATCTCTAGATTTAACGGGTCGGGTCCTTACAGTATGCTTGATTGTTAATTATCATAATATAAGCGATAATTCTATTATATGACAATTACTGTATGAAGCATGTTGATGTTTGTCTGTGAATTATATGATCACCTTAAATCTCACTAAAAACTATTGGTTCCTTAAATGAAAATCGACATGCATTGCATCATTTTCATACACTGCATTAAAAAGAGTGGTGACCCTGTTACATATTAGCATTTCGGTTCTCTAGTATCGCGCTTAGTTTTTCTAGATGACGTTTTCCTAGTTCTACACAAGAGTGCTTTTGCTCTATTCAATTTTACGGGAACTAAAATAGCATCGAAGGAGCGCCACTTATGGTATCGATGTGAAAGGGCTAATACTTAATGGAGTTTCTACGTTCCAAGGATAAGAGTAAAATGTTTAAAATTAATTTATGAGAGTTTATGGTACCCATTCTTCCTTGGTTCTCTGATGCGCCTGGGTACGGTATATCACTCATCATGGCTTCCTTCCAACCCTATTGAGAGGGCGTAAATCTACATTCTGTTTGGATTCCAGATTATCCAAACTTGTACTTATATATATGGTTGATTGTTGCATGACATACGCTTGCTAATTAAACTTGTTTGTTATTACTTGGTGTGTGGTATGGTTAGATTATCTCACTAAGTCTGTGGTTTTGCTCGCCCCTAATAGTTTTTGTGCGGGAATAATACTAGTAGGGATTGGGCTAGGAATGTGTGAAGAGTGTCAAATTGGTTTTCAATGCTTTTTCCTTCGAGTTTCCTTTCATTACATAGAAGAGTATGTACAACCAATTTGCCTTATTTTTAGGCGTACAAGATAAGTATAATTCCTATTTACAACCTAATTTTATGCTATTAATCATCTTGTTATAATAGAAAATATCCCTAAAAAACATGCAAATAAAATATTCTCTTATCCTAAAATATGTCCATAACATTATCTCCGTAACATCCCCCATCAAATTGATGCTGGTGGATCAAAAAGCATCAATTTGTCAATCAAGAACTGATGGTGATGTCGAGAAAGTGCTTTAGTGAAAATATCTGCAGTCTGATGTTCGATAGAAATGTGAGGAAGAGTAATAACATGTTTATCAAAGGCTTCATGTATGGAATGGCAATCAACTTCAATATGTTTTGTATGCTCATGGAAAACTGGATTAGCAGCGATCTGAATAACACTTGTATTATCAGCATGAAGAGGAGTAGAGTGAAGCTGAGGAAAGCCAAGTTCTCTTAATAACCCATGAAGCCATGTGATCTCAAAGCAAGCGGAAGACATAACACGATACTCAAACTCAGTGGAGGACTTGGAAACTCTGCCTTGCTTCTTACTTTTCTAAGAAATGAGTGCATTGCCTAAGAACATGCACCATCTAGTAACAAAACGACAAGTATCGGCACATCCAGCCCAATCAGCATCATAATATCCCACCAATTTTAAGGAAGAATCCTTAGGAAAGAACAACCCACGTGAAAAGGTGCCCTTCAGATATCAAATAATACGACGAACAGCAGCTAGATGAAGATGTCGAAGGGCTTGCATAAACTGACTGACTTACTGTACTGCAAAAGAAATGTCAGGTCGAGTAATTATTAGATAATTCAAACTCCCAACGAGCCACCAATACAAATATGGATCTGAAAGAAGCTCGCCTTCCTCAAGAGAAAGCTTAAGATTAACCTCTAAGGGGGTAAGAGAAAAGTTACCCGATTGGAGACTAGCCAAGGAAATCACTTCTTGTGTGTATTTATGCTGATGTAACAATGTACTAGATGGAGTATTCTTGACCTCAAGACCAAGAAAGTACTGCAAAGGACCAAGATCTTTCATATGAAAAGAGGTCTTGAGATGTTGTTGCAACTGCTGAAGTAATTCAGTGTCAGAACCAGTAATCACAATGTCATCGACATATACTAGAAGCAATACAATGCCTACAGAAGTCTTGCGAAGAAAAAGAGAGGGATCAAACTGACTCTGAGAAAATTGAAAGGCAAGCAAAGTAGAGAGGAATTTATCAAACCATGTGTGCGGAGCTTGTTTTAGTCCGTACAAAGACCGGTGTAGTCGACAAACCTCCAAGGAAGGTGTAGTAAACATGCCTGGAGGTGGAGACATATAGATTTCTTCCTTTAGGTCTCCATGTAGAAAAGCATTCTTGACGTCCATCTGCCTAAGAGACCACCCCTATGAAGCAACAAGTGCTAAAATAGTTCGAACGGTAGTTATCTTGGCAACCAAGGCAAATGTTTCATCATAATCAATGTCATACTCTTGACGATTCCCAAGAGCCACAAGACAAGCTTTATATCTGTCGAGTGAGCCATCATATCAAAGCTTAATGGAATATACCCACTTACAGCCAATTGGTTAGACACCAGAAGGACAAGTCACAATATCCCAAGTGTGATTTTCTTGAAGAGCTTGGATCTCGTCTTGCATGGCTTGCTGCCAACATGCTTGGGAAGCTGCCTGGGCATAAGAGTGAGGAACAGAAATAGTATCGAGAGTGGCAATGAGTGAGGTCTGAGAAAAATCATACTTATCAAGTGCATGTTTAACCCGAATAGAGCGTCGAGGTATAGGAACAGCAGAATCAGGTATCGGATTAGTGCTTGGAAGGAGTGTTTGTGGAAGGTGGAAGATGTCGCTGATACACCAGACCCGGTTTAAATCACTTAATAGAAGGAGATACATCATCAAAAGTTGGAAGAAGAGTAACAGAGGGATTAGGAATAACCTGAGACTAAAAGAAATATTGATTTTCAAAGAAAATCAGATTTCGATAGATGCGGAATTTATTTGCATGAGCATCATAACAAATAAATCTTTATGATTAAAGCTATATCCCATAAAGGCACACATGACGGACTGGGCAGCAAGCTTGTGACGATCAAGGGGGGATAAATGAACAAAACAAACACACCAAAAGTATGAAAGGATTGATACTTAGGAGAAATGCCAAACAAACGAAAATAGGGAGAATCATAATTAAGAGTGGGAGTAGGTAAGCGATTAATCAAATAGACAGCTGTAGATAAAGCTTCTACCCATAACTTAGACGGTACAGACGAATTAATCAACAAAGTATGAACAACATCAAAGAGATGACGATTCTTACGTTCGGCAACACCATTCTGTTGAGGGGTATATGGATAAGAACGCTGAGGAATGATTCCCTTTTTTTGAAGATACGTCTGGAATGAATGGGACATGTACTCTCCCCCTGAGTCAGAGCGTAAAATTTTAATACATGTACTGAATTGTGTCTCAATAAGTGTAACAAAGTTTTGAAAAACAGAAAATACATCACCTTTAGAACGAAGAAAATATATCCAAGTAAATCGACTAAAATCATCAATAAACGTCACAAAATAACGATATTGATTATGAGAAACAACAGGACTGATTATGAGAAACATCAGGACTTACTCCCCAAACATCAGTATGTATAATCTCAAAGCATTTAGAAGCATGACTACCATGCAGAGGAAAAGGTAAAGTTTTAATTTTACCAAGACGATAAGTAACACAATCAAAAGAAACGACAGAAGAATGAAATCAGTCTTTATTGCCTAAAAAACCATGTTTCATAAGGTGAGTCAAGACAACAGAATTGGGGTGACCCAATTTCTAATGCCAAACTTCAATATTATTGGCAGTAGCCGTACATGCAAGAGAAACGACACTAGGAATAGAAAATTGTAAAGGAAATAGACGTCCCACTTTAGGCCCCTTCGCGATCACCATCCTCGACACCTGATCCTACACAAGACAACCACCACGAGAAAAATGAACATCACAATTATGATCCACTAATTGCGCAACAGAAATCAAATTGGTAGATAATCCAGGAGAGACAAAAACAGTTTGAAATGAAGAGCCTAAATTACCAACAGCAGTGATAGGAAGAGTACTGCCATCAGCAATCTGAATATTTTGCGCGCCTCCATATTTACGAACATCATGGAAACCAATCGTACTACTAGTCATATGATTAGAAGCGCCTGAATGAACAATCTAAGAAGAAGTGGAGTTAGTACCCATACCTTGCAGACCTAAAGCCGTAAAAGTAGACACAATCATCTGTTGGACCATGGTAGGCCAATGGACACCCAGCCACTCAGCCACCGAGAGAGAACTAGTCTCTATCCAAGAGGAAAGAAAGGAAAAAATTGTTATCGACGAAGCGTGTATTATCAGAGTAGTGGCTCTGATAGCATGTCAAATTGGTTTTCAATGCTTTTTCCTTCGAGTTTCCTTTCATTATATAGAAGAGTATATACAACCAATTTGCCTTATTTTTAGGCATACAAGATAAGTATAATTCCTATTTACAACCTAATTTTATGCTATTTATCATCTTGTTATAACAAAAAATATCCCTAAAAAACATGCAAATAAAATATTCTCTTATCCTAAAATATCTCCGTAACATTATCTCCGTAATAAAGAGTACTTCTCCATTAAACTTCATTGAAGTTAGGAAAATTGGTTATGAAGAACTTAGAATGAAAATTAGATAACTTGTATAAATAAGTAAGATCTTGTATTTTGTTGGTTGATACCCAATTTTTATTATTTGGAAAGGGATACAGATTCTCTGTGATCCTGACAAATTATGGAAAGATCGAAATTCCATAACGAGTTAAATAAAGATATTATATCTATGTAATTAAAATATATGAAGTAAATAAATAAGATAGAGTCTTGTAATCTCTGACTTGCAAGATGGTTATTATATTACGGGTACATATGTAGTATGATAACTTTAGGGTAATCCAACTAGACCTTATTTTGAGGTGTGATAGGAGCAAGGTGGTCAAATTTTTGCCCATTTTATAATATAGGTCAACTCACATAACTCATGTGCTAAAGCAAAATAGAGTGGGTTGGTCCACATAGTCCACTTAACTAACTCTACTTTTGGCTATTACTTTATAAGCAATATCATTTTTTGGTGTACTTTTGCTTGCACTAACAAAAGAAAAAGAGACTTAAAACATTAGATTTTGATCCTTTATTTGTAACATTTTCACATAATTATTGACCTATTTTTTTCAACAATTTAAAACATTGATCCCATATTTAAATTTTAAACTTATTCTTAGATGTTAATCCCTTAATATGTAATTTTTCCAAAATTTTCATGTATTTTTAACATTGAAAATAAGAACTGTTTTCCTATAGGATTCTATATTATTATAAAAAGAATGGGTCTTTCATCTAGATAGAGAGAGGGTATTGCTGGCATAAAGATTCAAAAAAGCCAAAAGCAATTTTGCGAAGATTTAATTTTTTAATAACACTTTCAATTCTATTGAAATGGTAGTTACATGTGATGTCGAGAAGACGAGGATTGAGAACACAAATGTTAAAAGGTTCAGCACTGCATTAAATATTTTGGTAGGACCAACCAGAATAAAGAAACGTGTACCTCAGTATGTAGTTTGTAATGGCAGTTCAAAATCTATTGGTCTACCAATTCTAAGCACTGATTCTTTTCTGAATGACAACCTTAGCATCCCGAATGAAGTTGCAAAAATTCTTATCCGAGGATCCATCCGAGTTCAATGCATTCTCCAGCTGGACTAGGCGATTAATGTTTCTGGCAACCTTGTCTCTCCGAACAGGCCTTTTCTCACAAAGATTGATTCCAATTCCCCACTCATCCACCACAAGCTTTCTGTTAGTAAGCTGATCTGTATACAGAGGCAGGCATATCATTGGAACTCCACACCACAAGCTTTCAAGTACAGAGTTCCATCCACAATGTGTCAAGAAACCGCCTACCGCAGGATGAGAGATCACATCAGTTTGGCAGCACCAGGGCACAATCAAGCCACGGCCTTTGATTTCATCCTCAAATCCAGTAGGCAAGGGACCACTTTCAACTATGCTTGTCGATGCACGAAACACCCAAATGAAATTCACTTGGCTAAGCAAAAGGCCATATGCTATTTCCATCAATTCTTCTTTGCTCACATTGCAAAAGCTACCAAACGAAATGTATAAAACCGAGCCATCTGGCTTGGTGTTTAGCCACTGGATGCAATCAACTTCCGACCATAGGCTAGTCGAAACAGGGCTGATGCTGGAGTTATTTCCAGGAAATATGGGGCCCATTGCGTAAATCGGTTTATGCTCTTGCAAGGTGGCTATTGCTTCAACTTCAAGCTCTTCAACGGTGTTGCAGATTATCATGTCTGCGTTTTTCACATCTCGAAATGCCTTAGCTAGGAGTTCATGAAATGCACTGGTTGTATCAGTCTCTTGAAGGTATGATGGCAAGTCTTTCGGTTCAATCGCACGAATGCCAGGGATGTAATCAATTGTATCTTTGCGATTATCTGACAATAATAACAATACCAAAAATCAGATAAAAGGACTGATATCAACAACACAAGTCATGTTCCAACTGGAAAGCTATCTTTCATGGATGATGGAACTGATATTAACCAACTTAATTGAATTACTGATTGTTGATTTTTGAGCTCATTATAGCATGCAAAATTGTGCATCCTAGTATCAACAAGTGAATAGAAAATACCTTTATTAGCATAGTGACCATTAATCCTGAGGAGATCCATATGATAATAAATATCCAAAACCAAAGCCGGTTCGGTCCAGAATGAAACATAAACCAGATTATACCTTCTAGCAATCATGGATGGCCATACATGAAACGTATCTGCAATCAAGCAATTAATCGGAGGATCCAAATGAACTATTTTACTCAGCAGATCATCCACATGAGCAGATAAAACATGTATATTAGCCTGAACCTTCTGTTCCAGATTGAGCATACGATCGAATCCTACAGGAAGACCATCGCTTATCATCTTATACCGTATATCAAGACCGGATTTCCTTGCTTCAGTAAACATATCATCATCAGTCCCGTCAAGATTCTGCTTTGCTTTGCTCATTTGGTGATGGATATGTTCCATGTTGACAAAAGTAATGGTGAAGCCTTTGGATGCTAGTTTCATGGCAAGATGGGCGAAGGGTCTGACATGGCCTTGCAAAGGAACAGGTACCATTACAGCATGAGGCTTCACCTTGCTGTTATCCATATTGTTTCTCCGTGAGATAGGTTTTGGCTTTTTGAGGATGTGTTTGAAAGAGTATCTGTGAGAGTCAAATGTTGAATGATGTTATATCTTTTTGCTTGATATGTTTTGGTTGTATAAAATTATGTCTGTCTTTTTGTGGAACTAACTGTAGTTACGGCAACGAGTGATGCTTGTTTGGTGAACTTTTCGAGTAAATACCACATGATCAATCAGAAACCAGCTCACTCTGCAATAAACAATCGCCAGTCTTTTGTAGACCATGTCAGGATAAGATTAAGATACTATAGGTTGCAGGATCTGCTTACTAACTCCATGTGTTCCGGAACTCGTCCACCGAAAAGTTGGTAATCTTTCCTTAATGTCGAGTTTAGAATTTGATTTCTGACTTACTTTATTTCAATTACCTTAAAAAAATTTTAGAGCAACCACCTAACTAAAAAAAAAAAAAAAAAAAAAATAAAAAATAATTAAATTATGATAAATAGATAGATTGGTCATAATTTTGCTATTAATTCGTGAAAAATTGCTTTTTAAAACAATTACAAAAAATTACTGAGTTCAAAAGCTATCTTAACATTTTAATTATAATGTGTTTCATAAATATCCTAAATTATATTATTATGTGATCTTTACAAGAAGAATTTACCAATTTTACTAAGATTTACAAACTAGTCAAATTTTACAAAAGGCAATTAATATTTGCATGCTATGAATTAAATTACAAAAATAACCATATTCACATCTATTTTGCAAAAATAAGTTGTTATATTTTAAAGTTTTTTGTTAGGTGCCTACGTAATTGCTATTTGGGATATAGTACATAGTTTTTTACGAAAAATTTTGTTTGTTGGTTAATTTTAATATTTAAGATTTTATCTCTTTAAATTTATGAAATTGTATTAGTTTTAAAAAAATTAGCTTTTTTTTTTTTTTGTAAACCCAAAATCTATTTGTCATGACCCTAACAAAGGCCTAACAGAATTGCTCTAAAGCCATCATATCACATGTACACCCGTAACATGAAGACTACCTTACAAGTCAGAGTTTGTAAAACTCTTATTAATTATTATCTCAATATGTTATACTATATATATTTATTTAGAAAATAATTTTTTGATATCGTTATTTCCAGAGATCACAAGGACCGCAGATAATCGGATATCCTACTAGAAGATAAGATAGGGTAAACTTAAGATATCTATCAACTATTATCAAAAGAATTACTAAAGTGAGAAAGTAAGATTGAGAAAGAGAAAAAAATCAAGTTTCAAATCTTTTCTCTCAACTAGATTTAGTCAATCAACACCTTAATTCTCTAATTAGTTAGCTTAATTTTTTGTACGCTCTATGCTCTAATCCTATCCCAACCATCGCTTTTATTTTCCTACAAAAAACCTATAGGGGTATGAGCAAAACCATAGTTCAATGAAGTAACTAGACCATAAACACACATCAAACGGGACAAGAAAGTTTATTAACACCCGTATGCAATGCATCACTTAAACATATGCTTATACACATACAAGTCTAGACGACCATAATCCAAATAGGTTGGAGATTTATGCTCTTTCCGAGGGTTAAGGAACCAATTCAGACACTAGTATCCAGGAAAATCATATTATACTGGGTAACACCTTTAAAAATCTTTGAAAACACTTATCAACCCGGCATACTAAGATATTCCTTAAGTATTACACATTTCATGTAGACACTCAACAAACGGTGTTCCTTAAGGTAGTTCCTGCTAGGTCCGTGAGTTACTTGAGAGTATAGATGAAACGAGGATTCACCATTTGGACCTCATCTAAGCCATCATGGCTTGGAATGGCAATATGACGATAGCGGCTAAAAGTATGCAATACAAATGCAAATGAGTCCTGCTATGCATGATCGTTTTATTTATACGCCAAATAATCTTAAATTGATTTCTCAGTGTCCAAGTAGTTGTAAACATTCATCTGATACTATCAACTCAACATCACACCACCTTAGGAAGTTATCCTTGTAATTAGAGTATTTTTATTCAACCAAAAAGCATAACAACAGGTAAGATCCCTATTTCCCACACAATTCAGTTTATTATCTTTAGTTAGGTGCAACTAAGCTACACAACACAATTATGAACAAAGTCAAGTTACTCACCAGTCCATGACGACAGTCAAGCATCGTAGTGGTCCGAAGGGACATCAAAGAGGTAATCTACCTCGCCTATACATATAAGAAAACATAGTATGTATTAATACTTAAGATGAATTATAATTACTAGATAAAGTTAAGGTGTTATAGTATTGTAATTTATTCTCATTTTGGTTTCTCTTGTTAGGCCTAATTTAATTAGGCTCCAATTTTAGGTTTCCTTATGTAGGCTTTGGTTATCTTCCCTTGTATAGATAAGTTTTTAATTGGGATGGCAAGTTGAATTTCTATTTTCATAAATCAGGTCAACATCGTTATTAGTGACTATAAGCCTTTGAATTGGATTGCTACTTTCATAATTTGGGTCAATATTTTTATTTTTGCTTATGGACCTTAAGGATTAGGTTCTCTATCATGTTAATCTTAGTGGGCCAATGGCCTTCACAATTATCACCTATGACTATAAAGCCTTATATATAGCTTGTGGACCTAATTCTATTTCCTTACATTCCAATACTATGCCTAGTTTCTTTTAACCCATATTTTGCCACTTTATGGGCTTTATAATTTCCTTAAACACAAATGGGTCAAAGCTTATGTGCTCTAAACTATTATTCATACACTTGGTAAAAAAGGCTTTTGTTATAACTTGCATTTAACAATCTTTCTATGTGTTCATAGGTCTTTATGCATACATAAAAGGGATTTAATCATTGCTGACCCCATACTTCCTTTCATGGGAAAAACCCATATTCCAATTCACTTTTCCGTTTATTGAAACTTTGATCCAATCTATGCGCTAATTAATTAGGGATAAGTATAAGTTAACCCATTAGGCACATAATCTAATTTTGAATCTTCATAAATCTACTCATGCTCTCTTTTTAATCTATTTTATTTCCTCCTATGATTCGTTTATTTTGGCTAATATCAAGTTAATGACAACTTTAGCAAAATTAGCTAAAATAGCTATGAATTTCTCAATCTATATTTTATAAATGTAATTGAAATTATATGATTTTGAAATGTGATTCATGTTGATGCATGAAATATGAGATGTGTTGTTGCGTTAAAAATAATTAAATACCTTAGAATGTTTAAATATTGGGTTCATAAATTTTAAGTGCATTAGAATGTATGAAATATGATTAAAACAAGTTGAATTATGCATGTATTTAATCCTATATTTAGCATAAAATTTTAGTTACAAATAAAGCCAAGGACCACATTTAATTAGCCAAAAAGCAAGCTCATTAATTAACCAAAGCCAAGCCAATTAAAAACCTTAATTTGGTAGCTACTAAAGTTAACTAATGGATAAATATCAACTTCTCAAAGTGCTAAATTCATCCAAAATTTTGAAGCCAACATAACACACAACAAAAGGCTTCAAAACCCCATTTTTCCTCTCCCCAAAACTCTCCCATGGCCATATATAATTAAACCCTTCATCTTCCACAAATTAAACTCTCAAAAGCTTGCAACAAGACTCCTAAACCAAGGCACAAAGTCCTTATGGTAAGTGTGTTCCTCTTGCTTTATGTGTACTTAAGTTATTCTTGTATTAGAATAGGGTTTATATGCCAAATGGTGGTAAGATGATTTTTATACTTTGATGGTAGTTTGAGTAGTGTTATGTTGCTAGAGGAGTTGTAGTATGTGTTTTATATGAATTTGGAAGTGTTGGAATTGTTGTGTTAGGATGACAAAGGGTTGAGTAGTTAATTTTGCAATGTGAAGGGTTGAATGAGGAATTTTGCTTTATATGGTAAATATAGATGTTTGAAGAGTTTAAAATGAAGATTATGAGTATTAAAAGAATATAGAACACATATGAGTTGAAGATTGAGTTGAAGATGATTTTGGAGGAAGTTTAGAAGTGAGAAATGTGGTAAAAATTTTATGCTTTGAAATAGGGAGGTCTACAATTTTTCGAAAAATCTGTGCTGCAGCGTACGCTGTCCCAATGCCGCTAGTGTAGACCGTCAGTGTAGGGGTCTATGCTTTTGGCGCACACGGCAACACTACTGGTGTTGGGGGTATCCACGGGCATAGACCAACATTGTGGAACTCTTGGAAATTTTGAAAAATTGGAGTTGCAGTCTACACCGGCTCAAAGCCACCAGCATAGACTATAACACAGCCAGCGTATTGTTGAACATTGCCAGTGGTGGCAAGAGTTGAGTTTTTAGTGCAGAATGCACCGGACCAACGTCTCCAACGTTGAAGGCCGGCATGTCTCCTACAGTTTCTATTTTCAAAAACTTCCTCCAATATTTTTCAAAGCTTGATATATGATCAATTGAATATTTGTTGAGTATTGTATGATATTATATGATGTTTAAATGCTATGTTATGACTTTGTAATAATTTCTTTGAATTTCTTTGATTGGTTATGTATGAAACTAGTTGAGTTGTGCTTGAACTAAGTAAGAAATTTAATATTTTCTTTGCACAGTGATAGATCCTCACTCGGCTAACCTTATTAGTTCTCGAGCTATTTCAAGTACGCAGTAACTTGTTTTACTCTTTGTTTAGGATAGACATTCTTTAAAATTACTTTAAATTAAGAAAATTTAATAATTGCTTGTATGAGTGTCTTTCATACCGTTAAATCTAGTTTAGAGAGCAATACCCTGCTCATATTGGGGATATGGTAGTTTTAGGCGCTTAGACTACGCTTATCACTTTGAAGTGACTTTCATAAGTGATTTAGTAGGTAATTGATAGAGTATTCGGTATCGATGTAACACTTGCTTATTCTTGAAATGATGTAATATGATTTAATTCAATGTTTATGGGAACACTTGAATTAGGTGATTTTATGGATTGAGCTAAGTAAAGTCAAGAAACAACTGAGAACCCTAAATGAGATTACTTTTTCGTTTTAGATAAAGTTATCTAGGAGATATGAGTATCCGAGCTACTTATTTCAACCCCTGAGCATCGTGATCATTACTCAGGTTCCCCAGAATGCTTGTTGTTCGAAGTTTGAATACTTCAGTGTTGTTCGACAAACTAAAGATTAACTAATAATCTAATCACTGTTGCATTTGCATTTAGTTTAAGTATGTGTAGATCACTTTGCATTTGTATTCGTTACTTATGTACTAGGTCTTTGGCTCATATTTTAACTATTTCAGGTGATGATCAAGACGAGTTTTACACGAATATGGGTTATGGTACTGACTTTGAGGATTTCCTATATGACCTGGAGGATTAGATATGACTATGGACCAGGATGGAATTCCTATTTTGTAATAGACTAATTATGGAATCTTTTGATGTTTCTATTTGATGTTATAGGTTGAATTACCTTTTGTGGCTTTTGTATAAGGCTTGTAAGAAGCCTTTGTTTGTAATATCTAAACCTAGCTATATGTATATCTTGAACTTATTTCCTTTGTAATATATGATAAATGTGATGTTGTGTTTTTATTACAAGTTTTTAAAAAAATCAATAGTTTTCAAATTTATTAGTTAAGTATTGAGGGTTTGGGCAAATAATACTTCAAATACTTCTTCTAGGACAACCCTACATATAATTTTGAAGGTTATATGTGATTGAGGAGCTATTATCACCTATCTTTATTATAGGGGTGATAGCAGGTCTTTACAGATGGGATTAGAGCTAAGTTTGAATAATTGTTTGCCTAAATGCAATAGTTTGTTTGAGACTTGACTTAGACACAAATAAGTAGTATTGAAATTAGTTAAGTTTGCTTAAATGGATTTATTTACTTGTTTTCTAGTTTGTTTGAGATGCTTATTGCTTGTTTGATGGCTTGTTTAACTTGTTTATTTTTTTTTTATTTATAAATGTGAATGTGAATTTAGTAAGCTTTGTGTATGATTTAAAATTTTATATATGTGTGTGTGTTGAATGTATTGTATGCAATTGTTAAGATGGATAGGTTAAGGAGGTCAACAAGGCAACAATTTGATAGAAAGAATATGTCTACACCGCCACAGTCATCATCTACATCGGCTCTAATTCATCTTCTACTCCTAGTACTGAAGCTGCTCCACCTCTTGCTTCGGCTTCTACATCACAGGTTCCTCCAATAACACAGATTCCACCTCCTCCTCCTATGCCTCCTTTTTCCTCCAATGCTACAAATGCCTACAAATGACCCAGCTTCTATGTATGGTATGCTGAGGGACATGATGGCAATGATGCAACAATATCAATTGATGATGTTTCAACACACTCAAGATATTATGCAACAGAGTAATCAGCAATGAGTGAGACGAAATGAGAATCCACTTGTGAATGACCAACCTAATCAGATCAAGTTGCATGATTTTAGCAAGATGATTCCTGAATTTGATGGGACAAGTGTTGATCTTACAGTAGCTGAGAGTTGGATAGAAGAGTTGGAGAAGACATTTGTTGCTATTAGTACTCCAGAAGATAAGAAAGTTGATTTAGCAGTTTATATGATGAAAAAGGAAGCTTATAACTGGTGGAGACTGGTTAGTGGAGACTTGCATCAACCCATAACTTGGACAACATTCAAGGACACTTTTCTCACAAAATACTTTCCAAATTCAATCAGTGAAAGGATGATTGCTGATTAGTTGAACTTGAGACAAGGAAGCAAGACCATAGATGAATATTATGGTGGATTTTATAAGCTATTACGTTTTGCTGGAGGAGATTATTGAGATGAGAGGATGAAAGTTCAAAAATTTCAAAATGGTTTGAATGAGGAAATTCAAGGTGATGTGAAGAAATTTGAGTTACATACTCTAGTAGATATTGTGGCTAAAGCTTTGTTGGTTGAACAAATATAGACTAATAGTAGAGTAAGAAGAGCCATGAAAGCGGCATTTTTGGGAAAAAGACCTGCCCCTATTTTCATCATATAATTGTTTTCAAAGTGCCAATAAAGGAGTGAATTATCAAGGCAAGGGAAAAAGGCCTTTTATGGGAAAGCAAGGAGATCAAAAGTGGACATTTAAAGCTTCAACCCCCATATTTGAAAAGAAATGTTTCAGGTGCTTTGGTCCTCATGAGCTATCAGATTGTAAGTGGACTCCTGGTGCATGTTTCTCTTGTGGACAGATTGGGCATAGATCTTCTGAGTGCAACAATCCAAAATTACCATCTATTTTCTATGCTTACTATAAGCAAAGAGGTCACCACATTGCTAATTGTAAGGATCGACCTAATAATAAGAGTGGAGTTGAATTGGAGAAGGGAAAAACAAATGCTAGGGTCTTTACATTACAACAGATTAAAGAGACACCTTCAATAGACACTTTAGCAGGTATTTTGAGTATATCTAACCGAGATGCTTATGTGTTGATTGATATTGGAGCTACTCATGCATGCATATCTGAAAATTTTATGAATGAGTGTGAACTTGTTTCTGAAACATTAATTGATCGCATTATGTGTGTGATTACTCCTTTGGTGATTGAGAATAGGCAACCATGTGTGTGTAGAAATGTGAATGTTATGATTTCTGATGTGAGTATGCCTATTGATATGATAGTCTTGCCTTTGTCTGACTTTGATGTGATCTTGGGAATGAACTAGCTAAATCATTATAAGGTCACAATTGATTGTAGTAAGGTAGAGTTGAGTTTTGATTTGAGTAAAGGGAGATTTACATATTTGTTGGAAAGGTTAAGGCCTAGAAGCATGAAATCAATGGAGTTGTGGGAAAAATCTATTGTAGCAGCCATGGTTGTCAAACTCGAGTTTCTACCTAGAATCGCTAAGGGTCTGTAGAATCAGAACGTAAAATCGAAACGTAGAATCGTAAGATTCTATAACTAATGTAAATTTACTTACAAAAACTATTGATGTACTTACTAAACTAATAAACTTTGAATAAATTATGAAAATAAAGAATTTAGTATTAAATTAGTTATGAACAACCAAAATTTAAGTTTTACCAATCATAATTCACATATTGTCATTAATATATTTAGTGCAACTTTATAATTAAAATTATTATTTTTATTTAATGATGACTCATAATCTATAATTATTAAGATGTATTGCAAATCATTTAAATTATCATGTGTAAGTAGTTAGTTTTGTACAGTAATGAATATTTTCATATTCACTATATATTTGCACAAAAAATCATTACATAAAAAATCATCATATTTATGACAAATATATTTATAGATAGAAAATTATTAAAAAAGGAAAAAATATAGCACTATATATATTAGTTTAATTTTTATTCAAAATGTTCAAAATACATCATAGTATATAACCTAAATGAAAATAACTCTCTGAAAAAAAAAAAAAAAGAAATAAAAGGAAAAAAATATTAAAAAAACTAAAATTAAGTTAGATTAAGATAAACATCGAAAACCAACCCCAAAAACCCTAAATTTAAATATATTAAATTGATTGCATTTTTAAAGTTCAAATAGTAAAAAAAAAAGTGTAAAATTACAACTTTTACGATTTTACTTACGATTCTACTACCGATTCTACCGATTCTACTCACGATTCTACGATTCTACTTACGAGTTTACTCAAAAAATGATTTTGTTTGCGAGTTGAATCGAAATATCATCATCAATTCGTAAACTCGTAGAAACGTATGAGTAGATTCGCGAGTTTGACAACCATGGTAGCAGCTATGAGTATTGAGGAGATAGATATTAAAGTGGTGCCTATCGTGAATGGGTTTGTTGATATATTTCTTGAGAAGTTGCCTGGATTGCCACCTAATAGAGAGATAGAATTTGGAATTACCTGGAATTGTACCCATCTCTAAAGCTCCATACAAGATGGCACCTGCATAATTGAAGGAATTGAAACAGCAATTACAAGAGTTGCAAGAAATGGGTTTTATTAGGCCAAGTATATCACCTTGGGGTGCTCCTGTGTTGTCTATAAAGAAAAAACATGAGAGTTTGCGAATGTGTATCGATTATTCGATCAATTGAGAGAAGCCATGGTTCTTTCCAAGATTGACTTGAGATCAGGTTATTATCAACTCAAGATCAAATCTCAAGATATTCAAAAGGCAGCTTTCCGAACTAGGTACGGGCACTTTGAGTTTTTGGTGATGCCTTTTGGGTTAACAAATGCTCCTGCCACTTTTATGGATTTAATGAACAGGATCTTCAAAGATTATTCGGATTCATTTGTTATAGTATTTATCGATGATATTTTGATTTATTCTCGCAGTAGAGAGGAGCATGAAGAGCATTTAAAGCTTGTGTTACAAAGGCTTAGGGAGAAGAAACTTCATGCTAAATTCAATAAATGTCAATTCTAGCTTGAAGAAATATCCTTTCTAGGGCATATTATATCAAAAGAGGGTGTATCAATTGATCCAGTGGAGATTGAAGCTGTTTTGTAATGGTCAAGACCCACAAATGTAAGTGAAATCAGAAGTTTTCTTGGATTAGTTGGATATTATCGAAGATTCGTGGAAGGATTTTTGAAAATTGCATCTCCATTAACAAGATTGACACAAAAGAATGTTAAGTTCATATGGGATGATAAGTGTGAAAGGAGTTCTGAGAAATTAAACGAAAGATTGGTATCTACTCCTATTTTGGTATTGCCCATTTGTGGAAAGGAATTTGTGGTGTTCAGTGATGCTTCTATCCAAGGACTTGGTTGTGTTCTTATGCAAGATGAAAGAGTCATAGCCTATGCTTCAAGACAGCTAAAGCCCCATGAGAAAAATTATCCAGTGCACGATTTAGAGTTGGCAGCAGTGATACTTGTCTTGAAACTTTGGAGACACTATCTTTTTGGGGAGAAGTATAAGATATACACTGGATAGCGAAGGTGGCTTGAATTAATCAAGGATTATGATGTGGAAATTCTATACCACCCTAGTAAAGTGAATGTGGTAGCAGATGCTCTTAGTAGAAGAAGCAAGTAAGTGTTGCAACTTTACTCATAAGTCAGAAGGAGATTCACATGGAATTCAGAAAGTTAAAGCTTGAAATTATAATGGAAAAAGGTGATGTGATGTTAGCTCAATTATCTTTACAACCAACAATCTTGGTGAGGATTAAACAAGCTTAAAAAGAAGATGATGAGACCAAAAAAATGAAGTTTGCTATAAATGATGGAAAAAGCAAAGAGTTGGAAGTTGATATGGAAGGTGTTGTTAGACATGGGAATCGGATTTTTGTCCCACAAGGTTTGAGAGAAGAGATCATGAAAGAAGCTCATCCTCCACATATTCTATTCACCCTGGAAGCACCAAGATGTACAAGGATTTAAGGAAATATTATTGGTTGGAAGGATTGAAGAAAGGTGTTGCTCATTATGTATCCAAGTGTCTGATTTGTCAGCAAATAAAGATTGAGCATCAAAGACCAGAAGAGAACTTCAGCCTCTATCCATTTTCGAGTGAAAATGGGAAGATATCACTATGGATTTTGTATCGGCACTACCAAGAACTATTGCCAAGTATGAAGTTATTTGGGTGATTGTTAATAGATTAACAAATTCAGCTCATTTTATACTCTTGAGAGTTGGAGATTCTTTAGAAAAGATGGCATATATCTACATTAAGGAGATAGTAAGACTTCATGGTATTCCAAAGATGATTACTTCTGATCGAGATACTCGTTTTGTTAGCAGGTTTTGGAAAAGTCTACATACAACTTTGGGTACCCAGCTTCAATTCAGCACTGCGTTTCATCCATAAACTAATGGGCAATTAGAGAAGACTATTTAGATATTGGAAGAGATGCTTTGGCCATGTGTTTTAGATTTTGGCAATAGATAGGACACTTACCTACCACTTATTGAATTTGCCTACAATAACAGTTTCCAAGCGACGATTTAGATGGCGCCTTATGAAGCTTTATATGGTAGGAAATGTAGATCTCCATTATACTGAGATGAAGTTGGTGAGAGAGCTATTTTGGGTCCATAATTGGTTCAACAAATAGTAGACAAGATACAAATGGTAAAACAAAGGATGAAAAAGCTCATGATAGATACAAGAGTTATGCTGACATGAGGAGAAGACCATCAGAGTTTGATGTGGGTGATCATGTGTTTCTCAAGATTTCTCCAATAAAAGGTGTTATTAGATTTGGGGTTAAGGGCAAATTAAATCCGAGATATATTGGTCCCTATGAGATTTTGGTGAAAGTTGGACCATTAGCTTATTGATTAGCTTTACCCCCAAATTTTTTTCGGAGGTGCATGACGTTTTCCATGTGTCTCAGCTTAGGAAATGTATATCAGATCCTGATGCCATCATTTCTTCTCATCAACTGAAAGACCAACTAGATTTAAGCACAATTGAAAAACCAATCAAGATCTTGGGTAGAATTGACAAAGTGCTAAGGAAGAAAGTAATTCCTTTTGTGAAAATCTTATAGACTGGACAAACCGAGAGAGAGGCAACATGGGAGTCCGAGAATGAGATGAGACATAGGTATCCAAAGATATTCGAGCAATGATTGGGTAAGCTAAGTTTTGAGGATGAAACTTTTTGAAGGAGAGGAGAATGAAATAGCCATGAATTTCTCAATCTATATTTTATAAATGCGTTATTGAAATTATATATGATTTTGAAATGTGATTCATGTTGATGCAAGAAATATGAGATGTGTTGTTGTGTTAAAAATAATTAAATACCTTAGAATGTTTAAATATTGGGTTCATAAATTCTAAGTGCATTAGAATGTATGAAATATGATTAGAACAAGTTGAATTATGCATGTATTTAATCCTATATTTAGCATAAAATTTTAGTTACAAATAAAGCCCAAGACCACCTTTAATTAGCCAAAAAGCAAGCTCATTAATTAACCAAAGCCAAGCCAATTAAAGACTTTAATTTGGCAGCCAGTAAAGTAAACTAATGGATAAATATCAACTTCTAAAAGTGTTAAATTCATCCAAAATTTTCAGACCAACATAACACACAAGAAAAGGCTTCAAAACCCCATTTTTCTCTCCCAAAAACTCTCTCATGGCCATATATAATTAAACCCTTCATCTTCCACAAATTAAACTCTCAAAGGCTTGCAACAAGACTCCTAAACCAAGGCACAAATTTCTTATGGTAAGTGTGTTCCTCTTGCTTTATGTGTACTTAAGTTATGCTTGTATTAGAATAGGGTTTATATGCCAAATGGTGGTGGGATGATTTTTATACTTTGATGGTAGTTTGAGTAGTGTTATATTGCTAGAGGAGTTGTAGTATGTGTTTTATATGAATTTAGAAGTGTTGGAATTGTTGCGTTAGGATGACAAATGGTCTACTCTTCAGGCGTACACGGCAACACTGTCGGTGTTGAGGGTATCTACGGGCGTGAACCATCCCCGTAGAACTCTTGAAAATTTTTTAAAATTGGAGTTGCAGTCTACACCGGCTCAAAGTCGCCGACGTAGACTACAACGCGGCCAGCATATTGTTGAATGCTATCAGCGATGACAAGCGTTGAGTTTTTAGTGCAGAGTGCACCAGACCAACATATTTTCAAAAGCTTCCTCAAATATTTTCCAAAGCTTGATACATGATCAATTGAATATTTGTTGAGTATTGTATGATATTATATGATGTTTAAATGCTATGTTATGAATTTGTAATAATTTATTTGAATTTCTTTGATTGGTTATGTATGAAACTAGTTGAGTTGTGCTTGAACTAAGTAAGAAATTTAATATTTTCTTTGTATAGTGATAGATCCTCGCTTGGCTAACCCTATTAGTTCCTGAGCTATTTCAGGCATGCAGTAACTTACTTGACTCTTTGTTTAGGATAGACATCCTTTAAAATTACTTTAAATTAAGGAAATTTAATAATAACTTATATGAGTATCTTTTACATCGTTAAATCTAGTTTGGAGAGCAGTACCCTGCTCATATTAGGGACATGGTAATTTTAGGTGCTTAAACCACCCTTATCATTTTGAAATGACTTTCATAAGTGGTTCAGTAGGTAATTGATAGGGTATTTAGTATCGGTATAACACTTGCTTATTCTTGAAAGGATGTAATATGATTTAATTCAATGTTTATGGGAACACTTGAATTAGGTAATATTATGGATTGAGCTAAGTAAAGTCAAGAAATGGCGAAGAACCTTAAATGAGATTACTTTTTCATTTTGGATAAAGTTATCTAGGAGATATGAGTATTCGAGCTACTTATATCAACCTCTGAGCATCGTGATCGTTACTTAGGTTTCCTCATAAATCCTTATTATTCGGAGTTTGAATACTCCAGTGTCGTTTGGCTAATTAAAGATTAACTAATAATCTAATGGCTGTTGCATTTGCATTTAGTTTAAGTATGTGTGGATCACTTGCATTTGTATTCGTTACTTGTGTACTGGGCCTTTGGCTCATATTTAACTATTTCAGGTGATGATCAAGATGAGTTTTACGCGAACATGGGTTATGGTACCGACTTTAACGATTTCTTAGATGACTTGGAGGATTAGATATGACTATGGACCATGATGGAATTCCTATTTTGTAATAGACTAGTTATGGAATCTTTTGATGTTTATATTTGATGTTATAGGTTGAATTACATTTTGTGGCTTTTAGAAGCCTTTGTTTGTAATATCTAAACCTAGCTATATGTATATCTTGAACTTATTTCCCTTGTAATATATGATAAATATGATGTTGTGTTTTTATTACAAGTTTTTAAAAAAAATCAATAGTTTTCAAATTTATTAGTTGAGTATTGAGGGTTTGGGCAAATAATACTTCAAACACTTCTTCTAGGACAACTTTACATATAATTCTGCAGGTTACATGTGGTTAGAGAGTTGTTATCACCTGTTTTTATTATAAGGGTGATAGCAGGTCCTTACATTAGCAAAACAAATTTTCTTTTAATTCTTGTTCTAATCGTGATTCTTATGAAGAAAAAGCATGACTGGTTTATTAAATTTTTCAAGGGTACGACTCACATTATTATGTCAATATGACCTTCTATTCTTCCTTTTTGTTTAGGATTAATTAAGTTATGTAACAAAACATCATCTTTAGTTATTATGACTAACAAATAGATGAAGAGGAGTAAAGTTTAAAAATCGGTTCAAAATATCTCCCTTAAAACCGTGACCTTCATGATGCTCCTAAGGGTGTATTTTTTGTTATTTTAAGTCTCCTAGTGCTTATTTAACATATATAAGCGTAAAGAAATTTGGAAAACACCATTTTTATTAATTATAATCCACAACTAAAGAGGAAATGAAAATAAGAAATTCGGATCTCTAGGAGTCCTTCAAAACCATGAGTCATATTGATGCTCTATGCTTCCTAAAGGCTTGTACAACATATCTAGGTGCAAAGGAGCTAGAAAAAGATCATCTTTACTATATATCACCAACTAAAAGTGAGGAAACATATAAAAGAATTTCGGATCTCTAAAGATCCTAAAAAATATGAATTATAAAGTTATGTACAAATGGATTTTTGTTGTCCTAAGCTTCATGGGTATTTATAGAAGTTGTTAAGAGCATTTTGAACAAGAAAAAGAGTCTTTTTAGCCCTCCAAATGGGAGATCCGACCCTAGCTTGGTTAGTGGCTCTTAAATATACCATTTTATAAGAAAAAGGCTCCTTTTTGGTGGCCTCAAGAGGGATTACAAATTTTAACTTTCTCATTATCATTTTTCTTTCATTCACCTTTCAAGTTGTATAAGCTATCTAAGTGAAGTTTGATGTTTACCTTGGATTTTGAGGAGTGATAATGTATCATTCCTCCCTTTAGAGTATGCATCCGAACCTATGAATATGAAAAAGTAAAACAACTTAGCTCAACTAGCATTATCTACTTAGAAGTTGGAATTTTCAAAGGTTCCTTTGGCTTACCTTAATGTTTGAGTGCCTTATTGATTTTCTACTTCAAGATTCCTCCTTTTATGGTATAAAGATAGTAGCTTTGATTAATAAAGTAACTTTTGTTGGTTTACTAGAAATGGAAGAGGGAAATGTTAGTGAAAAGATAGAGATGAGAGAAAGATGTGAGAGAAACGAGAGAAGAGAAGAGATAGAGAGAAAAAGAAAAGAGAGAGAGAGAGAAAGAGGAAGAGAGAGAAAATGTGGGAGAGAAGGAGAGAAGAGAAAGAGACTTTTCCTTTTTAGAAAATTTAAATGGAATTGGAGTGTTGAGGAAGTTTTGGAAAAGGTTTGATTTAATGGGTTTTTTACTTTAAATCTTGGAAACTTGTTTAACAGGGTTTTGTGAAAGATTATGCATTAAAGAGATTGTATAACTCTTGTACAATCTTACTGTTCATGAAAGGCTAAAGGATGACTTGATGTAGGTAGTCATAATTGGTTGTCATGGTAATTGTACAATAGTATTGACTTTAAATTTAAATGATTTCCTTTTAACTTTTGTAAAAGTTAGAGGTTGGCTTTACTTGTAAAGGTTCACAGTTTTTTATGAGTAGAACAGATATCTACTTTTCCTATAAATTATAAATTTAGATTTTTATAATGTGTCTGTGATAAAGGATTTTATTATCTATCGAATATCTATGAGCTAGAAGACAAATTAATTTACGAATTAGAGGCATAAGTATTTATACTATTTGATAATGTTAATTTAATGCAAATAATTCTTGATACTGATTTTTAGGGTTTTATTGTTATGCGGTTGCTATTACTAGGGCTTGAATCACGCGATTAGGATCCAAGTTTTAAACTAGGGTTTTTTATCTTGAAACTTTATAATAACATTGTTAAGCTCGACTTTAGGGTTTTGGTTCATGTTTCAAGATATTTATACCGTCTTTATTTCGGTCCTAGATCTTATCAAATGAATTTCAGGTTTCAACATGTATCCAGATCACTATCTGATGTTTGTAAGGTCTTATACCCTTAAGAGAACACTATGGTATGACCTACTATGATATTATAAAGATTTATTTAGAACGAAAATTTTTAGGAGTTTACAGCCGCCATACCTAACTCCTTAAGGAAGGAAATGGGAATGGGAATGGACCCGACATCTCCTTCATTTAATTCACTTGATGAGGTGTTGATTTAATCATTAGCACATATAATGTTATATTATAATAATTATTATTATTACTACCTACTACTACAATTTTAAGTATAACAAATCATATACGATAGTTAACTATAACCTCTAGATTATATTTATATGCAAGATGAGTTAGATACATTTATACATATGATTAATATCTGTTGTATGATATGTTTGTATAATATGATATATACGTTACGATATGTTATATACTTACATATTATTTGTTATGCGATATTTTACGTACATTTTCATATATATGCTATGTAAATTGTATATATTTGTATAGTCTATAAGGTCCATAGAATTGTATAAATTAATATTTTAATGTTGATATATAATCTAAATGTTAATATACATTTACATAACACGTTTTATAGGATTTGTATTTTGTATTACACATACAGATGTATATAACATGTTCATTTAATGTTTTATAAACCATTTATAATACATAAAAGATAAATTTATAATATGTTATATATGTTATACATCAATTTATATTTATTAAGATATGTTTGAAATTATACTCAAATTCTATAGCACATATCAATTTATATACATATATAGGTATTATTATTATTATTATTATATTATTATTATTATTATTATTATAGTTTATAACTATTAACACGATAATTATATTAATGAAATGTTGTTATTTTTGCTAATAGTAATATTGTTACTATAATATCATAACGTGACATATAATTGATAATATAATACTCATTAGTACGTTTTATAACAATTATTATAATATTATATTATATGTTATATTACACTAGATGTTATAATGGCTCATCGTTACAATATCGCAATAATAGTGTATTGTTATATTATATGTTATAGCGATATGATGATTATACATTCTTTATTATCATATTATTATCATAACTGTTAAATTTTAATGGTACTTATTACAATAGTTCATTAATATTATGAAATTAGCTATAATATAACTATAAATTATATAGTATAATTACAAGTCGATAAGTTATCATGAATAATATAATATTAGTAACATAATAATTATGGTCTCATATAATTAATGTAAAGACCCGACATGCTCAATTCTCAAATTCAGCATACCAAGTCCCCAACCACGTATAACTCTTACGAATGTTGTCTTAAAAGAAGGTGTTTATGTTGAACATTGCTATCCGATTTTAGGTTATGAAATCGTTTAGTTAGATTTTTAGATAACTAGATTTAGCAGCGGAAAAATAAACTTTAATAAAAACATTTCTACATAAAAGCAGTTCAAACTTCTACTATTACAAGTGGAAAAACTTTCACTTAAACAAATCTTTACATAAGCTTATTTACAAAACATGGGCACTAATAAGATGAAAATACAAATTTATAAATAAATCAATCTCTATAAAACAAACAAAAGAAGAAACAAAACAACTAAACTACTCAACACTCCTAACTCACATCACTCATCCAATCCTTCCCGAGTCAATAGAAGCACCCAAAAACCCGAGACAACATCATCAATAGCAACAACATCATCAAGAACTCATTATCATCAACATCATCTTTATCAACAACAAAACCTGTAAAAAGAATAACAACAAGAATGAGCCGAAGCCCAGTACATAGTAACACAATCGCACATGGAGTGGCACACGAGCTTGACTAAATGTAATGCATCAATCCACAAGTTGTTATCTTTCCATTAAAATAAACAAATCAACAATAAGCACTCATACTTCGGAATAAGCCAATGGGAATTTGGGGTTTCCTGAGTAACAGCAGCTGCTCAGGGGGTTGATATAAGCAGTCTGAATACCTATATCCCCTATATCTATTCCATAAAAGCAATCTCATCTAGAGTTTGTAGCCGTTACTCAACTTTACTTAACTTAGTCCACAACATGAATCTAGTTCACCTGTTCCCATAAATGTTGAACTAAACCATGGTATTTTCCCCCAAGTTTAAGCAAATGTTATACAGACACTGCACTCTCCATCGATCACCCGCTTAACCATAAAAAATCGCTATTGCATCATAGCGTACCATTGCATCATGGTAAAGTCCTTGCATCATGACTAAGGTTAAAGCACCGAACTACCGTGTCATTACATCATGACAAGGTTGCCGCTCCTCAAACCAGATTCAACAACGCAATAGACAACTAACACTCATCAGCTATTAAGCCAAATTTAAGTTCTTAATCCATTTTAGATGCCTATCTTAACATCTAACATGCAAGTTACTGCGTACCTTGAATATGAAATCTAAACATAGCCTCGAAGGAATTTCATAAGATAATCCAAAAGATAAATCATATATCCACTTTTGTTAAGGAAATAACTCGTATAAGAAACTAAACTAAACTAATCATCCACTTTCTCAAACTTTTATTAACCCTATTTGATCAGGCACTAACTTCGAACCCCACTATGGCTGCGAAGATCGCCTCACTAAAATATGGACAGTTCTCATTTGTCAGTCAAAGAATTTCTTTTCTCTTTATTTATAGTGTTTTCTTACAAAAGCATCGACAAAGAATTCATATACCAAAAACATTCATATTCCAAGTAAACACACATTTGAAACAACATATTCTCTATATTATTCAAAGATCATCCTAATTCATTCATCTAAGTTAATTATTAGCTATTAACCCATTTTAGCTTAACTTTAGACAAATTGTTTAGAATTAGTCATTTAATTCAAAAACTAAGTCAAGGTGATTAAACTATATCAATATAATTCATTTTAACTCATTCAATTTCATTTAGCCAAGTTGAACCTAGAATTATCAACTAAGTTCATTTTTATAGCTAAGTTCCATATTAAATCCAAATTATTGATTAAATCTACAAATCTACTAAACTCATGTTGATTTATATCAATTAACTCATATGACACATCAAATATCACTTATCTATCTCATTTTAGCTCAAAAAGATCCATTTCCTAAGTAAAAACACATTTCACAAACAAAAACAAGTTTTGAACTTTGTTTATAAAAATATAGCAGCTGGAAAGAAGTCAAATTTTATCATTGATACTTTTATAATTTGTAAAAACTCAAAACATAAAAGTTGTAGATATCTTTTTAATCTTTTTATAGAAACTTGAATCACCTCAATCAGAGGTCATATGAAAAAGCTATGGTCAAAATACAATCAAGTTGTGAAATAGGGCAATGTTGTAAAACGAACATTGGCACTTCTATACTGGTGGCGTAAATCTCAACGTCGGCAACATAGGAGATAGCGTTAAGGAAATGGCATTCTAATCCCTTCAACACTAGGCTCAATGCCGGCGGTGTAAAGCTCCAAAAGGCGGCATTGAAGACAGAACAGCTTTGCGAAAACATGGTTCTTACACTTTATTCTTATCAAAACTTCTTCAAATCATCTACTAAGCTTCCTATATCAATTCCAACATCAATTAAACACCTATAACAACTTCTAACACTTCAAACTTCATGCAACAACATTAAACAAATCCAAACTTCATCAAATCCCAACTTCCACTATTCATCCTCTTCTTGCTTCACAAACCAATCTCCACCATACATATACCAACAAATACATAAATAAACAGCACTCTTAACCCATTTCTAACATCTATATATCAATTATAATCTTGTAAACAACAATTAAAACAAAGTTAACTCAAGATAGAAAACTTAGCTTTTGAGACACATGCATAAATGAACTTCTTTCCACACTTCTAGCTTTGATTCCTCTTTCCTATCTTCTTCCTTAGCTTTAATTTCTCTTCTTAATCTTGTCTAGGATTTGAGATTGAGAGGGAGAGATCAAAGAAAGAAGGAAAGAGACGTAAAAATGAAAGAAAAGGAGGAGAGACAGAGGCAGAGGAAGAAATTAAAAAGGAAAGGATAATTATAAAACTTAAGATATTTTAGAATTTAGGTATAGGTTTAGAACTATCATATCAATATCTATAGTTTTAGAAGTATTTAAAAGATAATTTAGAATCGATAGGTTAGGAATTAAGAACTTAAAATAAGAACTTGATTTAGGAATTTATTTTAGATAAAAAGATATTTAATTTGAGTTCGGGTTTAAGATTAATATTTTTAGACAAGCAAATGAACTCAAACTTTGTAAAGATTTAGGAATTAGTGTTTAGACTAAGAATCATGAGTTTAGGAATCCTCTAGACAATTTGGAAACATGTTTAGGAGATTTGGAATCAAAATCTCAAATTTCTTTTAATTAATTACTAATTTAACTTTGTCAACTTGTCTATTTATATCCTATGATTAGTTTAATTCATTCAAATCTATCTAAACCCAATTTCTAATATATGTGAAGGTTTGGGGTATTTCATATTAATATTGTTAACTTGTCAAAAAATTATTTTAATATGTGGATTAAGTGTTGTATCATTTATTATATGACAAAATAATCTTATTTATTATTTACTAGAATGTGTTAAGTTAATATTATTGATTACAAATGATATTGATACTACTAATATTATTACTACTATTGTTGCAAATTGTAGTAATAGTTTATCATACACTTACATATATAGATATCATGAATCATGTACCCAATATAATCACATTAATAATACAAAATATTTTATGGGTATAGTAATTTAGCACTTCTAAATTATATTTTATTATAATTACTTCTTTTACGTTTGAATATTTTCTTATACAACAATCATTTACGTGATATGATAACTTCCAAGAGGGGTTGCTTACTAAGGAGATGATGTTGTTAGCTTTTTCAAGAGGTTTCTCTTCTAGAAGCTACTTCTAAGAGAAGTTACTCTCTTAAGATGCTATTTATTCTTTTATTAATAACTTCTTTAAGGCGTACCTAGATAGCTTCTTTAAAGGGTTACCATCACTTTTAATTATAAGTTTACAAGAAAATATTTATTTGTGATTGTTTTGGAGATTGTTTTGCTAGCTATTATTTAATTCTTACGTGTTTGATGAATTGGAAGTTTAACCTATGATATATTTATTTATCTTTATTTTTTAACATTTAGGTTTTGCTTGATGATTAATTATGTGATTCTTATTTAAGAATTTGTTGGGCTTGTTTATTTTTCTTCTAATTATGTTTGAAAATTAATCGATAGTTCTTTTAAACGTACTAGAGCCTTAATAGTCACCTCATTAATTCGTTGATTTATTATCGATCATTAATTTTGAAAAGTTACGAGAAATTGTATCTCGAAATTTTATTGATAACGATTCTAGCTCTAAAACTATGAATAAATTGTTTGTGTTTTAATATTCTTAATTGGTGAAAGAAAGAGAGGAAAAGAAAGAAAGGAAAAAAATTAGGAGCAATCTTTACTACTTTCCTTAAAACCTTTTCAAAAAATTTACCTTATATATTTAGTGATTATCATATTCAGGTTATGTAAATTAGGGTATTCACACTATCAATTTGGATTTTGACAATTTTACGAAAACTAATTTCTAAGTGAAAATAATTTTGAATTAGAAACTACAATCACATAACATAACAAGCATTTCAATTCTTTTTGTCTAATTACAACAAGGGATGGACGAATTTGAACTGAGACCTCTCACATATAAGTCTGAGATAGATGCTACTAGGCCAAAAGAATATTGCACAAGCATCTCAATTCAATCTACATGTTTTCACAAATCGAATTGCAAGAAGTGATATCAATATTTAACATGTTAATTTTCAACAAAATCTCAACATATGAATGATGGAAAATCCACAAGATTCAAAGTTTTTAGACATCATGGTACCATAAGATATATTACCTACCAATTACAAATTTAAGTCAAACCAAAAGTATCATGCTTTGACCATCATGGCCTTAATAAAAATTTTCATTTTACACTATTAGAACAAGATTACATATTTACAAAATAATATAATATAGAGGAATATTCAATGACTATCACATATATTCTACTGTAAAAATTTCCTTTAAAAAAATTTCACTTGATACATATTCACTAAATTGTAAAAATTATTCTTATGACTAGTAATTACTATTTTTATTTTTATTGTTACATGTATATTATTAATTTATTATATTTTTAGATTTTCAAGATCACAAACACATCACATTCAAAAAAAGTACATATAGCGATCAAGATTTCTTTTCATTATAAGATTATTATTAACTCCTTACAATATTATCATTAACTAGCAGACAATACACCTGCATTGCAGGTGTAAAAATTAAATAAGAAAATGAACTTCTATAATGAACAACATAGTTAAAGTTAATTACATGCAAGATTGGTAGTAAAAACATTGCATAAGTTGCAAAAAAATACATGAAAAAGAAATCAAATGATTAATGAAATAACACTCTATTACACTATAAATATTTATTACAAAGTTTATAGCACATGAATCGTAATCACAATTATTTTTCTTCATTAAAGATGTAGTTGTATACCTATAAAAAAAATGAGACATTAGAAATGGAATTTATTTAATCAAATTATATTTCTATGTATACAGTTAAGTGACTTGGTAATTAATTTATGGAACCCCTTGTATAACAACTCATTTGTTAAAGTTTTGGTCTTAAAGAATTGCATATTAAATGAAATATAGTGGAGTAAATGAAATAAAGAGTTTATGCTTATTAAATTGAAAAAAAAATTAGTAAGACAAAATTTTAAACTTTAGTAAGATAGAATTTGACATATGTAATAGCTTTCGCTCTTTAAAATGAAAGAAACAATGTATTTAAATTAAATAAAAGCTAATATATAAAGGGAATAATGTTTGATAATATCATCTGCAACTGCAATCGTATATGATAATTATAATTAGATTTATCTTACCTATCATATTCCACATATTGTTTATGTTGTACTTAATGATTGGGCACATCTTGTCACGCCCCCAAGGGTACCCTAAACGTGGCAGTCCGCCACATATAAATCAAGGCTTAAGAATGGCTACCTTAGTCATGCGAAAGCCTTAGTATTATATGTAAGGCGTCTAACACGGTAATAGGAGACGCTTTTGGGAAGCATAGTTTAAGCAAGTAAAGTTAAACATACAAGAATTCAGGAATAAATATATCATATCATAAATAACTAAAGGTCTGATACATAAATTCTTAGGGGCATACCCCTGCTAAAACCAAGGATCGATATAACTTCATAATAACCAAAATTAAAGATTTCAAAGGAAGTCTAGTCTAAGTCTTCGAGTAGATTTCCTCCAAAAGCTTCAACATAAAATGTATACGGATGCGGGATGGCCTCGGGCTCAAAAAAATAGGTGTTCCTGAGAATACAAATATCTATAGGGGTGTAAGCTTATGGGCTTAGTGAGTAAATCTCAAGATTCATACTCAAATAAAATTTATCAATCAAGCTTATTATTCAAACATATGAAATGCAACAACCACGTGAGCATACAAGACATATGATTTTCCGGGAATCATATGTTGAATGAATTTACGCCCTTCATTCGGGGTTGGGTATTCAGGCCAATTACAGCCACAACTTTTAAAATCACTTTTATAGATCTTACCGGCTCCTATACGCCATCAAAAACTTGTAGTTATTACAGGCTCCTACTAGCCATCAAAAACTTGTAGTTTATTACAGGCTCCTACTAGCCATCAATTTAAGTAGTTCTTACCGGCTCCTACTCGCTACTTACATGATATACCGGTTATGTCTACCACCACTATTATACACTTGTCCCACTAATTGTATAGTAGCTAATGCAATGTGACTCAACGTATGAAGTGCATGAATAATTTCTTTAATTAAAGTCTAGTAGTTACATTTAACTTCTTTCAAGTGATCAACCAATTTCAAACAATTCAAGATAATAATGTACATACAACTTTATTACAAACAAATTGAGTTTCGATATACTTAGTATTCCTTCAACATATTATCATACACTTCTTTTTGAGTTTGCTTAGATTCTAATGCAACTAACTTTACAAGCACAAGCAAGAGTATGAAAAATAACGGGAAGTAACTCACTCGGCCATGGTGACACCTTTCTTGAATTGGATGGGTCGATCGAAATTCCACTTAATCGTAGTAATCCTCGGGATACAAACAATCCTCCTCCTGATTATCTAATTCAAGAAGAATACCCAAATGAGTATTTCGTGAAATTCTATTCTTGACAATTCTAATCTTTTCTAAAAAAATCGTAGTAAAATCGTATAAAGGGAAATTCCAACTTAAAATGGCCATAACTTGCTCATTTTAACTCGAATTTCGCGTATAAATACCGTTTTCTACCTACTCAAAACGATCTACGCATTTCTAAGCTTATTTCCATAAAACTAAGTTGTTTGGGTTCCGGAAAGGTAGCGATCAAATTTGCCAGGAATTTGTAAACACTTGCTTTCCTTTTTGTAAACAAAGCTTATTTTGAAAAGATAACATTTCAATTATTTTGTAAACTTTTTTGAAAGGTATAAATATATTTATAATGACTCATAACAAATGTATGAAGTAAATGAAGTTGTCTCAACTTAAAATAAGGTTTGAAAAGTCTTTGAATTTGAGATCCTATTTTACTTTTGAAAATTTTTTGATCATTAAAATAAAGATTTTATTTCTAAATGAAATCTCTTGTAATTACTTTAATTTCCTAAAGTGTGGCTTTGTTTTCTAAACTTGGATTTCAAAAGTAGTGAAATGATATTTTATTTCTGGTAATGTTTCAAAAGAATTTCTACTTCCTGATAAAAGATAAGTTTTCATAAAACCTTTGGTTTATGTAAGAAATCATTCCTATGCATGTTCATGAGTTTTTAGAAATCCGTTTCCCATATTTATTTCTTTAGAAAGAATCTTTAATTCAAGAAAACATTTTCTCATTTGTTTTTGTTGAGACAAAAACATTATGTTCATGCATGAATATGAATCAAAATTATAGAAATACAAAGGAACATAATAACTTGAAAGCTTAAATAATAAAGTAAATCAAGTATTGGGACCTTAGCTTTATCAAGTTACCCCGGGACTAAGAAAAGACTAGTCCCGAAAAAGAAAAGAATTATTTTGACTTGATGAGGACAAGTCTAAGACTAGAATGACTAGTCTTAAAATCAACTTGAATTTAAATAAATTGCATTGAAATAAATGAATTGCATGAAAGGTAAATAAATTGCAAGGCTATGAGCTTATATGCTCTAAATAGTATATATATTATATAGATATATTAGATAGTATAAACATAAAGGAAATATAAGAAAACATAAAGGAACATAATAGAAACATAAATGATCATGGAGGAATTTTGATTATGAACAAAAACAAAGCATGAACCTAATGTTGCTTTCTTAACCTTCATGGTTTTAGAAAACACACACTAAGCTCATACTAAGTAAATGAACATGAAGAAATCTTGAGAATTTCTTACCTAAAGAAGCTAAACTTAAGAGGACTTTCTTGAAGAACTCTGAGAGGATTTGGAGAGAAATTTTAGTATAGTAACTTTAGAGATGAAGAAGTGTGAAAGAAGTGAAGGTATGAAGGGGTATTTATAGGAAAATGTGGGAGTTAAATTGTGTTAATTAAATAATTGAAAATCAAATTAAATTGGCATGGGGAGAGAGAGGTCGGCGCCATTTCTTGCATGGGGAGAAGAAATAATTTTTTTTTGTCTTTTGATTAATTAAAGTAAGAAATGAAAGATGTGAAGTTGTATTGGAAATGAAAAATGTAAGAAATAGGTGTATGGTTTGTAAGAGTAGGTTGTAAGAAAAAGTAGAGATAGATGAATAGTGTAGAATAGTAGAAAATAGTGTAATGTAAAAGTAGACATGACAATTTAATACCGGTAGTAAGAAAATACGAGTATAAAGCGATATCTGATATTTTTAGTTATCGAAAAATTACGAAATTGATATTTTTGGAAATCTTATATTTTTACGAGTCTAACGGTGTATTCGGAATATTTTTCCTATTCCGGGCTTCCGGACACATTTTTCAAGAACTGTGTCCGTTCGGGTTCGAAGGACATCCGAATTTCGCGAAACTGAAACTTTTATAAAACCTATGGTTATTACGAACTATTCGAGCTAATTTTTCCAACTTCGTTTTCTATGACTTGAGAAAACGGCAATGCCGGAGTTAAACGGTTACGGTAAACTAGGGTTTTGTTTGACCTAAGAATCCGTTTGACTTCCGTTTAGGGTTTAGGTCTTTATTTGTGGATCGAAAATTTCGGGGATTTACAACCTACCCCCCTTAAAGAAAGTTTTGTCCTCAAAACTTGAAATTCGTACCTGATTCTTCAAAGAGATTTGGATATTTCTTTCGGATTTCATCCTCGGCTTCCCAAGTAGCCTCTTCTCGTGAATGATTCCTCCACAAACACCTTGACATATCGGATTTCCTTGTTTCTCAGCTTTTGAACCTTTTGATCCAAATTTGAACTGGGTGCTCCTCATAAGTCAAGTTCTCTTTTAGCCTGACTGGTTCAAGTTCCACAATCCGATCAGGGTCGGGGATATGCTTCTTAGCACTGAGACATGGAAGACATTATGTACTCCGACAGGTTTGGTGGTAATGCCAAGCGATAAGCCAAATCTCCTACCCGTTCGAGGATTTCGAAAGGTCCGATATACCTTGGGCTTAGCTTCCTCGAGCTCGTACACGATGGATACTCTTTATCGGATTCACTTTCAGATACACATGATCTCCAACGTTAAACTCAAGGATCCTTCGTTTTTGATCGCCCAACTTTTCTGTCTATCTTGGGCCTCTTTCATCCTTTGTTGAATAATCCTGACTTTATCTGAGGCGTCTTGGATGAGATCTGGTCCAATTGTTAATTTTTCCACATCATCCCAAAATAGAGGCGATCTACACCTTCTTCCGTATAAAGCTTCGTATGGTGGCATCTTGATTGTTGAATGATAGCTGTTGTTGTAAGCAAACTCTACCAAAGGTAGGTGTACTTCCCAGCTTCCCTTGAATTCCATAACACAAGCTCTTAACATGTCTTCCAAAGTCTGGATAGTCGCTCTGATTGTCCATCAGTTTGTGGATGATAAGCTGTGCTGAACTGTAACTTGGTCCCCATACATTTCTGAAGGCTTGTCCAGAATTTTGACACGAATCGAGGATCTCGATCCGATACAATCCCTGCTGGAACTCCATGCAGTCTCACAATCTCCCTTACATATAGCCGGGCCAACTTTTCCATTGAGTAGGTCATGTTGATGGGGATGAAGTGTGCTGACTTGGTAAGTCGATCCACAATTACCCATATGGCATCATATCCGGCTGATGTTCGGGGCAATCCACATACGAAATCCATGGTAATTTGGTCCCATTTCCATTCTGGTATGGCCAATGGTTTCAAAAGTCCTCCTGGCCTTTGGTGTTCAATCTTTACTTGTTGACATATGGGACATTTCATCACGAATTGGCTACATCCTTTTTCATTCCATTCCACCAAAAGCGACTTTTAAGGTCTTGGTACATCTTGGTACCACGGGGTGCATGGGTATATCCTGAGTTATGCGCCTCATTCATTACTTCCTTTTTCATCTCCTCATCACTTGGTACACATAATCTTCCATTCATTCTTACTACATCTTCCTCATCTATCTCAAAATCGTCATACCTTCCTTCTTGTATCTCACTTTTCAACTTTTGTATGACTTCATCATATCGTTGAGATTCTTTGATTCTATCGATCAGGGTTGGCTCCATTACCAAATGGGAAATTTCCATTTCCGCACTTTGCCCCACAAATTCGATGCTCAGTCTCTCGAATTCCTTTATAAGTTCTTTTTGAGTTGTGAGCATGGCTGCGACTTCTCCATGGTTCTTTCGACTCAAAGCGTCTGCTACCGCATTTACTCTTCCAGGGCAATAATTTATTCCAAGATCATAGTCTTTGATCAACTCCAACCATCTCCTTTGCCTCATATTCAATTCCTTTTGTGTGAATAGGTACTGAGGCTCTTATGGTCCGTATAAATCTCGCATCTTTGTCCATATAGATAGTGCCTCCAAAGCTTGAGAGCGAAGACAACTGCGGCTAACTCAAGTCATGCGTCGGGTAATTTTGTTCATGCGGCCTCAACTGCCGTGAAGCATAAGCAATCACCTTCCCTTCTTGCATGAGCACACATCCTAAGCCATTTCTTGACGCATCACTATGGACGGTATATGGCTTTTCTGGGTCGGGTAAGGTTAAAATTGGAGCAGATACCAATCGTTGCTTTAACTCCTGGAAACTTTGTTCTCTTTTCTCATTCCAAATGAATCTTTCATTCTTCTGGGTAACTGAGTTAGCGGCTTAGCTATTTTGAGAAGTCTTGTACGAACTTCCTGTAATAGCCAGCTAATCCAAGAAAACTTCTAATCTCAGTCACCGTCCTTGGTTGTTTCCATTCCATTAGCCTTAATCTTTTCGGGATCTACGGATATTCCTTTCCCTGAGATAACATGTCCTAGAAAAGATATTTGATCAACCAAAAGTCACACTTGGATAATTTGGCATATAACTTGTGCTCCCTTAAGGTTTGTAATGCCATTCTCAGATGTTCTTTGTGTTGCTCCCGAGTTTTAGAATAAACCAAAATATCATCAATGAAGACAATCACGCATTTATCCAAGAGCGGTTTATACACCCGATTCATCAAGTCCATGAAAGCAGCTGGTGCATTTGTCAATCCAAATGGCATGACCATGAACTCATAGTGTCCATACCGAGTTCTAAAAGCGGTCCTTGACACATCTTCTGGTTTTTTCTGGTGGTATCCAGATCTCAAATCAATGCGTGAGAATACACTTGCTCCTTGTAGTTGGTCAAAGAGATCGTCAATCCTTGGCAATGGATACCTATTCTTGATGGTGACCTTATTGAGTTCTCGATAGTCAATGCACAGCCTCATCGATCCATCTTTCTTCTTCACGAATAATACCGGAGCTCCCCAAGGCGAGACACTTGGTCTAATAAATCCTTGGTCAAGCAATTCTTGTAATTGCTTCTTGAGTTCCTTGAGCTCAATAGGTGCCATTCGGTAGGGCGCCTTGGATATAGGTTCTGTTTTGGCATCAAATCGATCTCAAAATCGATTTCTCGTTTTGGGGGTAACCCAGGCAATTCTTCTGGAAAAACATCAGAGAATTCATTAACGATGGGGATGTCGTCAATGTTGGGTCTTTCCTTGTCTTCCTCCGTACTTCCCACATAACTTTCCATTCCTTCTTCAACTTCTTCAATTAGCTCAAACGAGCTTAACTCCAAACTTTTTGCGGATTCTCCCAAAAACGTAGCTTTCTTTCCATCTTGTCTCCTGAATTCCACCCTTTTATTTCTACAATCTACTTTTGCTTCCACCATGGACAACCAACTCATTCCAAGAATCACTTCGTATTTGCTAATTTCTATTACTATAAGATCGGTAGTTGCTTCATGGCCTTGTATCATCATGGGGCAATTCCTTATTACTTCTTTGGTAGTCACCACACTACCGGTGGGGGTTTTTATACGAAAACTCGTTGTGATTGTGGTGATGGGTAAACCGGTCTTCAAGGCTACACTAGTGGCAATGAAGGAATGTGTTGCGCCGGTATCGAAGAGGGTGTAAGCGGTTAGGTCCCCTAATTGTATGTTTCCTGTGTTCAAGACGCGCGTGTTACTAGTTTTATTGTCTTTAAAAAGGTTTCCTAAACATCTATTAGCTCCAACATACATCATAACTTGATACTCAACAGATATTAAAACAGGCATATATTTTTAAAGGTTGAGGCTAACCTGTAACCAAGTTATAGTCGTACTCCTCTCCATGGTCCAGGGCAGCCAATTCTAATCCTTCTTCGGCATCCTCCTCGTCCATGCATAGATGATGTCGAGCGACTTCCGCTTCCATTCCCACTCCTTGTCGGGGCAAGTCCTCCGGAGGATCCAACAGGTCGGTTTGCTGTGAGATTCCTTTGGGGACACTCATTAGCAAAATGTCCCAATTGCTTACACACGAAACAAGTCGTAGAAGCTTTCTTTGGGCAGTCCGGAATCTTATGGCTTGGGTCACCACAGAAATAACACTTGTTCTGGAGAAGGGGGCATCTCTTCGGGTAATGCGCTCCTTTGCATTTCCAACAATTTGCCGTTATCTTGGAATTATCTTTCTGTCCACTAAAATTTCCCTTAAAGTTGCTAATTGGTTTAAACCTTTTGGAAGGGAAATTGGAGCCTGTCCCTGGTTGAAATCTCCTGCCAAAAACCTGCACTTTCTTCTCAAAGGTCCCTGCTTTCCTTTTCTTGGCCCCTTCAACGATTCTGGCTCTTTCAACCAGTTCTCTGAAGGTGCGAATGTCAAACTCTTCCAATCGCATCCTTAAGTCCTCATCTAACCCGTTCAGGAACACTTGTCGTTTCAGCTCCTCACTATATTTATACGAATCCGGAGCATACTGCAAGAGTCGGCTAAATTCCGTCTCATATTGTTCTATGGTCTTTCCTCTCTGGGATATGTGCAAGAAATCCGCACTATACCTTACTCTTAGACTTCCAGGGAAATAATTTTCCAGAAACTCATTCCGAAACATCTCCCAGGTGATAGGCGGCGGCAATTCCCTACTCTTGGACTCCCACCAGATGCGGGCGTTGAACCTCAACATATACGTACCATAGCTTATTCGAAGATGATATGGAACTTCATAAGCGGCAAAAGATCGTTCTATCTGTGCGAGCCAATCTTCTGCTTCGTCTGGTTTTCCAAAAGCTCCGTCAAAGTAACGGTTACTTTTGATAAAATCTGGGAGTGAAGTTCTGTATGGTCGAGGTGGTGGCGGAGGCGGCAGGGGTGCTGTGTGTGATTGAGCATCAGGTGCTGCTGGTCCATGCACAGATGCTTGGGGTGCTTGCTGGGGTGGTGCTTGTGCTGGTGCCGGAGGTGGCACATTCCTTTGTTGTTGCTGAACTAACACATTAAGAAGCTGTGTTAATTGACCCAGAGTGGCTTGGAGATTGCCCTGCTGGTCTGGGGCAGGAGCCACAGGGGGTACTTCTGGTTGATTAACTTCTTCAGGCGGGTTATTTGATGCCTGCCTCATCCTCGGTCGTCCTCTCCTAGGTCGGCTGTTTTAATTGTTTCGTAAATACTAGATTATTAAGGCTTTTGCATACTAAGTTACGGAAATTGCGGAAGCTTTTAAGAAATAAACATATGAAGGGAAATATCACATAAGAGAAATTTAATAAACTAAATCAAGAGAGGAAATTTGTTTAAACCGAAATATTTAATTAAAAAGCATAGAAGGGAATAAAATCTTATAATGAAATCATGGTAAAAGAAATTCAAAATACAACAAATATTAAACACTTTTTCGAAAACATAATTTTAAACTACCAATCAATCCTATATCCTTAAGTCGTTCTGGTTACAGAAATTCTTGTTGAACACCTGGAATTGCTCATACGGATCCTTCCTTCTTTCTCGGTCAAGCTTCTCACGCGAGATCGTCTTCGATTCGGGGTATACTCCTCAGGCCATTCGAAATCTTGACTGGCTTTATGATAGTTGGAAACATCCTTATCTCGTCCATGATCTGCTGGCTCACCGAGGGCATAGCTATATAATCGTCCTATGGAATTCCAAGCTCGAAAATCGGAAAAAACTAAACGTCTATTATTTCGGAAAGAAGAATGTAACTTTTTGGAGCATAGGGTGTGGTTGTAATGGTACGTAAAACATTCTACATCGTAGGAAACTTCTAAGTCTATCTAATAGGGAAAACTCCTTACATAGGCTTTTTACTCTTAATCGGTAATCCACCAGGGTTTCATCATATCTTAAATTCAAACATTAGGTCTTAATTCCAACTTCTCCAAGAATAACTACAAAGGATAAGGAAGGTTATTAATTCTCCTTTTTGAGAATTTCTAAACTTGTCTAATCTTATCTAAGTCCTTTTGTAAACATATCTATCTCTTTTTCTATTCTAGATTTATTCCTATTACCTTTATTTCTATAAACTTGTTGCTCTGATACCAACTTAAACTGTCACGCCCCGAAGGGTACCCTAAACGTGGCAGTCCGCCACATATAATATCAAGGCTTAAGAATGGCTACCTTAGTCATGCGAAAGCCTTAGTATTATATGTAAGGCGTCTAACACGGTAATAGGAGACGCTTTTGGGAAGCATAGTTTAAGCAAGTAAAGTTAAACATACAAGAATTCAGAATAAATATATCATATCATAAATAACTAAAGGTCTGATACATAAATTCTTAGGGGCATACCCCCGCTAAACCAAGGATCGATAACTTCATAATAACCAAAATTAAAGATTTCAAAGGAAGTCTATCTAAGTCTTCGAGTAGATTTCCTCCAAAAGCTTCAACATAAAATGTATACGGATGCGGGATGGCCTCGGGCTCAAAAATAGGTGTTCCTGAGAATACAAATATCTATAGGGGTATAAGCTTATGGGCTTAGTGAGTAAATCCCAAAATTCATACTCAAATAAAATTTATCAATCAAGTTTATTATTCAAACATATGAAATGCAACAACCACGTGAGCATACAAGACATATGACTTTCCGGGAATCATATGTTGAATGAATTTACGCCCTTCATTCGGGGTTGGGTATTCAGGCCAATTACAGCCACAACTTTTAAAAATCACTTTTATAGATCTTACCGGCTCCTATACGCCATCAAAAACTTGTAGTTATTACAGGCTCCTACTAGCCATCAAAAACTTGTAGTTTATTACAGGCTCCTACTAGCCATCAATTTAAGTAGTTCTTACCGGCTCCTACTCGCCACTTACATGATATACCGGTTATGTCTACCACCACTATTATACACTTGTCCCACCAATTGTATAGTAGCGAATGCAATGTGACTCAACATATGAAGTGCATGAATAATTTCTTTAATTAAAGTCTAGTAGTTACATTTAACTTCTTTCAAGTGATCAACCAATTTCAAACAATTCAAGATAATAATGTACATACAACTTTATTACAAACAAATTGAGTTTCGATATACTTAGTATTCCTTCAACATATTATCATACACTTCTTTTTGAGTTTGCTTAGATTCTATGCAACTAATTTACAAGCACAAGCAAGAGTATGAAAAATAACGGGAAGTAACTCACTCGGCCATGGTGACACCTTTCTTGAATTGGATGGGTCGATCGGAAATTCCACTTAATCGTAGTAATCCTCGGGATACAAACAATCCTCCTCTGATTATCTAATTCAAGAAGAATACCCAAATGAGTATTTCGTGAAATTCTATTCTTGAAAATTCTAATCTTTTCTTAAAAATCGTAGTAAAATCGTATAAAGGGAAATTCCAACTTAAAATGGCCATAACTTGCTCATTTTAACTCGGAATTTCGCGTATAATATACCGTTTTCTACCTACTCGAAACGATCTACGCATTTCTAAGCTTATTTCCATAAAACTAAGTCGTTTGGGTTCCGAAAGGTAGCGATCAGATTTGCCACGAATTTGTAAACACTTGCTTTCCTTTTTGTAAACAAAGCTATTTTGAAAAGATAACATTTCAATTATTTTGTAAACTTTTGAAAGGTATAAATATATTTATAATGACTCATAACAAATGTATGAAGTAAATGAAGTTGTCTCAACTTAAAATAAGGTTTTAAAAGTCTTTGAATTTGAGATCCTATTTTACTTTTGAAAGATTTTTGATCATTAAATAAAGATTTTATTTCTAAATGAAATCTCTTGTAATTACTTTAATTTCCTAAAGTGTGGTTTGTTTTCTAAACTTGGATTTCAAAAGTAGCGAAATGATATTTTATTTCTTGTAATGTTTCAAAAGAATTTCTACTTCTTGATAAAAGATAAGTTTTCATAAAACCTTTGGTTTATGTAAGAAAATCATTCCTATGCATGTTCATGAGTTTTTAGAAATCCGTTTCCCATATTTATTTCTTTAGAAAGAATCTTTAATTCAAGAAAACATTTTCTCATTTGTTTTTGTTGAGACAAAAACATTATGTTCATGCATGAATATGAATCAAAACTATAGAAATACAAAGGAACATAATAACTTGAAAGCTTAAATAATAAAGTAAATCAAGTATTGGGACCTTAGCTTTATCAAGGTACCCCGGACTAAGAAAAGACTAGTCCCGAAAAGAAAAGAATTGTTTTGACTTGATGAGGACAAGTCTAAGACTAGAATGACTAGTCTTAAAATCAACTTGAATTTAAATAAATGCATTGAAATAAATGAATTGCATGAAAGGTAAATAAATTGCAAGGCTATGAGCTTATATGCTCTAAATAGTATATATAGTTATATAGATATATTAGATAGTAATAAACATAAAGGAAATATAAGAAAACATAAAGGAACATAATAGAAACATAAATGATCATGGAGGAATTTTGATTATGAACAAAAACAAAGCATGAACCTAATGTTGCTTTCTTAACCTTCATGGTTTTAGAAAACACACTAAGCTCATACTAAGTAAATGAACATGAAGAAATCTTGAGAAATTTCTTACCTAAAGAAGCTAAACTTAAGAGGACTTTCTTGAAGAACTCTTGAGAGGATTTGAGAGAATTTTAGTATAGTAACTTTAGAGATGAAGAAGTGTGAAAGAAGTGAAGGTATGAAGGGGTATTTATAGGAAAATGTGGGAGTTAAATTGTGTTAATTAAATAATTGAAATCAAATTAAATTGGCATGGGAGAGAGAGGCCGGCGCCATTTTGCATGGGGAGGAGAGAAAATAAATTTTTTTTGTCTTTTGATTAATTAAAAGTAAGAAATGAAAGATGTGAAGTTGTATTGGAAATGAAAAATGTAAGAAATAGGTGTATGGTTTGTAAGAGTAGGTTGTAAGAAAAAGTAGAGATAGATGAATAGTGTAGAATAGTAGAAAATAGTGTAATGTAAAAGTAGACATGACAATTTAATACCGGTAGTAAGAAAATACGAGTATAAAGATGATATCTGATATTTTTAGTTATCGAAAAATTACGAAATTGATATTTTTGGAAATCTTATATTTTTACGAGTCTAACGGTGTATTCAGAATATTTTTCCTATTCCGGGCTTCCGGACACATTTTTCAAGAACTGTGTCCGTTCGGGTTCGACGGACATCGGAATTTCGCGAAACTGAAACTTTTATAAAACCTATGGTTATTACGAACTATTCGAGCTAATTTTTCCAACTTCGTTTTCTATGACTTGAGAAAACGGCAATGCCGGAGTTAAAAGGTTACGGTAAACTAGGGTTTTGTTTGACCTAAGGATCCGTTTGACTTCTGTTTAGGGTTTAGGTCTTTATTTGTGGATCGAAAATTTCGGGGATTTACACATCTTCATATTTGCAAGTAACTGATAATATATTGAAAAGGAAATCATACTTTTGCACGTAATTGGCAATACAATATCTTAATGAATGTTATTTTATCAATTTTAATAGAGAATGCCCAACCAAAACTATAAATTCTCAAATAATTTCTCTGCAAGAGGAAAATGCTTATGTAATCAGTAAAATTTCATACATTCTTGGAATTATAAAGTCTTAATCCAAAAAGGAAAAACATACAATAAAAAAATATACGTGATAGATATAGATATCATATAAGGAGATTATTGGGGACATATTATGGAAATCTCTAAATTAGTCAACCAAGCATCAAGAGCAATTACATAATTTAATGTGAATTAAAGTAAAAGTAGGATAAAAAGCGGGGTAAATTATACTTTATTATTCCTTCAAATAGGTGTGGAGATGAATGAGAAAGTGTGAAATGAAAGAAGCTTCATGCAGCTTCCATGAATTCAAGAATGAAAGATATAGAGCAAAACAGTTACAAGTCTGAGAGAGAATGAAAGATATTTTTGTGTTATTAAAAAGAATACACTTCCATACTATTTATATGAAATACAAAAATAACAAACTAAAATACAGCTGGACCATAACTGTTTATACACATAGCATAAATAAAACTACATATCTCTATATCCCCCCTCAAGTGGGAGCTGATTGAAGACCCAACTTTAGACATGTGGACTCAAGTTGCTCGATAGAAGTGAGTTTAGTGAGAACATCAGCCAATTGTGATGAAGAAGAAAAATGTGAAGGCTGTATAAAACCAGTGCTAACATGCTGCCGAATGAAATGAGCATCAATATCCAAATGTTTGGTTCGGCCATGTAAACATGGATTGTAAGCAATGAGCAATGCAGATTTATTATCACAACATAGTGGAATTGGCAAAGAAACAGGAACACGCAAGTCATGCAAAATATAGGAAGTCCAAAGAAGTTCCTTAGCTGTAATGGACATGCTTCTATACTCTGCTTCAACGGTACTAGTGCTAACTGTCGTTTGCTTCTTTGATTTCCAAGAAATCAAACTTTGACCCAACATAAGACAATAACCAGTAACAGATTTTCTATCAAAGGAAGTTGATCCCCAATTTGAATCAGAAAAAGCATGAAGATCCAAAGAATTACAACTTGGATAAAACAATCCCAAATCTGCAGTCCCCTTGAGGTAACGTAAAAGATGAACAGCAGCTTGATAATGAGACTCACAAGGTCGGGACAAAAACTGACTTAGCTTGTGAACCGCAAAAGAAATATCGGGACAAGAGAGAGTGAGATATAAGAGGCGACCAATAATTCTCCGAAAAGGTAGAGGATCAGAAAGCGCCAAAGAGCCATCCCTAAGTAAGGGCAAACCAGAAGGCAAAGGTAAAGAACTAGGTTTGCATCCAGTCAAGCCTGTATCTTGGAGAATATCCAAAATAAATTTACGTTGACTGACCAAAATTCCCTTGTCTGATCTACATAATTCTAGTCCAAGAAAAAACCAAGCAAGGCCAAGATCTTTGATGGTAAAAGCATTATGTAAACTAGACTTTAAATCAGCGATGGAAGCATCATTATTACCAGAAATCAGCATATCATCCACATAAAGCAATACAACTAGGAAAACATCAGAAGAAGAACGAGTAAATAGTGAATTATCACTACTTGATTGAACAAAACCCCGAATAAGAAATTGAGATATTTCAATATTCCATTGTCTAGAGGCATGTTTCAACCCATATAAAGAACGTTTCAATCGACATACTTATCCTAGAGAAGCTTTAGTATAACCAAGAGGAGGAAGCACGTAAATTTCCTCATCAAGGAAGCCATGTAAAAAGGCATTGTTGATTTCAATTTGATGAAGAGGCCATTTATATGATGCAACCACAGCAAATAAAATACGCACAGTAGACAATTTAGCAACAGGTGAAAAAGTATCATGGTAATCTACACCTTCCACTTGCATATACCCCTTAGCAACAAGTCTTGCTTTGAAACGATCAACACTTCCATCAGGTTTATATTTAACTTTATAAACCCATTTACAACCTATAGGTTTTTTATCTTGAGGTATATCAACCAAATCCCAAGTATCATTAAGTTCAAGAGCCTCTAATTCTTTATCCATAGCAATAACCCATTCCTTAGATTTACATGCTTGTGAATAACATAAAGGTTCTTGTGTTGTAAGAACATGTGCTAAGGAAGCATTGAAATCAAATGAAGACTGAGAAAAATCAGAAAGCGAATAAAGTGGATAAGGAATAGAATTGTGATGTACTAAAGAAGAGGAAGGGGAACTAGAGCATGATGAAGCTTTACATACATAATCTTTCAACCAAGTGGGAACTTTATGCTCTCTAGAAGAACGATGCAAGGAAATGGATTGATTTGGACATGAAGGAAAAGTGTTTGAGGAATCATTCTAAGTAGCATCAGTAACGGAATCATCTAATGAAACAGATCTAGAAATATGTTGATCCTCAGGAGAAAACTGAACAGGTAGATGTGATAAAATAGGAACATTAACAGAATGTTCTAAAAGAAGTGAATCATCCATGGAAGACTTGTCAAAAGGAAACACAGTTTCAAGAAACACAATATCTCGGCTTACAAGAATTTTCTTTGAATTCATGTCATACACCTTATAACCTTTCTGACCATGAACATATCCTAAGAAAACACATTTAAGCCCATTAGGATCAAACTTATCAAGTGTAGGTGAAGTTGCTCGAACAAAACATAAGCAACCCATGACTCTCAAGTCATATGTAGGAGATTTGTGATATAACATCTCAAAAGGAGTTTTCCAATTCAAAGTGGATAGAGGCATTAGGTTGATGAGGTATGTAGCAGTAAGCACACATTCACCCCAAAAATATTTAGGAAGTTTTGCTTGAATTCTCAAAGAACGGGCTGTTTCGAGAAGATGTCTATGTTTACGTTCCACACACCCATTTTGTTGAGGTGTGTATATCATGGAACGTTGGTGTATGATGCCTAAATCTTTAAACAAAGATTGACAAGTTGAGGACATAAATTCTGACCTATTGTCAGACCGTGTCACATATGGTTTAGCTGAGAATTGAGTATCTATCATACTAAAGAAATTATGTAGACATCAAGGAACTTGAGACTTGTTTTGAAGCAAAAAAGTCCAAGTACAACAAGTATGATCATCCAAAATGATAAGAAAATAACAAGCTCCACAAATTGAAGTGACAGAAAAAGGACCCCATACTTCAATATGTAGAAGATAGAAGGGATGCAAAGCACGACTTGTACTTCTTGCAAAAGCCAATCTATGAAATTTAGATTCATAACAAGTAGTACAAACAAAATCAGTCAAGTTAAGAGACTTACATTGATGTAAATGTCTCATCAAAGACATTGAACTATGACCTAAACACAGATGTAACAATTTCAATAAGGACAAATTCTTTGAATGACTCACAGCGGAAGAAGAAAAAGAGGAAATTACAGTGGACTCAGAAGAACTAAAATTCCCACTAAGATCATATTCAAGTATATAAAGCCCATTTGATGCTTTAGCTTTGGCTATATGTGTATTAGTTACTTGGTCCTGGAAAATCAAAGAAGAAGAATCAGCAAACATAACAATGATTATCAGATAATGCTTTATGAACAGATAATAGATTATGTCTAAAATCTGGCACATAAAGCACATTTTGTAAATGCAAGAAAGAAGAGCTTAAGTGAACTGTTCCAGCTAATTGGACAGTTTTTAAGCTCCCATCAGGTAATTGAATGGTTATAGGATGAGGCAAAGTGTAGATGTTTGAAAGTAAAGTTTGGAAAGGAGTCATGTGATCTGTTGCACCTATGTCCACAACCCAACAACACGATCTGTTATTCAAAGTATGAAAACATAAAGAAGAAGTAATGCTACCTGCAAAACCAAGATTTGAAGGAGTCTCTGGCACATGCTTCTGCTCAAAACGCTTAAGCACCTCCTGAAAAATGCGATCAACCAAACTAACATGTGATTCTCCATGCATATTATTCCCAGCATCAAAAGAGACATCAAATGGAGTAGTTGCAATTGGCTTCTCAAAAACATAATGAGCAGCAGATCGAGTCTGATTCTTAACAATTTTCCGACCTTTATACCAGTCAGGATACCCTAGCAACTGAAAACAATTTTCTATAGTGTGCCTCTCAACTTTATAATGTTTACAAAACCCCTTAGAAGTTCCTTTGGACTTCTTTCTATCAAAACCAACTTTATTCACATTTGTTCTATTTAACATGAAAGCAGAATTATCAACATCAGACATAGGATGAATAGTCAACTGTCTTTGTTTCTCGACTTGTTGCACTATATAATATGCCTTGTTTACTATAGGTAAAGGATCCATAAGAAATTGAATCAGCTTCATTTAAACATATAAGAAACTGAATCAGCTTGGTTTTCATTTCATATTCTTGTATACACTCTTTCAATCGACAAGTGCAATATTCTATATGTCCACATTCACAAGATGGATAAGCATGCAAAGCTTGCAACTCATCCCAAAGACGCTTCAATCTATTGTAATAAGTTCCAACAAAATGATTCAATTGACGAACATTACTTAATTCATTTTGTAACTGAAAAACCTGAGGACCATTCCTATGTCCATATTGTTCTGAAACTTCCTCCCATAATTCCAAAGAAGATTGAGTCTAAGCAAAATCAGGTACCATAGAATTCAATAACCAAGATCTAACCATACTATCACATTGAATCCAACAAGCATGATCAGCAGAATTAGGGTTTGGCTGTCAAATGCTATCATCTATAAAACCTAATTTCAATTTTGCAGCTAATTCAATCTTAATCGACCTACTCCACATCAAGAAGTTTGATCCATTGAATAATATGTTCCCTATCGACACATTAGGGTTATCAGATCCAGATAGAAAATACGGATTTGTACTTATTGGTTGAACTTGTGTATTATAAGTAGTATCAGCCATAACCGATGATCAAAATAGAGAGCAGAGATGGATCTTACAAGTGAAAGGCTCTGACACCATGTGAAATGAAACAAGCTTCATGCAGCTTCCATGAATTCAAAAATGAAAGATACAGAGCAAAACAGTTACAAGTACGAGAGAGAATGAAAGATATTTTTGTGTTATTAAAAAGAATACACTTCCACACTATTTATATGAAATACAAAAATAACAAACTAAAATACAGTTGGACCATAATTATTTATACACATGAAATAAATAAAACTATATATCTCAACAGAAAGTTCTCACTTAAATTATAAAGATGATCAAATAAGGTGTGGAGATGAATGAGAAAGTTCTCACTTAAATTATAAAGATGATAAAAAAATAATAATAGAGAGATATATAGATATAGATTAAATAGCAATGATGATTCTTTTCTTTAGCTAATATTCTTAAATGCAATTATAAGTTTATTTTCTTAAATAAAATGATCAAATAATAATATCAGAGAGATTGATAAATTACCACATAAAACTATACGATAAAAATGTGCGACGAATGCAAGGGTTTTGGCTTAAATTATATAGAAAATAGAAAGAATGGATTTAACTAGCAATGATGATTCTTTTCTTTAGTCAATATTCTTAAATGCAATGATAAGTTTATTTTCTTAAATAAAATGATCAAATAATAATATTAGAAAGATTGATAAATTATCATATAAAGTTATATAATAAAAATATGCAACGAATAAAAATATTCTTGCTTAAATTATATAGATAGATAGATATAGATTAAATAGCAATGATGATTCTTTCTTTAGTCAATATTCTTAAATGCAATGTTAAGTTTATTTTTTAAATAAAATGATCAAATAATAATATTAGAGAGATTGGTAAATTACCATATAAACTATATGATAAAAATGTACGACGAATGAAATGATTCTAGTTTAAATTCTATAGAAGACATATAGATGGATAGATATAGATTTAATAACAATTATGGTTCTTTTTTTTTTTAGTTAATATTCTTAAATGGAATGATAAGTTTGTTTTCTTAAATAAAATGATCAAGTAATAATACCAAAGAGATTGATAAATTATCATACAAAACTATATGATAAAAATGTGCGACAAATGAAAGGGTTTTGGCTTATGATAAAAATGTGCAACGAATAAAAAGGTTTTGACTTAAATTATATAGATGATAAAAATGTACCACAAATAAAAGGATTGTGGCTTAAATTATATAGATCAATAGCTAGATATAAAAGAATAGAAATAATAGATTTAAATAGTAATGATGATTTTTTTCTTTAGTCAATATTCTTAAATGTAATGATAAGTTTATTTCCTTAACTAAATTGATCAAATAATAATATTAGAGAGATTGATAAATTACTATATAAAACTATATGATAAAAATGTGCATCAAAAGAAAGGGTTTTGGCTTAAAATATATAGAAGATAGATAGATAGATAGATAGATAGATAGATAGATATAGATTAAATAGCAATGATGATTATTTTCTTTAGTCAATATTCTTAAATGCAATGATAAGTTTATTTCCATAAATAAAATGATCAAATAATGATATTAGAGAGATTGATAAATTATCATATAATATTATATGATAAAAATGTGCAATGAATCTAGGTTAAATTATATATATTCTATTCATACTATGGCTCTATTATAATTATTATTTAAATAAATTAATAAAATAAAATAAAATGAAATGAAAAGAAAGGAAAATAAGGAGAACCTACCTAGATTCCATAGATGTGCTTAGGGGAGCTCCAATCGGTCAACAACGGTTCGGATTAAGGTCCGACGATAGCAAAAGTCGGGCGACGATGGTTTATAGGGGACAACGGACAGTTGTATGAGTACACATCGGCACGGTTCGAGTCGGTTCCGGACCAGAAACGGAACCACCAGAGCCGGGGCGGTTCACGGTTCCAAGGAACTGCCAGTTCTGGTGGTTCCAATTCCTGTTCCACGAGATTTTTTTTGGAAAAAAATGAAGAAAGAAATTTAGAGAAACCTTGTTCTCTTGGAGATTTTGTACCTTTACAATCAAAAGGAGAAAGGGGTTATAATTCTTTGGAGTTTAGGGTTTAGATTATAGTATGATTATGATTATTTTTGTGAAAACATATTTTGAATGAGTATTTGATGATTCAGATATTTTTGGTGAAGTTAGGGTTTCTACTCCTAAAGATATTTCAGGTACATCCTTATCTTGTTTATTATTTGTGATTGTAGGCTTAGTATTTGTTAATTGACATAATACTATTCGACTTTAATTGAGTTTGTTGCTTGTCTTTGGTTGGGTTTAGTAGATTGGGAGGACTGTTGCTTTCTAGGATGACGCCCTGATGATCTATGTATGACATTATCCCTACTGGAGTTGTGCGCAGAGATAATTCTAGTAGTTTAGGAGTAGTACAAGTATGGTGCTTAGGATTTGTAGGATTATCCACACCAATATATGTCTATATTATTATTTTCTATATTGATTGTTTTTACGAAATCATATGGTTCTAAACTATATTGTTTGTATAGCTAAATAAAAATAATAACCTGTGTTTATTGCATATGATGACACATCTGAATTTATATGATATTTGCTCACAACGCATGTGATTGTGGTTTGGTGTACTGGGCCTTTTGTGCTTAATTTTTTAGGAACAGGTAATGATCCAATAGTGTTCAATTTATCAGGATATGATGTGTTCATAGATATGGGGAGAACGATAGTAGACCAGACTTTCTTGTTGACTTATAGAAATCTTGGATGAGAGATAACTAAATTTGAAATCCTTTTGAAGTTTTACATTTTCTTATTATGAATTTTGAATATTTATGAAACTTTTATTATGCTATTATAAGTTTGATATAAGTTAGCTTTTGGTTTATGCCAACTAAGTGTTAGGAAAAAAGCCCTAATTCCTAATCATGTTAACAAACAAAAAACCTGATTAATCAAACAATATTAATCAACTTGTGATAAGAGATTAGATCTCCTTTTACCAATGTGATAACAAGCAAATAAACAATTTGTTGAATTTAAAATCCTTTCGAGATTAAAACCTGACTTAATCTTTCATATCATGCTCTTGGGACTGTTTTAATCCATATAAAGTTTTGTTGAATTCAAAAACATAATCATTTTTTCAAGGATCTTCAAAACCAAGAGGTTGTTCACATTACTTCCTTATTGATCAAACCGTTTAAAAAGGCACTTTTTACATCCATTTAGAAAAACATTAAAATTTTTATAACATGTATATGCATGTATCAAACGAATTGCTTCTAATCTAGTAATAGGTGCATATGTTTCATCAAAGTCAATTCCTTCTTCTTGTAAATAACCTTTAGCTACTAATCTTGCTTTATTTCTAACTATTTTGCCATTTTCATTTAACTTATTTTTAAACACCCATTTAGTTCCAATTATAGATTTTCTTTTAGGTTTATGCACTAAATTTCGTACATTATTTCCTTGAAATTGATTTAACTCATCTTGCATGGAATCGATCCAATTATTATCATTCAAAGCTTCGTCAACATTATTAGGTTTAATTTCAGATAACAAGGATTATCAAAATCCTTTCAACTAGCTCTTGTTTTAAACACCAAATTAAACATTACCTATTATTTGTTTTAGGAGATGAGTAGATTTATATTTCTAAATCGTAGAGGTTTCTAGTTTGGATTCTTTGGATTCTGGAGACCTTCTATATTATCCTCTAGAATATGTTCTGGATTACCAGATCCATGAGCTTCATCAAGTGGTGTTCAGACTTCAATTATGGACTAGATACTTCTTTGGATTTAGATTCCCTTTTATCATCAGTCTCATCATCCTTTATATCTTCAACAAACTTAACATTAATTGATTCTTTAATAGATTTTAAAGATTTATTAAATAGACGATACGTACGACTATTAGCTTCATCAGATCTTTTATCGAACTTACCAAGGTTAAAAGCATTCTTTTTCACAAAACACTTAGAACCAAACACATAAAAATAAGAAACGTTAGGCTTCTTACCTCGAAAATGTTCATAAGCAATCTTTGATGTCATGGGCTGAATGTATACTCTATTGATGATATAGCAGCTATAGACACAGTTTCTACCCAAAAATACTCAATGCCACTTTCATTTAATATAAATCTTGTCATTTCTTTTATTGTTCTATTCTTACTTCCATAACTCCATTTTGTTGAGGAGTATATGAAGTGAGAAATTATGAGATATGCCTTGTTCTTCACAAAATTTAAAAATGTGTATATTGAAACTATTTTCCATGGTCAGTTTAAAGATTAATCATAGAAATTCCTTTTTCATTTTGAATTTGTTTTGCAAATTTTTAAAAAGAATCAAAAGTCTTTTATGTTGCAAGAATATAATCCTTGAAAAATCATCAACTATAACAAGTGCATATTTACTTCCACCCATGCTTAAAACTCTAGTAGGTCCAAACAATCAAGATGCAACAATTCATGAGGTTTTTTAGTTGATATTTCATTTTGATTTTTATGAGAAACAAATACCATTTTATTTTTTAAACAAGAATCATTTGATATCATGTTTAATAAAAATTCTAGGTAATCCTCTTATAACATTCCTTTTAGATAATTTTTCTAATTGAGAAAAATTAATATGTCCTAATCATACTGTGCCAAGCAAAAACATGATCATTCATGAACAAAAGACTAAATCATATTCAACTTCAGCAGGTTAATAAGATATACATTTTTCTTCCTAAAGCCTTAAAATATCTTAATACCATATTCATTAAAAGCATAGCATTTATCTTGTTCAAAAACCATTTCATATCCTTTATCACATAATTGACTAATACTTAGTAAATTATGTTTCAAGCCTTTTACAAGATAAACAATTTCTATGATGTAAGGAGGCATGCCAATATCTCCAGTTGCAACATTTTATCTCTACTGTCATCTTCAAATTTTACATATCCTTTTCTTCTCATGTTATGCCATTAAACAATGAAGCATTTTCGATATATGTCTAGAGCATCCACTATCAAGATACCATGTTCTTTTGATTTTTTTTCATGTTCCTATAAAATTAAAAAAAAGGATTATACCTTTTTAGGAACCCAAAAGTTTGGGTCCTTTAAAAGACAAGTTCGTTTAATTTTTAATTCACTTTTGATTTCTAAGCTTGTTTCTTTAATAAAAAAAATACTTCTCATGTGTCAGATTTATTACAAAAGAAACATATATAAGAGGTGTTATTCCAATATAGTGTTTACCAATTCAAATTGTTCTGTCTCGGGTAATTTCTAATATACCTTCTAGGGTTATATTGATGTATCCAAAAAGAGTACTTTTTAGGATAGCCTCTAGGGTATCATTTTTTTTTAACATCATTCTTTTCACGTAATTTGATTTAGATTCATTCTTTTTAACAATGACTCAGCATTCATAGCTTGTTTAGCTTCATACACAGTTTTCTTAGATATATTTGAACTAGAACCATGCTCCTATCCTAAACCGCGTTTTCACTTGATAATCTTTGTTAGAGTCAACGTGCTTAATTTTTTTTATCGTTTTATTGAATTTATTAAAGGTGTTCTTTTTTGAAATAGAAATCATTATTTTATTTATACATTTTTTTTTAAGTACATTGTTTTCTTTTTGGTTTCTCATTATCAACATGCAATTTTCATTATCATGCTTCATAATATCATTTTCATTAGCAAGTAAAGAATTCGTTTGTCTTAGTGCTTCTTTTTCATTTTTAAGAGCCTTGATCTCATTATCAAACTTAGCTAATTTTATGTCAGCCTTTTTAAGAGCTTTCAAAAGCTTTTTCATTTTAGTAAGCATGTCATCTTCAATTATCTCATCATCAGTTTTAGAATTTACCTCAAAAGTAGCCATAAGACATAGATTTACTTCTTCCTCCTCTTCATCTAAATCCTTTGGATTATGCTCTATGTCATCTAAGTCACTCCATGCTTGGCTCTTCTTTTTATACTTCTCCATTTCTTTATCAAGGTAGGACATTCATATTTGATGTGTCCTGGCTTTTTGCATTCATAACATTGGATTTCTCTCTTCTCCTTTTTCTTTTCTTTTTCGTTGTAGGGTTTTCATGTATCATTTTTCTTATATTCAGTAGCTTAAACACATTAAACTTCTTACCTCTTTGCTTCTTGAGAAATCGCTTTAGCTTTCAGGTAATGAGGGTTAAGTCTTCTTCTTCACCATTCTCATTGTCATCAGATTCATCTTGATTAGCAACAACATTCTTAGCATTGAATGCAATTTCTTTTATACTACTTTCAACTCCTTGCATGGTCTTTATGTGAGACTCATACATCATCAGCTTTTCTCTTAGTTGGCTAAGAGTAAGCTTATTTAGATCTTGAGCTTCTTTTATGGCTGTTTTCTTCGCATCCCAAGATAGTGCAGTATCCTCAGCATTTTCCTTATGAAGTTTGGATCAGGAAGTTTCTTCCCAAGAGACGTAAGCTCATTGGTTATTGTCGTGAACCTGTTAAATGCATCTTTGGCAGTTTCATCAGTTTTAAATTTAAATAATTCATACTATTGAACTAAAACATTTATCTTAGTCTCTTTAATGGTATTGGTTCCTTCGTATGTCTTTGATAATGTATCCTAAATTTCCTTTGCAGTCCCGCAAGAAGATATCAGATAGAATTCTAATGCAGAAATGGTGGTCAACAATAGATTCTTCACTTTGTTATTCTTCTCAATGATCTTCTTCTCATAATCTAATAAGGTTGAATTTCCATTCAAAGTGATTACATTATCTCCTATGGAAATAACCTGCCATAAATCATAATCATTAGCTTTAATATATGTTTCCATACGCATTTTCCAATATGAAAAATTCGAGCCATCAAAGAAAGGTGCTCGATTAATTGCAACATTATTCTTAGCCATATTGTTTGGATCACTCAATTTGATAAAAGAGTCTGCTCTTATACCAATTGTTAGTCCCGCTTTTATAATAAAAAAGAGGGGTTGAATTGATTATAATCAAGATCTGAAATTTTAAGCCTTTAAAATTAAATCCCCTTTTGTTTAAACTGTGAGAACAAGTTAAGCAATCAATTAAATAAAATATTAATTGCAGGAAATTAAAAAGTAGGGAAACAAAAGCAAAGTCAGCAACATATAGTGGTTCTGCCTTGTGCATAAGTTCACTCTTCCAGCTCCGAGTCGGGGACCTCGTAATCCTCATAGGTTTGTTCCACTATATCCAAATAAAACAATTTACAAGATAGTACAATTCACTCTGCTCGATCCTCATAGCTTTCATCAAGCTAATAACTGATATTACAGAGACTAATCTTGTAAACCAATCAAGCTAACAAGCTAGAAGGCAATAAGAAGTTCCTTCTATCAAACAAAGAAAATGAGCAAAAGCAAGAATTGCAACAGAGGAATGATCGCACAAATTTGGATCAGAAAAATTTTAGAAGAAGTAGTGTGCTCTTTTTTATATCTCTGTTTTTTGTCTATTATGGAATTGTTCTTCTATAGAAGTCACGTTCTCTATATGTTTTTCAAGGAGGCTTCGGGATATATTCTGATCTTCAACGTTTCAAAGATTTAGATAAGATCTTCCCATAAAAATCTCGAATGATATCTTGATTTCTTATCTTGAGCTGAATTCAAAAGATAATATATATGTTGTGTACTGGATAAGATGCTTTGTAACTGAATTATCATTGATGTTGTTCTTTCTTCTTTTCAAAAAACTGATAGAGAACCAAATAATTTCTATACCATTTCAAATAAATAAAAATCCCACAAGAATAGAAGGACTAGAATAGTTATCTTCTTATCTTCTTTAACAATGCAAACAATCCTTGCTTGAAACTTCATATTTGTGCATATTTCAATAATTCAAAAAGTTGGAGCGTGTATAAGACCTATAACACGAATTACAGTAGCCTTAATATAAAGATTTGTAGAAAACTTTTTTAAAAACTTGATAAAAATAGTCTTGATTTAACCCTATGGATACTAACCAACTATAGTGGAATATATATGTATATTACCCAAATATACCCATTTTCTTGGAGCTAGGTCTTCCATATATTTATTTGAACTGATTTGGAATAAATTTAATCAAAACTGAACTAATGAATAGTAAATCTTCGTGAAACTATTATGCTATCAAAATTGCAATGAACGTTCTATAAAATCTTCTAGATAAACTTTTGAGTATTCAAACAAGGTTCTATAGAATCTTCTGGTTTGCTTTTCTTTATACAAACAACATTCTGTAAAAGTCTCCAGATAACCTGATGCTTAATCATCTTAAAACTGCATAATTAATAATTTGATTAGTTTTTTTAACTATTTTGTTATCATCAAAACTTAATTTATAGAGAATATGTGAGCTTCGAAAAATTTTTTATTTCCGATTTACTAAATTGTCTTGATAATTAACTATTATTTTGATTATTTTATTTTATTTAACAAATTGATTATAAATTTCTTAATAAATTGAGTTTTCTTTATTAAACTATGAATGTACTCTAAATAGTATTAATTAAAGATTTTATTTATAAATTCTTCGTCCGAAAGTTGTCTGAGTATTTGATCTTATACGATAAAAATATTATTTGATTTGCTATTATAATTTTGAGCCGCGCTATTTTGTTTAATTTAAATATTTCTTATTTTTGATTAAATTTTTCCGAGACAATTAGTCAACAAATAATTTAGCAAGATCCATGTTGCGATCAATTTATATATATATATATATATAAGATGAATTTTTCGGAGAGATATGTCTGACATTTTTTTTGTTTGTTGTTTGTTGACTTTAAGCCTTTCTTTTGTTTTGGGTGATATATATATATATATATACATATAAAGCTGCGTTTCCCTCTTCTTCTTCCTTTTCGTTTAGTTTGTTCGTTTCTTTTCTCTGTTTCGTTTTTCTTTCTTCTTCTTTCTTTTCTTTTTCTTTCCTCTTCCTCGGTTCATCTGGCAGCAACGGTCTAAAGCGGTGAGTTGTCTCCTTTCTTTTTTTTTCTTCTTTTCTTTAGCTGTATCATCTTCTTCTTCTTCTTCTTCGTTTCCCCACAGCACCACCACCACAGCGCACGCTCCATGCACCGCAGCACCCACGCACACCGCCACACACACCACCACCGCGCACGAACAGAGCGGGTGCTCTGTCTCCACCGAGCACACACGCGCGGGAGGCCTGTTGGGTGCTCGGAGCAGCGCTCAACGAGCGCCCAGCCTAGCACTCCAGCAGCGCTAGCGAGCGCTCAAGCTAGCGCTCATGCGAGCGCTCAGAAGCGCTCCAGCAGCGCTCAAGCGAGCGCTAGCGCTCAAAACGAGCGCTGCTCATCCTCCGCAGCGGCTGCTCTGCTCTCCTGTGCGTTGGATATATATATATATATTATGTATATGTTATATATATAGTTAGTATATGTAATATGTATATGTATAGGCACTTATATGTTATATATTTATATATATTTATACACATATATATAATATATATGATATATTATATTTCTTACCTTATATGCTTATACTTTATATATATATATATAAGAGTTAATTTATTTAATATAATATAAGTATATTAGTTTAATTATTCTATAATATGCTTATATATACATAGACTTAAATATGGTATATATTATTACTATTATTATTATTATTATTTCATGTCTATTAAATTATTTCCTTCAACTTTTCGATACGTACTTATATATATACATATCTATATGTTTAGTTACTTATGTTGCTTGATTAAAATTTTCTTTATCTTTAATAATAATAATTTTTATTACTATTATTTATTGTTATTATTTTGCTTATATTTCAAAATAACTCTAAAATAGTATTAAATCACCTTTGTACGTAAAAATCTAAGTTAAATCGAATTAAATTAGTCATATAAGGTTTTAGTGCTAGATTACAGAAATATAGAAAGTCGGTAGCGTAGAAATACATATTAGATGTTTTTAGTCAATTCTTATAGTATATTTCTATCTTTAATTATATTCAGGTGATTCTGACTCTGAGCTTGACCTGCCTGTTGACTATTACGACTGACAAGAAATATGGACAGGTGAGTATATTCCTATGATCTCTATACTTGATTGTGGTTGTAGAATAGAATTAATCAAGTAACAAAATATTAAGGGGTTGGGAAATAAATTGTGCTGTTGTTACTTGAATTGATTGATAAAATATTTATAATTATATTCTAACCCTTTGGTTGTTATAGAATAGAAATGAAAGTGTATGAAAATTGTTTGCACGCCAAATAAATGAATATAAAACAATATGGCATAATAATTGAATACATTCATGCATAGCATTTATGCACGTAGAAGGCCATCACCACTACACCTTGACCCGGATGGGCCACACTGTCCCGTGAGGATGGTAAACATGGAGGACCGAAGTGGTATATACCTAGTGTGTACCATGGGCCTTGTTTTAAGAGATAGGGAACTAATCATCCTGGGAGAGACGGCCCTTCCCTTAGAATCGCGCGGGTCATTGTTTCAGATTTATTACTTCAATGGATGTTGTTATATGTATATTATTTTGAGATATAAAAAGTTTTCTTGAGAAATTGTTCCCGAAGTATATTAATCTGGGTGCTGATGAGTGGATGTACCCCAACCCCGATTCGGGGGCCAATCCGAATATGTATATGGTTACCGGTCAGCTATATATATTTGTCCACTTGATTGTTTGCATTACATATGTTTGAATTAATAACTTGCTTGAATGGTATAGAGTGAGGAGTATAACTCGTTGAGCCTGTGGATCGCTCTCTCCTTACAGTTTATTGTCACAGGATTATATTTGGTACCAGTCAGGACGGCTACCCTCAGGTTAGCTCCTCTATGGATTCAGGGTTTTGAGGGAAGGATACGAGGGTTGAAGAGAGTTCCTTCTTTTTTTCCTGGGAGGGGTTTCTAAAAAGTTTTTGAAACAGGATTGTAATATTTGTAGGATCAGTAATCCAACTGCTTTGTTATATACACTCCTAAACTATTTTCTTTTAATGTCATATTTCTGCAGTGGTTATTAGTTAGTTTTGAGGCTATTAGTTGTATATTATATGGCTAATCTGATACTATCAAACCCATTGGTTATCTATTCAGGATACGCTTCTGCACAATATTTATGGCTTTAAGAGAATTGTGATTTAATCTTAAGCCGGGTATTATGTATGGCGGAACTGTCCCGTTTATGATACCCTCGGGGCGTGACAGAATAATAGGTTCGATCATGGTTGAATATGATGTGAGTCATTGGATAGTAACGAAACTGGTCCTGTCGAAGTCAATGACTAGTCTATAGAATTTCCCTCAAAATATAAAGGTCATGATCTATATTAATTAGCTCATCTTATTAAAAATAGGATTTTTTAGCTATAGGCAAGTGTAATTTGGCACGCCCGAGGGGTACCCTAAACGTGTCAGTCCGTCGTATACAATACTAAAGCCTAAGAATGACTATCCCAGTCACGCAGAGGCTTCCATATCATGTGCAAGGCGTACATCACAACCAAGGGAACACATTGGAGCAGCGCTGTGATGCCCCGAAGGGTACCCTAAACATGGTAGTCTGCCGTACACAATATTAAAGCCTAGGAATGACCACCTTAGTCACGCAAAGGCTTTCATACCATGTACAAGGCGTCTAACACATAGAGGACACACATCGGAGTGATACATTTTATGTTGATACAACTTGAGTAACAATGTAAGGGAAATTCAATTCACTATACTTCAAATACAAATCATTATGCTTCAATTACAATTCATTAAAAGATTTCACTACATAAAACTATTACAAAGCAATTCACAAAACCTAGCTAATATCTTCAAGCATTCTTATTTCCTACCGGAATCCCAAAGTCATATTCGGCTCCAACCATCTCGGTCCCCACTTAGCATTCTTGAGATAACCTATTCATTCAAATATCTATTGGGGTATAAGCTACACTAGCTTAGTGAGAATTCCCTTAATTCCGTACCATAACAAGCAAGTTATAAATCATCCATATGCTATGCATAAATAAACACATGAGCAGACAATTATGTATCGGCATCCGGAACCCATAAATAGAACGGATTTATGCCCTCCGTATCTTGGTTTAGGGATGGTATTGAAAGTTTACACGACCGCTGCTAGTTCCCAAGCCTCCCGGCTCATAGCACTTAACTCGGCTAGGCTCACGCATGGAACGCATCCCCGGTGCGCCTTAGGTCCCTATGAATGAGCTCTGATACCAGGTCTCATTATCCAAACGAGTCCTCGGACCATACCGATCGACTTATGTAGGAGTAGCACGCTACCAAATACAATATGTCCGATGCGATGCATAACCAATTTAATTTTTGCTTAGGTCAAAATATTCATACATTCTTTAGAGTGACCAACCAATATCATACATATAATAGAAATAATATGAACAATGCAGTTATCCAATCGAATTGTGGTTTCAATATGCTTTAGTATTCTTTGGCATACATTCATCACAGTCTCATCATCTATCCCATCCCCATTCATATCGATTTTTATCTTGTTCCAATGACTCTAATGCAACTAGCTACAAGCATAAACAAGGTAACAAAATAAGAAAAAACTCACTCGGCCATTGAATCACCGATCTCTTAGTAAAAGTAATCCGGTGGTAGGGAATCGTCGATTTCGGGGTCTCCTAAAAAGGAAGAAATACCCTAATAAGTATTTTATCACTTAACTAAATCAAACTATCTCATACAAACTATCAAATTCGTAATTCTCGTCCTAAGCAGTAATTCCAATTTAAAACGGCCATAACTTGGTTGTTTTAACTCGGAATTTAGTAAATTATATATCGATTTCTATCTAATTCAAAAGATCTATCTGATTCTAATATTATATTTAAGTTTTGAAAACTTTGAATCTTTGAAAAGGTCCGATCAGTTCTCAGTAGCGAAATTCAATTCCGAAAAAGTAGTTTTGTGAATGTTTGTAATGTTTCTACTATCCAAAGCAAGTATACATGCAATATGAGCAAGTTACTACCATAAATAATATGTCATGAGACATATATATATATATTATATATATATACATGTTCTTGATGATATTGAATAAAAGAAATTTTTAGAAAACTTTTTCTTTGTAAGACTTTATGAAAAATTAACTCAGAAAGGCTAATCTTGTATTCTTGACAATCCCTACTTGTTTTTAGAAAAATTCCTTGATAAAATTTATTTATTCTTGTTAAAATTAAGCCTTCATTATGTATATTCCCTAAGGCCTTTGTTTTTCAATCAAAATTCTCATTTTACACTTTGTCAACATGCTTTTAAAATTGGTTCATCTCAAAATTCGAATTTTGTAAAAATTGTTTTTGAGGTGATTCCTTTAAGTAAAAATTATTTGATACTTAGAAAATTAAGGCTCAACCATGCCTAGCCACTAAGGACTTCATTTCTTTAATAAAAATTCTAATTGAGTTTAAAAAATATGTGTTTTCATGCCATTACTCCATTATTATGAATTTCTTAAAATGACAACAACTCAATTTTTCCTATTTTATTTCTACTCCTTGTTCTACATGTTTTTCTTAGCAAATCTCTTCTTAATTTATAAAAATCATTACTTGATGATACCTATGACCTAAACTCCTCATTTTTCATATAAAACATAAATTTTGGAGTTGATAAATGGGTTTTTAAGACATGGTTTTGAAATCATCCGAATTTTCAAAATTTGGATAGAACTCAAATCTCATACTTTGTAATCTCTTCTTATTTTTGAGAATCTCTACTAGTAGATCTACCATTTACTTATCAAAAACATCTCCTATTGAAACCTATTCCATAAGCCTTCCATTTTCTAAACAAAACTTTCATTTTGGTGTTGAAAAATGGGTTTTCAAAATTGGTCTTGGTTGAGTTCCGAATTTACCAAATTTATTTTTGGACACGTCTTTTGATAAAATCCATCTAAACTTATGAAAAATCATCCTTTACATATCCTATCTTAAGAGCCTTCCATTTCTTAAATCAAAACTTCATTTTTGAGTTGGAAAACATGTTTTTAAACTAGGCCTTGGCCTAAATCCGAAAATAAGATTTTTATTTTGAAAATAACTTTTGAAAATCACCTTTGATTCTTGTAAAAAGAAGTCTTGATGATATAAATCCACTAAACCTTCATTTTCTCAACTAAAACTTCCATTTTGAGACTTGGAAAGTGGTTTTTAAATATGGGTTTTGCCAAGATACGAATTTCACTATTTTTATTCAAGTTCAAATCTCAGATCTACACATAATATGAACATGAATATAAAAGAAATGCATGGTAGCAAACTATAAACTCATAGATCTAAACTTTACTCCTAAAAATCATTCATTTATGATATCTATTCCTTAAGCCCTTCATTTTAAATGAAAAATACACATTTTGAAGTTGAAAAATAGCTTTTCTAAATATGGTTCCCTTTTTATCCGAATTTTCAAAAATGATTTTCGTTGAAACTAAAATAGATCTTGAGCTTTCTAAAACTTTTCTACTGTCATCAAGCTATTAGAAGTTATTTAAGAAAATAAATCAAAAGTCTAATACATTTATGAACCTAAAACACTAGATCTAGTTTACTATACTAGTTATAAATGCATGAACACTAAGATAATTATGTGAATGATGAATATATGCATAAATCATTAGCAATAACAAAATAAGAACTCATATAACAAGATCTAAAGCATAAACAAAGTCAAAGCTATAAGAAAAAGTTAGATCTACAAAATATAACTACTTTTAGCAAGAAAATAATAATGATACAAGAAAATAATCATGGAGAAGAGGAATGTTTCATCTTAACATCATCATCCTTAGCTTTTTAAGCTTATGGAAGGTCATTTGATGCATGAAACTCTCACTATACTTTACATATATCACCTATGGAAGCTCAAGAAGATAGTTTACTTAAAAATCTTCAAGAATGGAGTGTGGAAGTGATTTTTTTAGATGGGGGCAGCTTGTGTTCTTGCAAGAACAAGAACAAAAGAAGAAAGAAAGAGAGGAAAAAGAGAGAGTAAATGAGATAGGGTTTCAAATGAATGAAAGGAAGTAAATGAGAGGCATTAAATGGAGAGAGAGGAGTGTATTAATTAAAAGAGAAAAAAATAAAACAAGGGCAGCAAATTGGGGGGTGCTGCACATGAAAGACCAAGGAGAGAGAGGGGGAATTTGGTTTGCTTTTGACTTGGAATTGTAATGTAATTAATGACATATGTAGCTTCTTGAAGAAGGATTTGAAAAAGGGTTATTTAAATTAATTTTGTGGTATGTCAAGAGACAAAAGGGCAGCAAAAAAGAGTCAAAATCTGCCATGAAGTATGGAGTAAAGTGTAGAAAGATTGGAGTGAAAAGAAGTGATGTGTGAAAGGTGTAGTTAAAAGTATGGGTTATAAGAGTACATTCTTAATAAATAAAATAAAAATAACAAAAATATAGAAAATGTATTCCAAATATTTGTAGCAGATTTTTCATAATTAAAATAAGATAATTAATTAACTTATTTTAGTGAATTATCAAATAAGTTACCCGTATGATCAAAATATGCGAATATGAGCTATAATTGATATTTTTATAACTCGAAAAATTCTAAAAAAATTTTACGAAAATAAAAATATTTTTCAAATATTTTACAATTATCAAATTAATTTATTTTATTTTTAGTATTGGGTCTTAAACAGAATCTGATCTTGTATAATCCCGAAACGAACTGAATTTTGGAAAAACAAATTTTCTAGGATATATAAAATATTTATTTAAAAATATAAGGGTTTATAAGAATAATAAAATCGTATAATGAGTAGTAGTGAATAGTGCAAAAGACTAGTTAATTACCGGTAGTAATGAAATACGAATATAATCGCGAAATCAAATAATTCTAGTTATCGAAAAATTATAAAACTGATATTTTATAAATCCTTATGAAAATACGAGTCTAAAGGTATTAATGGTATATTTTTTATATCTCAAGCCAGACACGCTTTTCGAAGTCTGCATCCGAACGGGTTCGAAATAGGTCAAAAGTTTACCAATCTAATATTTTTAAGCGATCTTATATTACTACGAGTTATTCTCCACACTTAAACTACACTTCGGTCTATACGGCTAAGAGCACGAGATTGCCGGATGAAAACAACTTTATTCTACTTAAGGTTCCCGGGTGATTTCCCCGTTTAGTTCCTTGCCAATTTGGAAACTGATGTTTTATGTTTATACAACATATTTAATTTGAGAAATTTATTTTAAATTTTATTTTTGTAAATATTTAATATCTCTCAACATTTTCGGAATTCTTGAATTGAGTTTTATTTTCGAAGGTTTATCGTTCTTTACTTTTTAATAATTTATTTTTGGTTTCTATATTACCCGATTTTACAATTTTGAGTTAAATATAGAATTTGTCGTACGTAGCGGTTTTGAATTTGAAGACTATTGAGTTCTTATTTTATTTTTAAGGATTTTCATTTTCTCAAAATTAAGAAATTTTTGGATTCGTTCATGATTTAGGACTAGTTGAAGTTCAGTTTTAATTTGGTGTCATTTTTAGAGTTTATTTTCGAAGTTCATTTTTGAATTATTTACTGAAATTTTCTGGGGCTTACATCCTACCTACCTTAAATAAAGTTTTGTCAGCAAAACTTATTACGTGTGTATCATTTATTGAGAAAAGATTGTGAATTTCGAATTATATTTCTTATACCGTTTTACGCTTTGGTTTGTATCATTTCTAAATTTTGCATGATAGATATTTTACGAAATATAGCACATACAAATTAATAAGATTTGGCTTAACGACTCCAACCTTCACTTACACGACTCTTTTGGAGAACGACACGGACTTGACTTGAGACCACAGACGACTTGACTCGATCGACACTAAATGACTCACGACAACATGACCTTTCATGACTCGATTACTTTGACCAACGAAGGTTGTGGATTCGCTTCTCCGTTCTTATATAGCTGTATATACAATATTGTGCTTTGAGATCCATATTCTTTAAATAATTAAAGTCATCATTGTTTTAAACTCTTATCATCATGATCATCTTGATGGGGTTGAAATCAAGAATCTCGTTACTTTATTGTGTAATTATTACTTGTGAAGATCTTATGGAGTTTGGTAATCAAGATTTAATTTCTAAAGTTTTAACTTTTATGTAACAGTCATCGTAGATTTTTTATCTTTCAAAGTTCTTTAATTACAAGAAGTTATATGAGGATTGTCTTGGAATTTGTTAAATTAACCAAGTCTTGTTTTAGTTTCCATCATTGGCTCATACTAGCTTATAATGGTTTCGAGCTTTCCTATTTTTGGTCTAGCCATTTAATCCAAGGGTATTTCTAAAAACCTATCTCCTTGATTTTATTGGCAGGAAAGAATATGCGGTATTCTAAGGGTATAGCGCTAACCTGATACCGAGTTGCATCTTTGATCCTCACTCCCTTCCATGGTAATGGACTCTGGTTCTTCATCACTAGCTTCTCCATACTCTAAATATGGGTGAGGGTTATAGACGAGATTTCGAATGAAGATGTTCCTGAAGAACTTCAATTCATTTTTCCTTTGTTGCTTTTATTCCTAGTATATCTCTTCCTCTTCTTCCTTGGTAGATCCAGTGAAGCAACATGCAGGTTATCCCATTCAAGGCATGTTTTAGCCAAATGTCCATTTTTTAGCAAAGAAAGCATGCGGTGATCATCTTTTTAGGACACTTCTCAACCTTATGACCAGGGTCTTCACAGAGGTAACACTTGAATTGAAGTTGTGGACACTGTATAGGGTAATGCTTTCTCTTACATTTCGAACATTGTATCTTATCCAATATTATTTCTTCTTCCCTGTTTGGGTTATCATCCAAGTGAAGTGTTCCGACTTTTTGACTCGGGGTCATTGCAACACAAAACTCAATTTCCTTATTATTTCTTTCTTGCCTCCTCTTTTGAGCATTTTCTATTATCCGTGCTCTTTTAGTAATCCTTGATAACTCCTGATGTCAAATTCCTCCAATTGAGTCCGAAGGTCTTCTTTTAAACCATTTAGAAACACTCGTCTTTTGAGTTCTTCACTTTATTTATATGATTCCGGAGCATATTGCAACAATCTACTGAACTCGTTTCATACTGCTCCACACTACGATCTCCTTGTGAGATATTGAGGAAATCTGCACTATATTGGACTCTTAAGCTCATGGGGAAATATTTATCCAAAAATTCATATTTAAATATCTCCCATGTAACTGGAGGCATCAACTCTCTTTCCTTAAATTCCCACCATACTTGGGCATATAAGCGGAGCATATAGGTCTCATAATTGACTCTCAAATGGTGTGGTACTTCAAAAGCATTAAAGGACCTCTCAATGTGTGCTAACCAATCCTCTGCCTCATCTGGTTTTCCAAAAGCTCCGTCGAAATACTGGTTACACTTTATGAAGCATGGTAAGAGGCTTTGATGGAATTGAGGAGATGGTGGCTCATCTTGCGTCGTTTCTTGCACATATCTTACAGGTGTAGACGTTAAACTGGCTTGAGTCTATTGCATATAGCTTCTTATCTGACTAGTAAGCCGTTCAATCTCTATTGAAGCATTTTCCCCTTGGTTAGGTGGTTCGGGTATCGTTCGGTTCTCGGCTCCTAAAGTAGTCATGACGGGCTCTTGTTGTGGTTGGGTATGTCTCCTACAATTTTATTAAGCTCGGGTGAAAATTCTAAATCTTTTATCACGTCTTAGGCGTTCAAAGAGACTTAAAGAAACTTATCGGAAATATAGAACACAAAAATGCGGAAATAAAAACATATATAAGAAATATTGAAATTCTACTAAAATCAAAATAAATAATAGGATCTTCATAATATCCAAAACGAAATGCATGGTGGCCTGTGACCCACCATGATAACAGCCAATCCAACTTTACGCGTAGGAGTAGCAGCCTTGCAAAAGAGATATGACTCGATGGATGCTATGTGTGAGTGTTTTATTTTTCTTAAGCCAAACCTTATTAAGGTTTATTAGGGGGTGATCAATCAATTTGGCAAGCAATAAGTAATCACATAAGTAAGTAAACAAAACAGTTAAACAGGCAATTTGAAGTTACGATATTCTTAATTCTCATTTCACACATAAGCATAGAATCGCATATATATACATATCCCCGAATTCCCCATACATATCCATTTTTATCTTTTCTTAATATACTAATGCCACTATTTTACAAGCACAAGCAAGGTAATGAAATTAAGAGGAATAACTCACTCGTCCATTTCGCAATCTTCTTAGTCGTAAAAATCCTCAAGAAGGATAATCTCGTATCCTTCGTCACCTAGACAAAAGAAATACCCGGATGAGTAATTCATAGAAATTTTACTTAAACTTTCTAATTCTATTTCACTATTTTCGTCAAAATCACATAGAATGAAATTCCAATTTAAAATGGCCATCATTTGCTCATTTTAACTCGGAATTTCGCATATAATATACCGTTTTCTACTTATTCGTAAAGATCTATCCATTTCTAAGGTTATCTTTATCATATAAGGTTATTTAGGTTTCGAAACCATAGGGTATAGATCCAAAACGAATTTTTCTAGATTTTGTGAAACATTTTTCCAACGCTACTTTACTAAAAAATCCTTTAATAATATATATATATATATATGATTGATAAATCCCTTTAGTATATAGATAAGCTTATTTTATATGCAAAAATTCTAATGGTAGTGTCTCAATAATTTATTTCATAAAACAATTCATTTTAGGTTATCATAAAATGAATATATATTTATTTTATTTTCCTCATTCTTTTTTCCAAAAAAGTAAATTTTTCTTTAACTTTGGTCTTTCATAATTTCTACTTTTAGTGATAAAAGATTAAAGTTATCAAAAGTTTATTAAGTTGTTAACAACCTATTTATAAATTTGCCTTTAGAATGGTTTTAGAAAATGATTCTTTTCTTTTTATATTTCTTGTTTAAAATATATTCTTATTTTCTAAAACTTGGTATTTTATTTCTTCTACAAAAAGAATTCTCCTTATTAAAAAAAATCCTTTATTTTTTATCTTATCATATTTATATTCTTTGAAAATAAGTTTCTTCTGAAAATCATTATTTTCTTAAGTGGGTTTATAACTTTATAGTTTGATTTTTATCTTAACTTTGAAAATTAGTTTGCTTCTTGGTTTTGTTGTGGAGTTGAAAAGAGTTTAATCTTAAGCTTTTTGTGAATACTTTGAAGACTAACAGTTATTTTACTAAAACTTAGGTTATCATATTGTAAAAAGAAAGTATTTATTTCTTGTGTTTCCTTGGTAAAGCTATCTTTGTTACTTGAGAAAACTTGTATTACTCTATTTCTATGTTGTTGATAACAACTCCACTATTTAATGACAAGTAGCATAATAGAAAATTTAGTTTTAAGTTCCTTTAATAAAGTAAAATTATACTTTTAAATTTAGTTGAGACAATATCATTATGAAGATGCAAGTATTATGATGTAAAATAAGAATATGAGAAAATACTAGAAATAAATAATAATAAGCAAGATAATAAAAATATCAAGTATTGGAAACCCTAGCTTCATCAAGGTATCATGGTCAAGTATTGAGAGCCTTAGCTTCATTAAGGCATCCCGTGACTAAGAATAGACTAATCCCAAAAAGAATAAAGAAAAAAAAAAGATTGTTTTGACTTGATATGGACAAGTCTAAGACTAAAAAGACTAGTCTTAAAATAACATAAAATAAATAAATTGCAATGCATGAAATTAAATAAATAACAAGTGGCTTATATGCTCTAAAGATTATATATAAATACATAAATATATTTAGTTAGATATGAATAAGAAGTTAGCATAATAATAACAATGATAATAACGAATAATAACAACATATAATATCAAGATAATAAAAAGGATTTTCATGTGCAAGAATAAAACATGAACATGTTGTTGTTTTTACTACTCATGTGAGTTTCAAACAACACCATAGTCATATTAAGTTACATGACATTAGTAAACTAAATGATTGGAAGAAATTTTACCTAAAGTGTTTATGTGGCATGAAGATGGTAGTGAATGTATGGTTATGTGGTTATTGAAAAATGATAATTACATTGGGTATAGAGAGAAATTTTGTGAGTATTTGGTGAAAGAAAGTTTTGGTAAAGAAAAATTTTATGGAGAGTGTTTGTGTAGGGAATTTGAGAGAGTTTTGGTAGTAAAATGAATTGTGTGAAAGAATGAAGGAGGAAGGGGGTATTTATAGAATTTTGGAATGAAAATTAGATGTAATTAAATAAATTGAAAAAGAAAATGATTGAGAGTGAAGAGAGAGGGAGGTGGGTGGCAAGCATGGGAGGAGAGAGAGGATTGATTAAAAATTAATTTTGGAAGAAAAATATAAGAGAAGTTTAGTAATATGTAGTGTATAATTTTTATGAGAAAAGAAAATTATAAGAAATAGGTATGCAGATGTAAGAATAGATAGTAGAAAAAGTAGAGATAGAGGAATAGTAATGAATAGTAGAAAAGTACTATGAATAGTAAACTAGAAATTAAAATACCGGTAGTAATAAAAATATGTGTATAAATATGATATCTGTAATTTTTAGCTAGCGAAAAATTCTAAAAATGATATTTTTGAAAACATTATATTTTTTCGAGTCTATTGGTATTAACGGAATATTTTTGCCAGCAGTTGTACCAAGGCACAGTTTTTGAAAACTGATCTCATTCGAATCCAATGGACACTAGAAATTTGCGAATCTGATATTTTTAAGCTTCTCTATATTATTACGAACTATTATCAACAATTATTTCCATTTCATTGTTTAGGGTTTAAGAGCGCGGGATTGTCGGATCTTAAACACTAGGATTTTTTATAAGCTTTATTGACTTTTAGGGTCCCGACTTGACTTTCGGTTTTGTTGAGTTATTCGTAAGATGATAAAATTTTGGAGTTTTGCCCATATTATATTTTTAGTTCAACGTTTAAGGTTTATTTTATTTTATTTGTGATATTTAATAGTTTTCAATTCTCTGAATCATTTAACCGAGTCTAGGGTTGTAAGTTGACTCAATTTGACTTTTAATGAAAATTGAAACTTTTGATTCTAGATACACTGAAGGATTGGTATTTCGTTATCGAGCGTTATTTGGATATGTCATCTTGATTTGCGTGTTAAAAATTAGATAGATGATTTGATTGGTGTACGGATGTTAAATAAAGCGATAGTTGGATTTTCTATTTTTGTTTTGAGGATTCTCTTTTTCTTAATATTAAGAATTCTTGTGTTCGACCTTATTTAGAATTTCGTTTTAACTTGAGTTGATTTTCAGGATTTCGATTTTTGTATTAGACTTCTAGGATTATTTTTTAAGAATTATGAAAATTTCAGGGGTTTACATAATTGGTGATTAAAAAAGCCTTGAGGTTACGAGATAATAGCTTATGGTAATAGCTATATTATTTGTGTAGCAAAATTTGAGAGACCATGCTTGTTTGTAGGGCTACAAACAAGTTGAGCTGAGCCCAGTTTTTAAAGATTCGAGCTCAACTCGTTTAAAATTTAGCGAACTCGAGCTCGAGCCAAGCTTTTTAATGAACCTGAAATTGAGGCTCGAGCTCGGCCCATTTAGTTGAATGAGCTCAATTTTGAGCTTAAGCTTATCTTGTTTATGAAATAAGCTCGAGATAAGCCAAGCTTTTTATCAAGTCTAACAAGCTTTTATCAAGCTTGAAATTTAAGTCTGAGTTCGACTTATTTAGATAGCCTGTTTTCCATTTTTTTAAACCATTGCTATAATATATATATATATATATACATAATTAGTAAACAAAAATTAGTTTTTATTGTTTTTACCATGTATTTATAGATAATATATCATGCATAAAAAATTCACAAATCTACTAACGAGCTTATTAACAAGTCTGTTCATGAGCCTAGTTGGAGCCGATTTATGAACCAAAATAAGTTTGTTCATGAGCTGGCTCGCAATACTAAATCAAAGCTCGATCTCGGCTTGTTTAGATAAAAGAGCTTTACTTTGGGCTCAGATTCAGTTCATTTACTAATCAAGCTCGAGTCAAGCCAGGCCTAAAGTGAGTGGAGCTAGAATAGCTCGCAAATATCTCAGCTTATTTGTAACACTACTTATTTGTAGTTTTATCGTTTAATGAAGTGAGTGGTTGTATGATTAAGAGTCGTGAATGAAAGAAGGAGAGTTTAGCGTACCAAGTGTCCATGAAGATTATACTAAGGAGTATTGAGGAAAACGTTGTAAAAGCACAACGGATGCAACATTTAGGAAGATTTTTTTGTATTGGAAGAGTGTGAAGACTTGTGTATTAGAAAGAGACGTTTTTACGCATTCCTAAAGTTTTGATAATTAATGAATTCGCAATTATTGAGCTAATAGAGATGATAAGGAGTACTGATGCATAAAGTGAATAATCTCCTCCCCCTTAAACCCCCCCTTCCCCAGTCTCTCTCTCATTTTTCCTTATAAGTTGGGAAATTAAGGTATCTTGAATAGGTGAAAACAAGTATTTTCCTACTTAAATTTGCAACACAACACCTAGTATATCCTTCATCTATAGTTAGGATTATAGTGGTCTAATCCAATTACTCCTTTAGTTAATTGTCTCTTAGAGTTAATGTTAGCCTAATACAGTGTTTTCGCTATTCATGTTCTTTTTTATCTCTATGCATCTCACTCAACCTAATATTCCCAATCCCACCATCCTTATACTTCATTTTGATAGTTTCCACCACGTGTCTAAGGTTGAATCTTGGGATATGACAGTGGAGTTAAAAAGCCACCTATAGATACTTTTCACTCAATCATTTTGAATGACCTTACATCCTTTTTATTACCATAGCTCCTAGCATAAAATTAATGGATACTTATTCACTAGATACCATCATTCTTTTCACTAGAGGTGAGCAAGTAACCTTGTTGTACAAGGTATTAACACATACCTCACCTAATTAGGTAGGGTCCGGATGGGTATTAATGGTTATAGGATAAAGTATGGGTACAAATTTTCTAGAACCTATTCTCATAAGATAGACAATAGTGTAAGGGATCTGCATACCTTATACCTACCTTAAAACCTTATACTTTAATATATAAATGGTACATATTCTAGAATATCCTATATCTATCCTATTAAATGTTATAAAATATTGTTAACATATAATATATGAATAGTAATAATCCTTTTTTTTTTTTTTTTGCAACCACTTTTATTCAAGATTACTATTTGAAGACTATCTTCTATAAATTTTTATTACTGAAGAATTTGTACTATTTTATCTTAGAATAATTTATTATTTTTATTTTAGAAGAATTACAATTGTATGTATGTGCTTGAACTTTCATATTATATAAAAATTTTGTTTATTTTCTAAGACTTGATTAGAATATCTAAATAGCTTCAAAGTTTTTAATTTTGGAATTTAGTGCAAGTTCTACAATTTTGTTTAATATCACATAAACAGGTTTTAAATGTATATGTTATGGGTTTCAAATTTTACGCATAAGCAAATTCCGCATATAGGATAATTTGTGATATTAATAGATTGCTTTCAAAATTCATTTCTGCATGTTATTAATAGTGAATATATGAAAATGAAGTAAATTTTTCATATTGCTTGAATTCATACCAAATACTATAATAGAGATTCCGTAGAAAAATCTATAAGTTCTACAAGGTACCTTGTATCTTACAAGGTATAAGGTGGGTAGAAAGTGCCACAGGATAGGTTATGGATATAAGATAGGTTATAGGTAGTACTTCATACCCTACCTATCCCATACCTGCTCATCCTTACTTCTCATGGCATTATTCCATTAAACTTGAGCCCATTGTGGAAAATAGCAACTCCTCCCCCCAACCCCAAAAAAAAAGGGAAGAGGAAAAAAATTCATAATCTCTTTTTTATTGTAAATCAATGCAATCCTTAAAAGGCTCATAACCACTGATGGCAACGTAACCATAAGTTGTGCTTTCATAAAAGAAATTCTTAAGGAAGCATTTAGATTGGAAACCTATTTATGATTCAACATAGCCTAAGTTTTCTCACCACTTAGTAGATTTTGATTCTATTATATCAAGACCCATTATGGATTAAGATAAAACCAAAGGAATGGATCTTCAATAAGTTTTGACCATGGGATCGAGCTTAAATTAGTTACGAGCTAGTCTATGCCATCCACTATGAAGGATCACAACTTATCCCATGCCTTTACCTATAACACCCATGCATAAGTCATCATAACTTCGGCATGCTTATTGTACATAATCAACCAACTGATAAGCTATCTATGGGAACAAAGTAAGAAAAGCAAAGGAATGAATAAATTTTTCTTGGCTACTCGTAAATATTGTGCGTGTTTGCTTAAATCTATTCTCCACTAGTAGTATGAATAAGTGTTTGGTCTTATAAGATAGAATTTCAATAGCACATCAGTGTTTCTATCAAATTTTTTATCATTCAAATGAGGAAGGGCTTGAGGTAATTATAAAATTTAGTTATCAACATCACCTATTGGTCATATTATACGTTCGTGTATTACTTTTTTCTTTCATTTTCTTATTCTCCTCTCTCCCTCTACAACCCTAATAATGGCTCGTTCAGTTCGTCGTATGGAATAAGGAGGGAATAGAATTTCAATTCAAAGAAAATATAATAGGGTTGTAATAACTATTACAATGTTCACTTGGTATAAAAAATAAAGCAAGTAATTTGAAATGACCTAGATTTACATTTTATTCAAATTCCATGTGTTTAAGTATTTATGTTAAAATGTTGAATTTAAGGAGCATGGTTATGTTGTTAGTAGGTTAAGATATATGATTGTGTATGTGTATATGTTGACATTAATATTTTGTTTTATATGCATTAATGTGTGAGTAATGAAATTATTAATGTTGTCTTTTGTACATTAAAAGGTTAAGTTAAGTTAGATTTATAAATCAACTTCAATATTTGTTAAAGGATAATTAATAGAGCTTCTTGTAATTAAGGTAGCATTTATGCCCAAATACAAGCCCAAATGAGACTCAAATTAAAGCTAAATGCAACCTAAAGTTATATAGGCATTAAGGGGTAAATTTGGAATGTGTTTAAAGTCAAAATTTGCTTAATTACCCTACTTTTTGAAGGCAGCCATTTTTACCCGAATTTTCTTTACAATTTCTTTTGTCTTCTTCTTCCATTTCCAAGCTCAAGTTAGGGTTTATATCAAGTTTGAAAACCAAGTTTTCTCAAGACAAGGTATATATATATACTTGAATTACATTAGTTAAGGTTGTTATGTTGTTTTATTTCTTTTCTTGAAATAGATGTATGGATTATTGGATGAATTGAGCTTAATGTTGGTCAAATGGTTTGTTCATGCATGGGATGAGTTGAGAAAGTGTTATATGAGTGTGTGAGGTTGTGCATGCATTGTTGTATGTTTATGAAGTGTTGGGAAGTTGTTAAGAGGATTTGTGTAGGAGAATTTAGAATTGATGGAAGTAGATATTTGAAGTGTTTAATTGTGTTGAATTCATGCTTTGAGTTGCTAGAATTTAGTAGTATAGATATGGGTGAATAATATGGAGTGGGAAGTGTAGTTGAGAAAGATTTTGAAGTGTTTTAACCTAGAATTTTACAAAGTGGAAAACAGGGGATTTGAATTTTCGTTTAAAGCTTGTTTTTAAAACGTACGCCGGCATCTGGGGATTCTACGCCACCGGCGTAGAGGCGGTGTAGAAAGCCCACAGAATCGTTTTTCCTAACGCCGTTTGCAATGCCGCCGGCTTTAATGTTAAGAATTTGCCAGCGTCTGTTCTTCAAAACGTACGCCGGCAATTTGAGTCTCTACGCCGCCGGCGTAGAGGCGGTGTTGAAAGTTCACAGAACCAAATTTCTTAAAGCCGACTGAACGCCGCCGGCTTTCGCTAGGAAGTCATCCGGCGTTCTTCCTTCCAACTTGTACGCTGGCTTCTGGAATCAACGCCGCCGGCGTAGTTTGCAAAGGCTGACGGCGTACACTTTGAACGCTGCTAGCGTTGGCAGTGTACTTTTTCAGAGCATTGAACACCGGCTCAACGCCGCCGGCATTGAGTGCCGGCGTATCCTCTGTGTTTTTCAATTTTAAGAGCTTTTTCTAAAAATTTTCCAAAGTTGTTATTTGAGCAATTAAGTGTTTATTAAGTGATTTAGAATGTAATAGGACGTTTAAATGCTTACTGGTGACTTTGTAATTAATGAATTGGATGTCTTTGATTAATTGTGATATATGGATTTAATATGTATATATATTTGTGATAATGAGATCTAAACTTGTTGATTTATTGATTATTGTGACATTTCTATTACAGTTAAGGATTCTTCGGTTAGTTCATCACCGAGAGATCCTAGTTCTATACTAACGGGTTCAGGTACGCAATAACTTGTCTGATGTTTGCTAGGACCAGACATTTCTAAATTGACCTAAATTGATTCGATTTAACATGTGGATGAATTGGATGTCTATTACGCTGTTTAATCTGGTCCGAGGAGCAGCAAACCTGTCATGATGCAATGACATGTTAGCTAGGCGCTTAACCAAGTCATGATGCAATGACTTTACCATGATGCAATGGTACGCTATGATGCAATAGCAATTCTTTTGGTTAAGTGGGTAGCTGATAGGGGGGAATTGTATCTGTGTAACGTTTGCTTAAACTTAGGGGGAAATACCATGATTTAGTTCAAGGTTTATGGGAACTTGTGAACTAGGCTCATGTTATGGACTGAGTTTAAGTAGAGTCGAGCAACGGCTTTTAAACCCTAGATGAAGCTATTATCTCATGAAATAGATATAGGAGATATAAGTATTCGGACTGCTTATATCAACCCCCTGAGCAGCTGCTGTTACTCAGGATCCCTGGATTCCCGAAGTGTGACCGGGGTTTGAATACCCTCTTGTTGATTTGTGAGTCAAATTGTAATAAAGATAACCACTTGTTCTATGGTGCATTACATGAATTGGATGACTTGTTATGCATTGGTTATTGTGTACTGGGCCTCTGGCTCACTTTTGCTGCTTTGTAGGTATTGGAGATGAGTATTACGATGACTTGGGCTATGGGTCCGATTTCGAAAGATTTCTGGACGAGTGGGATGAATAGGATCCGATTACCCGGGACTTTTAGAAGACTTTTTGCTAAGGACAAGCTATGTATAGAAGGCTTGTTAGTTAAGCCAAGTTCTTTTGTAATGACCTTAAGATCCTTTAGAATTCTCATGTTTTGAGAAAACACGTAATTTTTGTAGTGTCATGTATTGGCACTAAATGATGTTTATATGATGTAAATGTTTGTATAGATTGCTTTTGTTAGCAATCTTGTTTTATTTAAAAGTTCTTTACAAAGTTTAGTGATTTTGATCAAACAATTTTCATAAACTGTTAGATTTAGGACAACCTTACATATAATGTGAAAACGTTATATGTGGTTGGGGATTCGGTACTCTAAGTCTCGGGATTTAGAGGAGCGGGTCTTTACATAATTATTAGAGTAAAAATAAAATATCTATAATGTCCCATGTATTTATCATAAATAATGATAATTGTATATGTGGTATTTTTTTTATGACAAAGTTGAAAAATAAATGATTCAATAACAATTCATAGAGGTGGGGATATGAATTGATATTCATTATTTTACGTAATAGCAATTTATTATGAATTGTCACTCTTCAAGTAGACACCCTAATAACATCTTTACGTTAAGCAAGGAGGGAATAGATAACTATCTATGCTAAGTGAATGTGCTATAAGTTTCAATGATTGTTTGACACATATCAATGTATATACATATGGTATGTATTATCTTTAAAATATTTTTTCGTAATTGTGATGTGTGACGTAAGAGAAGGAAGGAAAGAGAGAGGACGTAAAACATAGGGAAAAGGAAAAAAATAATAATTTAATATTTAATTACAAAAAATGCCACTAAAACGAAAATAGTCTCAATTTGGGCAATTTAAATTCGTCTCTTCAAGAGACGAAATTGGTAGAATCACACCTACCTTATCTCTTGAAGAGACAAGTATGGCCTAGAATAAAAAAAATTAATAAGATAAAAATAAATTTAAAATAAAAACTAATTGAAAAATATAAAAAAGTAAAAAGTATTAAATGTTAATATCATTTTCTATACGAATAGGCATGAATTTCTCAATTTATATTTTATAAATTTGTTACTGAATTTATACATGATTATAAAGCATGATGAATATGATGTATGCTAGTATATGATATATGTGTTGTGTTAGTGTGTTTAAATATTGATATATCTTAATGTAATTAAATATTGAGTTTATAAATTTATATATGTAGTGAAGCGTATGAAAATTTGTTTAAAACAAGTTAAATATGTTTAATACATAATTCCACTTCGAGCAAAAAAAATTGGACCCAAATAAGCCTTAATTGCATTAATTAAAGCCAAAACAATTATGCCCAAACCCAAGCCAATTAAAGCCCATATTTTTTGCAGGCACAAAAGTCAATATTTGGATAATTACCAAGTCTAATTTGTGTAAAATTTGTGTGAAAAATCAGACAAGCCAAAGTAACCCAAAAGAGAAGCCAAAAACATCATTTTTTGTCTTCCAAAGCTCACCCAACCCAAGTCCTAACATTTCCTACATTTTTCTTAAGCAAGACCTTCATTTCCTTGTGGCAAGACCATAAAGACAAGTCCGAGATTCTAAAGGTATGTGTTTGTTATGTTAAGAACATATTTGATAGTTCAAGGTTAGTTTAGAATATGAGTTTCATGTTAATATGAATTTTGATGATATGCATGTGTTAGTTAGGTATTGAACGAATGCCTTAATGGTTTATAAGTTGATATTTGTGCTAAGTAAGTAATATGTAGTGTTTTGAGTAAATGGTGTTGGGAATGAGTAGAGTAGAGATGGTTTTGAGTAGTTAATTTTGTAATGTGAATGGTTGAATGAAGAATTTTGTTTGAAATGGCAAATATAGATGTTTAATGAGTTCAAAGTGAAGATTGTGTGTATTAAAAGGAGTTAGGATACATATAGGTTGAAGTATGGTGTTAGAAATGTGTTTGGAGGAAGTTTGGAGATGAGAAATGTGGTAAAAATTTTGTTTTTCAAAACAGGGAGGTCTACGAATTTTTTTCGAAAAATCTATGTTGCAATGTACACCATCCCAATGTAGCCGACGTAGGTGTCAATGCTTTCGACGTACACGACAACACTATCGGTGTTGGGGGTATCCACAAGCGTGAACCATCCCCGTGGAACTCTTGAAAATTTTGAAAAATTTGAGTTGCAGTCTACACCGGCTCAAAACTGCCGGCATAAACCACAATGCGGCCCGTGTATTGTTGAATGCTGTCAGCGATGGAAAGCATTGAGTTTTTAGCGCAGAGTACACCGGACCAATGCTGCCAGGGTTGAAAGCCGGCGTGTCCCCTGTAGTTTCCATTTTCAAAAACTTCCTCCAATATTTTTCCAAAGCTTGATATATAATCAACTGAATATTTGTTAAGTATCGTATGATATTATATGATGTTTAAATGCTATGTTATGACTTTGTAATAATTTATTTGAATTTCTTTGATTGGTTATGTTTGAAACTAGTTGAGTTGTGCTTGAACAAAGTAAGAAATTCAATATTTTCTTTGTACAATGATAGATCATCGTTCGGCTGACCTTATTAGTTCTTGAGCTAATTCAGGTACATAGTAACTTGCTTGATTTTTTGTTTAGGATAGGCATCCTTTAAAATTACTTTAAATTAGGAAAATTTAATAATTTCTTGAATGAATCTCTTTTATACCGTTGAATCTGGTTCGGAAAGCAGTACCCGGCTCAAATTCGGGGCATGGTAGTTTTAGGCGCTTAGATAACCCTTGTCATTTTAAAATGATTTTCATAAGTGATTCAGTGGGTAATTGATAGGGTATTCGGTATCGATATAATACTTGCTTATTCTTGAAAGGATGTAATATGATTTAATTCCATGTTTATGGGAACACTTGAATTAGATGATATTATGGATTGAGTTAAGTAAAGTCGAGAAACGGCTGAGAACCCTAAATGAGATTACTTTTTCGTTTTGGATAAAATTATCTAGGAAATATGAGTATCCGAGCTACTTATATCAACCCTGAGTGTCGTGATCGTTACTCAGGTTTTTCATATATCCCTATTGTTCAAGTTTGAATGCTCCAGTATCGTTTAGGCTAATTAAAGATTAACTAATAATCTAATGACTGTTGCATTTGCATTTAGTTTAAGCATTTGTGGATTATTTCACAGTTGTATTCGTTACTTATGTACTGGGCCTTTAGCTCATATTTTAACTATTTCAAGTGACAATCAAGATGAGTTTTACGCGAATATGGGTTATGGTACCGACTTTGAGGATTTCCTAAATGACCTGAGGGACTAGATATGACCATAGACCAGGATGGAATTCCTATTTTGTAATAGATTGGTTATGAAATCTTTTAATATTTACATTTGATGTTATAGGTTGAATTACCTTTTGTGGCTTTTGTATAAAGCTTATAAGAAACCTTTGTTTGTAATATCTAAACTTAGCTATATGTTTATCTTAAATTTGTTTCTCCTGTAATATATGATGAATGTGATGTTATGTTTTTATTACAAGTTTTAAAAATCAATGGTTTCCAAATTTGTAGATAAGTACAGAGGGTTTAGGCAAATAATTCTTTAAACAGTTCTTTTAGGATAACCTTACATATAATAATGTAGATTATATGTGGTTGAGGAGCTATTATCACCGTTTTTATTATAGGGATGATAGTGTATCCTTACAAATACACTAAATAAATACAGTTTAAAAACACTATTTTGCTCTATAAAAAGTACCATAAAAAACAATCTCATTTTTAAATAAATGTAGGACTTCTTTTCTTTTGAAACCTCTAATAGTGGACTACTATGTAAATTGTAATCACATCCCTCTTATTTGGATTGCTAGACATATTCGCACGTATCCATCGGGCATTTGCTCTGCCATGTTTTTTTTATTTTTTTTATTTTTCCTCCGCCATTTGAGGACCTTATTTTTCTTGCACTCAATAGGTAAGAAAATATATTCGAGTGCACAAAAAGAGGATTCTTGTATGTTTTTGCTAGGGCAGGAATATACCTGGATCATATACCTTCTAGATTCGGGGCATGGAATAACTCAATCGTTTGGAGTAACATTTCAATGTGCCTTTCTGGATTTTATTGATTTATTTATTTGTTTGTTTCAAATCAATTATAACAATATATACGCGGCACTGACATTAAGGCTCTTGAGACCGGATTATAAATAATCGATGTACAGCACTTTTGACTTATATTTTTACACCATCTTATTATGAACTTTTTATATCATAGACTAATAGTCTTCTTAGTTTCCTTTTATTTTGTATTACCTATCCGCACCTATTGTGTCCCAAATTCTTAATGTGTAAACTCAAATGGGGCGTGTACGCTTGTGTATTGAGTAATCTTTTTTAGAGTTATGAAATAAAAAGAAATTTCATATTGTTTAGAAGTGGCATTATTTTTTTGGTAGTACTCTATATAAAAGAGATCGACATGTTTTTAAATTATACTTATTTAATATGTTCTTATTAATAACACATTAAATGGGATTAAGAAAAAATGAAAATAATAATATTTTAAAAATAATTATGAAAATACCACTAGAATAAAAATAATCCTAAATTCAACGTCTTTTGTTTCACTTGTTTCCGGTCGTTTTGACATCTTATTTTTGTCGATTTCAAATAGATAATTATTAGGAAACAAATACAAATTAAAAAAAAAAGGCATTTTTACTCATGAATAGATTAAACAGATAAGATACAGATTTTGAAATAGCCTAACTTTCTATAAAAATTAAAATATATATATATATATATGTGTGTGTGTGTGTGTGTGTGTGTTGATTTTTTAAGTTATCAAATTTTGTTAAATGTTAAGTTGAATAGAATATAGTGTGTTAGTGTAATTTGATATATATATTGCTTGTTAATTTTATGCATGTAAAGCTTAAGTTTTTCAAAAGCAAATCCAACTTAATTCAAACTAAGCCTTAGCAAATTTTTAGAAGCCTAAAATCAAACCCAATAAACATTAAACAAAGACCAAGCCTTCACTTTTCTTTCCCTTAAAAATCTGCCACCAAAGTCAAAATTAAAGGATAATTTCAAAGCTCCTCTTTGCAAAATTTCACAAGCCAAAAACAGAACAAATCGAATAGTGCCTTTGTTCCATCCCATTCCATCTTTTAATTCAAATTTTTCTTGCCTAAATTTGCCAAGAATTCTTTCCCAAGACTCAAGTCTCAAGTTAAAGCTTCTTAAGGTAAATGATTTGCTTGTTCTTGTGATTATTTGTTTGTTTAAATTTTACAAGAATGTGAGTTTTTATGCTATAGTGATTACTTGGTGAATTGAATGTTATGTTAGTGATCTAAGTACAATTGTGGTATTGAATGAGTTCTTGATGTGGTGATGATAAGTATGTGGTGGTAGTTATGTTGTTTGATGTAAATGAATGAATTAATGATGTAGTTAGGGTAATAAATGTTGTTGATGATGAGATGGTTGGGACATGTTTATATGAATGTGAAGTGAGTGGAAATGATGATTTTGAAGTTTATAAGATGGTTTAAGTGTGTTAAGTAGGATTTTCAAAAGTTGAAAAACAGGGAACATGTTTTGCAAGCATTAGGACAAAAATCACTGACACGACAATTGAATTTGAAATTTGATTTTCATAGCTTTTCAAAAATCATGGGCATGACCAAGGTTTAGTTAGTCTTGGGTTTGTAAAAAATTGACTTGTCATGGGCATGATTGATTTCATATGTATGGTTTTGTAAAAATTCAAGAATCACAATCGTGACTTAGCCCTTGGTAGCCTTGGGTCTTTTGAAAACCTTACAATTCCAAATGTCATGGGTGTAAAGTGCTCTTTGTCAAGCTTGGGATGAAAAATTTTTTTAATGATCGTGGGCGTGGTCAAGACTTGGGTAGGCTCGGGTTACATGTGTTGGTTTTCCTCTCTTGATCACAGGCGTAATCAAAGGTGCGATTAAGATCATGGTCTCAATCATGGTTGTGATCGATGTTGCCCTATTTTCTTAAAATATATATATATATAAAATAAAATAAAATAAGTAATGATGCTTTTAAGGATTAATGATATTAAAGCGACGTATGTATATATGTATAAATGTATGATATGTTATGTTTTGAATGAGTTTTATTTGGAAGGTAAGATGAAGTAAATGTGGTTTTTCTTAAGTTTTATGTTAAAGTCCTTATGATGCAATTTCTTTTATCAGATTTTCCTACACCATTGAGTCTAGTTACCGATCTTTGTTAAGAATATCTTAGGTACGCAATAGGTTGCTTGATGGTTATTAAGTTAGGCATATCCTAAATGAACTTAATCAAAGATGAATTAAAGATTATTTTAAATCAGTTGTGCTTTTCGCCGTTGAATCTAGTTCGAGCAGCGGCAACATTATCATGATGTAATGATATGGTAGTTAGGCGCTTTGACCACATTGTCATGAGACAATGACATTTTACCATGATGCAATGGTGATTCTTGAGTGGCTAAGTAGGTAATCGAGAGAGTGAATGGTATCTAGGTAACGTTTGCATATTCTTAAGATAAAATAATATGTTTTAGTTCACATTTATGGGACCAGTTGAACTAGATGACATTATCAATTAAGTTAATTAAAATTGTGTAACGGCTGTTAACCCTAAATGAGATTACTACTCTGTTTAGTAGGTATAAGAGTTATAGGTATTCCAACTGCCTATAACAATCCCTTGAGCAACTGTTGTTACTTAGGACCCCTAGATTCCCGAGATTGAAATCGAATTTAAATACTCCAATGTTATTTTACTCACTTAATCAAAGATAACTAAATTATTGATTGTTTTATTGGATTTATCTTAAGTGTGCTTGCCACTTTGTATTAATTTGTGTTATTGCATACTGGCCTTTGGCTTATGTTGCTACCTTGCAAGTAGTGTTGATGATGATTGCTATGATGATATGGTTATAAGACAGATTAGAGGAGGTCTTCTTAGAGGAGTGGGACGGCTAGGAAACTCTTGTGCAAACCAAGATGTTTTGTTCAAGTTTTCTTAGAGACTTTGAAGATGAAATGTATTTTTGTTATAGGCTTGTTATTAAAGCCTTGGTTTGTAAAATAAGATTTCAAGCTTGTTTCTTATGCTTGTTCGTAAACAAGTTTTGTATCTTTTGAAGTGTCACTTGTTGACACTAAGGTTCTTCTAATTTTTATATAAAGTCGACCTACTCATGTATTGAGTAGTTTTATGTAAAGGTTATATGACGTTATCGCAGGTTTAAATAATAGTCAATACATACATCTTCTTTATGGACAACCTTACTTATAATACTTGAGTGTTTTATAATACTTAGGTATTATGCGTGGTTGGGGGATTTGACATGTCTAATTTTGGCAATTAGATAGGCCCAGTCCTTACAGATTTAGACCAAATACGGTAAGATACGAATAAAAATTAACCAATCCAAATAGATTAAGCAACCTAAACTTGTGAACTCATCTCTTCAACAGATGAGGTTGGTAGAAACATACTAACCCTGTCTTTTCAAGAGATAGTTTAGCCAGATATTAAAAAAAATTACTAAGACATGAATAATATAAAATAAAAGAAAAAAGAAAAAATTCAAAAATGTAAATATATTTTAAATGTTTATACTATTTTTCATGTAAATAAAAATATATTATTATCTATTCGTACATTTAATATGTCATTAATAACAACATACTAAATGAATATATTTTTAAAATATGTTTATTTGCTCTATATAGAGTGTCATCAAAAGGTCAAATTCACTTCTACAATATATGGCTTCTTTTTTGCTCTAAAAGAAGGTACTACTTCTTTTCGGCTCTAAACAATTCAAGTGGAATGTGTTAAAGCAAAAAAGAACTCATTATTTAGAAGTGGGAGTGATCTTTTGGTGGTACTCTATATAAAGCAAATAAACATGTTTTAAAGTTATATTTATTTAGTGTCTTGTTATCAATGGAACATTAAATACTGTGAGAAGATAATAATTAATTTCTATTCATATGGATAATTTTATGACCATTTTTTATTATTTATTTTTTTTTGTACTTTTACGTTAATTTTTTAAAAGCACTTATTGTAGGTATATTAAACTCGTCTCTTTAAGAGATAAGCTTGACCATTTACAAACTTTTTTTTCCAAGAGGCGAGTTTAAAAAGCCTAAATCTTTGATTATTTTCGTCTTAATGACATTTTTGTATTTATTTTAAGTAAGATTATTTATTTCCTTTTCACTATTAAATATTGTAAATAGATAACAACTAATTTCTTCTCACATGTAAAATAGTATAAATATTTTTTTTTTACTTTTTTGCATTAATTTTAATTTTTATATTTATTTATATCTTATTAAATTTTTGATTTTATTCCTTCCTAAACTCATCTGTAAACCATCGTTTTCCTAGCAAACCTGAGTTCGATTTCAAAAAAAACTTAAAACTGGAACTGAAACCCTAAAAGGATACCTCTGGACCAATCGGACCTGGAAACCCTATGCCCACCAATGCCAAGAATGAAACCCCGGAAGATTGGAAACAAGTTAACTCCAAGTAAAACCTTAAATTAGAAAGTCAACTAGAAACCCTAAGTCAACGAAACTTCAGGAAACCCTAGCAGTTAGATCCGGCAATCCCGTTTTCTCAAATCAAGAAGTCGAAAAATGAGTGAGAAGTATAGGTTAGCTTGTATTAATATTAGAATACTTAACAATATCATATGAGTGGATTTTCGACCTATTTTGAGCCTGATCGATATAAATCTTAAAAAGCATGTCTCGGGGCTTGGGATATTAAATATATGATATTAGTACCGTTAGATTCGTAATTTCATAATATTTCTAAATATATCAGTTATATGATTTTTCGAGTTATAAAAGTTACGGTTATAACCTTTTTATCGTATTTTCATTACTACCGGTAATTTAATTTTCTAATCAACTTTTTGCTTTCTTTCACACTATTCATCAAGTACAACCACCCATACCCTATTCTTATATCCTTACAACCTATTCTTACAATTTTACATCATTTCCTTACAATAGCCCACAATTTTTTTGTTTTTCTTTTATTAAATAATCATACAAAACCTTAAATTCATTTCCTGTATAATATCTTTTTCACCTTTCACTTTTCACTTTCACTTCTTTTTCAAAAAGATCAAACTTTGGAAAGCAAATTTCTCTTGCTCTCCTCCCCTCTTGTGATGTGACCCCCTCCCACAAGACACACACACACACTTTTGTTTTCTTCAAGTTTCCTTCACCAAAACGCTAAATAGGTAATAGATCTTGACCTTACCACCATAAAACATGTAATGGCAAGGTCATACATGCGTGGTTCCACCAAAAATCCCCATGAGCTTTATGCTAAGGATGTGGAAACACTAAAATATGATATCCTTACCATCACAATGTGTAGATCTTATTATTAAAGTAAATATACTAAGTATTTTGCTATATCATTGTTATATGTTGCTCAAATAGAAATTTTGTGCATATATTCTCATTTTTACTCCCATCTACATATTGTCATTGTTGCATTACATTCATAACATGAGTAGTATAGTAGATCTATTTGTTTAGAGTAGTTAAAATAACATAGCCAATTGTTTTACATGCATGAAGGACTTACTACATGACAGTCTTAGTAAAGGTGTTGATCAAAACTCAAGATCCATTTTGTTTCTATCAAAAAGTGATTTTAAAATTTCGGATCTTAGAAAAGAACCATTTAGAAAACATATTTCCAACTTCAAAATAAAGATTTTACATGTAAAATGAAGGGCCTAGGTAATAAGTATCATAACGTAGTGATTTTTATAAGTTGATCATGCTTTTACTAAGAGAAATTTTCAAAACAAGAAAATGATTACAAAAGTTAAGTTAGATCTATGATTCAACTCCAACAAAAATGTAGAAATTCGTAACTAGGTTTTATTAAAAAAAATGGAAGCCTTAGGGAGTAGGTTTGACTAGGACTTAGTTTTAGAAAGATTAAATGAGTTTTTCACAAGAAACAATCTCAAAAACAATTTTTCAAAATTTGAATCTAAAAATGATCCCTATTTAAACACCTATTTCCAAATGTCAAAATGAGTATTTTAATGGAAAAATAGAAGCCTTATGGAATAGAAGTATTAAGATTTGATTTTTATAAGAGTAAATGTGTTTTATCAAAGTAGAAACTTAAAACAAAGGAAAGGTTTTCCAACTAAGATCAAACAATATTTTCCTTTCCAAAAATTGTGCAAAAATCGTCACTAGGCAAAACTCATTTTAAAACATCTGTTTTCCAACCTTTAAATGAAGGTATTAGGTATAGGTTATCAAGGCCTCATCGTAGTAAAAATATGCATGATTTTCAAAGGAGTAAAGCTAGTTTTCTCAAACAAATGTTCATGACATTATTGCAAAGTGAAAGTTTTTGCAAAATTCCTTTTAATTAAAAATCATTAAGGAATTACATGTAGATAGCTCATATCATAACATTCATGATCATAACTTGTAGATATTGCATGTATATATAATCTACTTGTTAGAAATAATGCAAATTTCGCAAAACAATTTCGGAATTTCAAATTCTAGCTACTAATCAGATCTGATCCAAAACATTTTGAGACCTAAATGTTTTCAAAATTTAGTAATAACATCATAAATAGATAGATCTTTCGAAGTAGATAGAAATCGATAGCTTATTTGCGAAATTCTGAGTTCAAATGACCAAGTTATGGCTGTTTTAAGTTGGAATTTCCAATTACCACGGAAATTACGAATTTAAAGAGTTTTAATTGAAAAGTTTGGAATTAGTTATGGTATGAAATACTCATAAGGGTATTTTTTTCGTTTAGGTGATTTTAGAATCAGGGAAATTCATGTTTCTGGGTCACTACCATTAGAGACCGGAGACCATAGGTGTTTGAGCTCACTATCTTTAAATTATATGCTTGTGATTGTGCTTGTAACATTAGTGGCATTAGAATTAGGGCAAGACAAAAATTTGATTGTGTGTATGTGAGTTCTACTTGGGTGAATCGATGATAAGAATATCGAAATGAGCTTATACTTGTATGATTTAGTGTAGAATTGAAGTGCCTGCCATATCTATGATCGCCTATAAATTATTAAATTAATATGCCATGATCTTATAATCAAATTGGCCATGCATATCATCTGTGAGTCACATTGCATAGGTTATTATACCTTTGTGGGAAGAAGGCATAATAGCTAGGCAACGAGGGGCCTGTAAACTCGAATGTTGGCGTAATGGTCGGAATTGAAAATGTGTATGGGTGGGCACCTGTATCAACCACAATATAAATGAGAAAAATTGAAATCTATGGTCGTATGAGCTTGAAACACTTAACCCCGAATGGAGGGCGTAAATCCATTCAACATAAGATTTTCGGAAAGTCTTATGTATTGTATGCTCACATGCTTGTGCATTTCATATGGTTGTTAATATAACTTGCCTGATATATATTACTTGTTGAGCATTTAATTTTGGAAGTGAAACTCACTAAGCTAGCATAGCTTATACCCCCACAGTTTCTTTCTATTGCGGTTCCCGTACATATGGCTTCGTCCTCGAACCTAGCCAATTCAGGTAATGCGAGACTAGGAGTTATCTCCTTAGAAGTTTACGATTGGTTTTGTATAATCTTTATTAGTGAACCTAGAACGATCGAGTTTTACCTAAAAGATAATACCTAGACTTATGTGTCGTTGGGGAATGCCCCTTAATGCTTTGTAACTAATCCTGAGATATCTATGGTTTATATTTTTATGCTTATCCTATCAAATTAAACTATCTATCTCCAATTGTTTACGTATTCGATTGTCGTAAGAGAACACCTTGTATACTACAAGACTTCTGAATGACTATGCTAGTGATTCTTAAGTCTCGTTTAGCATGCGGCGGACTGTTACATTTAGGGTACCCTTTGGGTGTGACATCATTTCTTTAAGAGACAAGTTCAAATTGCTTAAAGCTAGGACTATTTTCATCCTAATAACATTTTCGTAATTAAATTTTAAAATGTTATTTTTCCCCTAAAATAGAAATGTATGGGTAGAGGGTAGATATTGAATTTGAAAAAAAATATATATATATAGCATAAATATTAGTATGTAAAACTCAAAATAAATAGTAGTGTGATGCAATATACAAGTGTTAAAGTAGTAATAGTAGTAGTATTGGTAATATTAGTAATCCTTGAAGCATATTTGTCACAAGTTTCAAGGTCTACCACACCTCTAGATCAGTTAAATGTACACAACCATAACATTACAAAATCTTTAGAGTTATTTTATTGCTATAGCTTTGCAAGACTATATTCATAGTGTTGTCTTTGGCTTTTACATGTCCTAAAATACCTTAAATCCTCACCTCTCTAAGTTAGAAAAAGAATTTAGATAGTTTAAATAAATAAAACAAGTAAATAATAGAGTAAGACTAGATAATTTAACATGATTATATTAGTAAATAGATTAAATTGAAATTAAGATTTCAAATATCTCTTTTAAATGTCTATTTGTTTTACTTATCTATTCCAACAAAATCAAATTTCATAATCTCTTCCAATTTTACAATGATAACCCATTTTCTTTTCACTTCAAATCCCAAATTCTAAAACATTCAATTTAAATGTTTTGCAAATTTCTAAACAATTAAATTTTAGTTTAACTTCTATTTTCTTAATCCCATAAGTTTTGAATTCATTTGCATGTTTAGAAATATTAGTTATTAAGCACAAGCTCAAATTAAATATCAGATTTTTATAAATTAACTTTTAAGTTAGATTTTCATTCAAACTATTAATTTCTAATATATATATTCTTAAATTATTTTCTAATTATTTTCTATACTGAAAATAATTATCTAAAAGATTTAAATCTAAAACCCTTAATCATAAATATCTTTACATTTTCCTTTAATCTTTATCCCTTTTTCCTTTCATTTTTCCTTTTCCCACATGCCTTCTTCTCTTTTCTTTCTCTTCCATTCTTTTTCTCTTTTCCCTCTCTCTACATTTCTTCTTTCTTCTTCACTTCCTCTTCTTTTTTCTTTCAATAAATTAACTCTAAAATCTTAAATTCAAGTACAAATTAAAGATAGAAAACAAGATATGAGTTAAGAATTAAGTTAGTAGAAGCTACACAACTAGGTAAGTTAGTTGTTTTCTTTGCTTTGATTTTTGTATATGTATGTAAATGTTGAATTAATGCTAGATAGATGTAGAGCTTATGATAAAAAATGATAAGTTAGTAATACATGAACATATATGTTAAACTGTAAACCCCCGAAGTTTTGAATTCAAATTAAAGCTTAAACCCTAATTAGAAGTCAACCGGATTTCTAAAGTCAACAAAACCCTAGTTTACCGTAACTACTTAAGTTCGGCATACCCATTTAAGAAACCCTAAGAGAGTAAGAAAGAGTTTAGTGAGTAGAATAGTTCGTAATTATCCAAGGAAGTTTTAAAAGATCAGTTTAGTAAAACCGCGACTCGTTTTAAACCCGATTAGCACAGTTCTTGAAAAACGTGTCCAGGATCTCAGAATAGTAAAAATATTCCAAATATACCGTTAGATTCATAAAAATATAAGATTTTCAAAAATATCAATTTCATAATTTTTCGGTAGTTAAAAAAATCAGATATCGCATTTATACGCGTATTTTCTTACTACCGGTACTTAATTTCTCATGTCTACTTTACATTACACTATTTACTACTATTCTACACTATTTATCTATTTCTATTTTTTCTTACAACCTACTCTTACAACCCATACCTCTATTTCTTACACATTTTCATTTCCAATACAACTTCACATCTTTCATATCTTACTTTTAATTAACAAAAATACAAAAAAAAAATTTTCTCTCCCTCTCTTCACTAAAGTAGCACCGGCCCCTCCCTCTTTCTTCTCAATTTGTTTTATTTTTCATTTATTTAATTAACACAAACTATCTCCCACATTTTCCTATAAATACCCCCTCTTACTTCCACTTCTTTCACACCTTTCTTCTACTAAAGTTACTCTCAAATTTCTACAAGAATTTCCTCTCAAGAAGTTCTCTCTAGTTTAGTTCCTTTAGGTAAATTTTCTTCAAGTTTTCTTTATGTTCATCTTAGTATGAGCTTAGTGTGTTTTTCTAAACCATGAAGGTTAAAAAAAGCAACAATAGGTTCATACTTTGTTTTTGTTCATCATCAAATTCCTTTATGTTGCTTTTATGTTTATAACTATCTAATATGTCTATATAGCTATATGTATTATTTAGAGTATATAAGCTCATTGTTTTGCAATTTATTTACTTTTCTTGAAATTTATTTACTTTCATGTCATTTTTACGACTAGTCTTTTTAGTCTTAGACTTGTCCTCATCAAGTCAAAACATTTTCTTTTTCTTTTGGAACTAGTCTTTTCTTAGTCCCGGGATACTTTGATGAAGCTAAGGTTCCAATACTTGATTTATTTTCTTATTAGCTTATTCTTTCAAGTTATTATGTTTATTTATGTTTCCATAACTTTATGCTTCATATTCATGCATGAACATAATGATTTTTGTCTCAAACAAAATAAATGAGGAAATATTTTCTTAAAATAAAAATTCTTTTCTAAAAATAAAAGGAGGAAGTCATCTTAAACAAACTTAGAAGAGTTCATAAGAAATTTTATAAACATACATGACAAAGAAAAGACATTTTGAAGTAAACAAAGATTTTACAACAACTTCACTTTTCTTCAAATGATAAAGATTCTTTCATTAAAATAAAATGATCTAAAAAAAAAATCAAGAAATTATTTCTCTAAATATAGAAGTGTTATTACATTAAAAAAGTGTTGGGAGCTAAGCTTAAGAAATAAAAATCATTCCTTAGGAATTTAAAGAGATTACGAAAATAAAATTTAGGAAAAGAAAAGAAATACTCATTATAAATAACTTAAGATATTTTCAAAGCAAAATGAATATTTCAAAAGTTCTCAAGTTTCAAAATCTTTAAAGACTTTACTTTTTCATAAATTGAGACAACTTCATTAACTCCATACATTTGTTATGAGTCAATAAATATATGAATATACATTCCAAAGGTTTTACAAGCTATTATATTACCTATCTCTTCAAAATGAGCTTTGGATAAAAGAAGAAAAATAAGTTTATAAAAATTCGTGGTGAATCTGTCCGCCACTTTTTCGGAACCTAAATGACTTAGTTTGATGAAAATAAGTTTATAAATAGATAGATCTTTTCAAATAGGTAGAAAACGATATATTATATGCAAAATTCCGAGTTAAAATGAGCAAGTTATGGCCATTTTAAGTTGGAATTTCCTCTTATACGATTTTACCGCGATTTTAAGAAAAGTTTAGAATCTTCAAGAATAGAGATTTCATGAAAGACTCATTTTGGGTATTTCATCTTGTTTAGGTAGAGAAGGACCCGAGATCACTTTTCCGGAGGATTACTTCAATTAGGATCTACCGACATGGAGTGAGTTAATCCTTTACTAAGATACATTTCCTTGTTTTGTGCTTGTAAGTAGTAGCACTAGCACTAGCACTTAAGAAAAGATAAGATGAATAATTGTTGTGTGACTTAGAATTATGATTGATTGAATATAATTTAAGAATATCGCAAGAAGGTTTGATAAATAAATTGTGATTCTTGTATTGATATGATGAAAATTGTGTTGATCGCCTTTAACTTGAACTAAACATTACTTGGTTAAATATATATTGAAATCAATTCATGCATATCATACTTGTGAGTCACATTTGTTTCACTACTATTCTTCGTGTGGGGAAACGAGGAAATGGTAGTGGTGGTTGGTAGGAGCCGGAAAGTCTACATGGGCTAGTAAAAGCCAGAAAGTCTACAGGACGTAGGAGCTGGTAAATCTGCAAATATTGATGGTCGTATGAGCCTGTAACCTCCCAACCCTCGATATGGAGGCGTAAAATCCATGCTACACTTGATTTCCGGTTAATCATGTGTATTTTGTTTGTTCATATGATTGGTGCATTCTCATGCTATTATATGCTTGATTAAATACTTGTTTGAATTATGGAAATGTCTTATAGATGGAATTATCTCACTAAGCTAGATTTACTTATACCCTTATAGCTTTTTGTTACAGTACGATTACCTTTGGTTGGCCCCAAGGAGCCCCGTATGTCAAGTCCGAGATTAAGCCACTAGGAGTTTTTGGGAGAAGCTTTATGTATTTAAGTTTTGAATATAGGCTTCTAAGAAAATCTCTATAGTAAGCTTGTGTTGTAATAGCTATTATTTTGTTGATAGACTTCTAAAGTGGGGGAATGCCCCTAAGATGATGTAAGGATATTATTATGAAAATCTTATGTTTATTTATATAAGTTCTTGCTTGCTTTTATTATCTACTTAAATGTAATACCCTTGAGTCTCCTACTATTTTAGAAGCACATCTTGCATGTGATATCGAAGCTCCTGCATGACTAAGGTGTCATTCTGAAATAGCCATGAATTCCTTAAATTGCATACTAAAGTGTTATTGGAATGAAAAATATATATGTGTGTGCTTAGTTAATATAATTAGTGAATGTGTTATTTTATATGTGAATAGTATTATGAAATTAATATTATTGTTTGATATCTATAAATGTGTGTATAGTGTAATGAATGTGTGTGTCTTTCTCAATTAATATGCATGTGTTATGTTTAGAATTTAGTAATTTACTCTTGAATTGTTTAGATGTATGACAAAATTTTGGCCAATTTTAAACCCACTTTTTAAGCTTAAAATTCAACCCAAATGCATTTGAAATTTTCCCAAATTAAACCTAGTACAAATATACCCCTAATGGTAAGATTTGGATGACAAATGATTCTAATTGGACAAGTTAAGCCTTCCTTTTTGGGCAGCCCTATTTTCATACGAATTTTCATCTTCTTTCTTTCTTTCTTTCTTTCTTTCTTCCTTCCTTTCTCATCCCAAAATCTTTAACCCTAAGCCAAGACTTATTACAAGCTTTAGGATTTGAATATCATTCCAAGCCAAGATTCAATCATGTGAGTTTAATACAAACTTTATCTTTTATTTTTATGTTCTATATTGAATTTTTTGTAAATGTTAGAATAGATATGATTTTGAGGTGATAATTGGTGTGGGATTGATTTGATGCATTGATGATAGTTTGGATGAGATTATGTGATTAATGGAGTGGTAATTTGTATCTTATAGGAGTGTTGTTGTGAGGGGATGAATGTTATGGGAGATTGAAGGATTGAGTAGTGAGTTGTGAATTGGAAGTGAGATTAGAGTTTTGATGCTTAGAAGTAGGATACATGTTGTTAGGATAGTGTTTGGATCCTATAACAAGCTTTGGAAAGTTTGAATTTAGTTTGGAAGATTTTTGAAAAATGAACAAAGTTATATTAAAACAGGGGAATTCAAAAACAATTTCATATAAGCTAAAATTTAAACGTACGCTAGCATCTGGGGTTTCTACGCCGCCAGCCTAGAGGTGTGTTGAAAGCCTACAGAATCAAATTTCTTAAGGCCGATCAAACATCACCGGCTTTCGCCAGAAAAGTCAACCGGCGTTCATCCTTTCACATTGTACGCCGGCTACTGAGAATCAAAGCCACCGGCGTATATGTTAAAGCTGCCAGCGTATCTGGGTAAGCGGACGACTTGCACCTCTCTGGACGTTTTGAAAAATTTTGGGTTTTCATTCTACACCGGCTCAAAGCCGCCGGCGTAGGATGAAGGCAGCCGGCGTACCCTTGAGCGCTGCCAGCGTTGGCAGTGTTGTTTTTCATGGTGTTGAACACCGGCTCAAAGCCGCCAGCGTTGAGTGCCAACGTATCCCCTGTGCTTTTGAATTTTTAAAACTTTCTTTAAAATTTTCCGAAGTTTGATATATGATCAATTACGTATTTGTTAAGTAATCTGAGATGTAATAGGATGCTTAAATGCTTTATAATGACTTTGTATTAAATTATTTGGATTTCTTTGATATATTTATATTTTATACTAGTTAATTAGTGCTTAAGCTAAGTGTGAATTTAATATTGATTAAACAGTGATAGATCCTCGCCCAGTCAACCCCGTTAACTCCCGAGCTATCTCAGGTACGCAGTAACTTGCCTGTCTCTTTGCTAAGGTAGGCATCGAAATCAAACTACTTTAAAATAAGAAAATACTATTGATATATAAGTGTTGATTGTCGTTGTTTATCGTTGAATCTGGTTCGGAGAGCGGCACCCTGCTCAGATTGGGGGCAGGGTACTTTCTCGTTAATGGATAGAATTGTTTAGGAGATATGAGTATCCGAGCTGCTCATATCAACCCCCTAAGCGTCGTGATGCGTTACTCAGGATCCCCTAGTATAACGGCTACGTCGGAAGGTGGGGCTGCCTAGTCTGTATGAACAGTAGGGACCACTCAGGGAGGCAGACGTAATACTAGATCCTTGTTGTCCGGAGTTTGAATACTCCCGTGTTGTTTTACTAACTAACGACTTAATAATAAACAAGTGATTGTTGCATGATGCATTTAGCCTAAGAATGTGTGATCCACTTCGCATTTTGTATTCGTTACTTGTGTACTGGGCCTTTGGCTCATATTTTATCCATTTCAGGTGATGACTCCGATGAGTTCTATACGAGTATGGGGTACGGAACTGACTTTGAAGATTTTCTTGATGGGTTGGAAGATTAGAGATGACCATGGACTCAATGGACCCCTATGAATGTAATAGATTAGATGTGATTCTTTTTGGTTGATAATGTAATTATAGTGTTAGTTGGTTGTGTTTTGAGGAGTTTGATTAAGGCTTGTAAGAAGCCTTTGGATGCAATATGTACATATATGTGTGTATTTAGCTAATTAGAAGTTGAGTGGTTTCCTTTGCCAAAATGTGTGGTAGTATTGCTTTGCTTAAGGTTAAAAAAAAAAAAAAATTTGTCTCCCATTGTATAATATATTTATGGAATTAGATAAACAATTCCTCAAACAATTCCTTTATGCAACCTTACATGTAATCTTAGGGTTATATGTGGTTGGGGAACCGTTATCTCCTATTTCAAATATAGGGGTGATAGCGGGTTCTTACACATTCATTAGCTTTAATATTATATGCGGCGGAGTGCCACATTTAGGGTACCCTCCGGGGCATGACATAAACTTAGACATATATATGCATGAGTATATCAAGTGTTCAATGAAATGATTTAAGGAAATATGAAGTAAAAATATGATTAAGTGTGTTAGCTAGACATGAAAACGAATTTGTATGATGATGTTGAGATATGAAATGTAAAACAAGTAGTTAAATAATTTAAGTTAGAAAAATTAAACAAGTGAAAAACAAGAAAAACAAATTCAGGGCATTCATATGAGCATGATGATACCCGTGATGTAACCCCTTTAATTTTACATAACCTGATTATAATAAATATTATAAATAAAATGTAGAATCATAAAAGAATTATAATAAAAATATTAGAAATCATTCCAAATTTTTTGCGATTTAAATTTTAAGTATAAACAAATTAGAATAAAAAATCCTTATCAATAAGACTTTAAAAATACAGAATGTTTGAAATAAAGTAAATGAAAGAATGAAGAAAAGTATTTAATATTTAAGAACCTAAGTTTTAATATTCTAAACATATCAATACCTTTAAGTTAAATGATTATGAGTCTATAGAAATAAAATTCTGATCTAACCTAGTAACTTATAATTAGTAAAACGAACAAAGTAACAAATATAAAATAAATATTAATTTTCTAAATCTAATAAAAACTTTAGAATAAATCTATAGATAGTAATGAATTCATATGTAATGTCAAACCTTATAAATTTATGATAAAGTCAAATTAAGGGAAATATAATTATTAATTTATCAAAATACCACCAAACAAAACTTTTAAATAGATAAAATATAATTTACGATAGCATGTATAAAAGCCGAAGAGTAAAAGCCTTAAACTAAGATTCTATGTATACCACAGTGTTCAGAATATTTAATATCGATAATATGTGAATTTTCATCTAAAAATATTATCGAATAAGTATTTATCATACATGTCATTTGGATCAGCAAAATTGACTTTTCACACAAGTTTATATTTTTGCCCACTCCTTACACAGTTGTTAGCTATAAATTCATCATCTTCTTTTTGTTTTTGTATTTCCATTCATCCTATCTCCCTTACATTTTTTTAATTTTCTTTTCACATTTTCTCATTCTCTTCATTTTGAATTCTTCTCTATACGTAACAACACATACTTAAAGACACACATATACAGTCATTATTAAAAGCTTTAAATAATTTTTTTGAAATAAAACTCTTAAATAACTGACACATTTGTACCCATTTAACTTAATAAACTACCTTAAAGCTAAGATAATTAATTAATTAAATAATATTATATTATATATAATATGCATTCAGCGGAAAGGGACATATAGGGATGGAAATTGTGCAAATTTTCTTCAGCCGAAATTTTGATGCAACTTGTCCCAAATTTGCTCCACCAAGTCCACAAATTTAACACACCAAACCAATCAATATTTCCTACATAAGCAGCATAATTAATGCAAAGGAAAACAAGACAAAACAAGTTGTATATGGGAAAGAAATTTGTTCCATTTTAGCTAAAACTACTTTGGGAAAGCTACCTTCTTTTCCTACAAATACCTAACATTAATAAACAAAGAACAAGACAATTAAATCACCCTTTGAGCAGCCAGATTCATCCTTCATTTACACCATAAAACACACACAAACACAACTCCATAGAATAGCTCCAACAACAACATAATACAAGCTTAGGAAATCAACAAAGCAAGGTAAATAAAAATTCGTTCTAAATTAGTTCAAGTATTAAACATTAGCTTAAACTATGTTTCTATTAATATAGGCTCATGTTAAACCAAAGGAAGGAGTATAGTATCACCATAACAGCCCAAACAAGGTAATATCTCATCCTAAAACTCCTTATATGTATTATAATGTATAGAAGATAGGAAATCATAGAGTATGATAATTATAAGGTGTTATATGTATTGATATATCACGTATGATACATATAAAGTATGTAAAAACACTTAAAAGAAGTTTAAACACAAGTATAATAAATAAATAAATTAAGGAAAGTAAGTTCGAAACAGAGGAAAAACAAGAAAGATGATGAACAATGCCTATACCGGCACTACGTTGGCAGTTTAAACCAGTAGGTTGGTGACGTATAAGGATAGGCCGGCAGGGTAAAAGCGTGTAGCCTCGAAATAGAGGCTACGTAAATTTTTTAACCACTTAAATTCCGTCCAACACCAGCCTCTGGAATTCAAAGCGGTGGCATTTGAGGCTGTCGTATGCCACAACACTGATAGTGTTTGTTAAACACTGGCGGCCTTTGAACCAGCATACGCTAACACTTGAATTGTGTAAAAATTTACATGAATGCCAGCATCTGGGAATCAACGCTAAAATATAATAAATGTAATTTAGCAGCTCCTAAAATTATTGGAAAATATTACCACTAATATTATTACTAAGAAGAATATTATTATTGTTATTATCAATGTTATGACTATTAAAATTACTCCTATATGATTGTTATTGATTTGATTCTTTTATTATTATCAATATAATTATTATGATTAGTATGCATATTACTATTATAATTATCATTATGATTATGATTATACTATTATAGTGACCACTCATATTATTGCTATTATTAATATTATTAATTATTGTTTTCGTTATTAGTATTATTGTTCTAATTATTACTATTATGATCATTAAGATTAATATTACTATAAATATTATTATAATTAATATTACATTTTACAAATAAGAATAGAATTAAAATAATTATCTACAACTTAGTAATACACAAGAATGGAAATTTAAGAAGAGCTAAAATTATAGGTAATGCGATTCCTATGAATAATAGATAATAACTTGAAATAAGATCAACAGAAATAAGATGAAAATAAATAATTAGAAATAGGTATTTGTTGTTATAATCAGTCTAGCTAAGAAACGATATAAAATGATAATAAATCAATAAATTACTAATTTACTAAGTACGAACCCCATAATTATCCGATAAAAATAAAATTTAAAATATTCTAAGATCAAGACAAGCAAAATAAAAATAAATAATAAATAGTAAATATTTGTTACCAAAAAAATATAAAAGGACCAATACAGGTAATAGAAATTAAATTAAATATCAAGATAGGACACTAGACAATCATAGAAATTTAGTTGCATTATTTGCATTATGTTAATAAGTATTTTGTCTTAATAAGTGACAATGAATTATAAATAATATAAATAGGATTAATATATGTTAAAAGAATTATATTACTAAGTAAAATCACATTAGGTTGATTAAGCTAATTAAAGTAGATTTAGTAATTGAATTAGGTGATTAGTTTCAATCAACTCGGCTTAGATTAATATACTAGCTAAAATAATAAAAAGAAAGGAGTACGTGATTTCTAAAATATGTCTTAGTGTAAATTATAGTACAAGTTATACCATAATTAGTATGGTGAATATGTTATTTCAAATATCTTATTTTTTGAACTAATAAAAAGATAGATTGGTTAAATAAATAAAATTGGATAACCATTACAAATAGGAAGATTTCTCTTATAAATTCCATAAACTTTGGTCATAAGAAAATAATATATATATATAAATACACAAATAAAGATAAAATTCTTAGTTAAATAAGTAGAGAATATAACCATAACTGAAAACTAGGATCTGAAAGAATACCGTCAATATTGTTATATAAATATAATAAATATCTGTTATTTCATTTTCATAGGAAAAATATATCAGTTCTTGGATTTCCAGTAGCATGTTCCAATAGTTTAACAAGGACCACAGGTCAGTAACTTTGACTTTATCACATTGCTTGTGCTTGTAGTATAACTGCATTTGTAATAATATAAAATCAATTGATGTGCATACAAGATTGAGTATAATGCATGATAATTGGTGTATGATTGAATGCTAAATTGTCATAATATAAGTGATAATTCTATTGTATTATAATTATTGTATGAAGCATGTTGATATTTGTCTATTAATTGTATGATCACCTTAAACTTGACTAAAAACTATTGGTACCATAAATGAAAATGGACATGCATTGCATTATATGCACATATTTTAAAAAGGTGGATAACCTCGCTTGTATTAGCATTCGGTTCTCTAATGACGCGCCTGGTTTTTCTACGTGACATTTTCCTAGTTCTTCTAAGAACACCTTTGTTCTGTTCTATTCTACAGGAACTAACTGGTATCAAGGAACACCGCTCGTGGTATCGACATGAAATGGCTAATACTGAATGTTGTTTCTTTGTTCTAAGGAGAAGAGTGAAATGTTTTAAAGTAACCTATGAGAGTTTATGTAAAGACCCGGCCCACTTAACCTATAGATTAAGCATGCCAAATCCCCCGACCATGCATAATATTTAAGTATTAGGAATTACTCAAGTATTATACGTAATGTCATCTAAAAAGAAGTGTTTGTAATGATTACTTGCTTAAAAACAGATATAACATTCATATGATTTGAATTAAGAATTACTACTACTATACTAATAATAGGTCATCTTATATATACAAAATATACATCACATACATTACTTGAGGATCTCCCAAGGATCATACCAACATATAAAGCTTACCCACATGCAAGCTACATTACATAAACAACTTAAATCGAAATTACATTCCAAGGCTTAACAAATAAGCCTAGACACTTCACAAAACACATCAAAAGTCCTAAACAACTACTACTAGGTCGCACTCCTAATCATCCATAGAAGTCTCCCAATCAGTCCCATAGCCCATATCATCATAGAGCTCATCCTCATAATCACCTACAAGGTAGCAGTATGAGCCAAAGGTCCAGTACACAATAGTGCAACCAAATACATATGTCATGTACACTTAACTAAATGCAATGCAACAATTCACCATAACTTCATTATCTTTAATTAAGTGAGTAAAACAACAATGAACTATTCAAACTCCGATTCAAGCTTGGAATTCTGGGGGTCCTGAGTAACAACAACTGCTCAGGGATTGATATAGATAGACCGGATATCTACATCTCTTATATCTAACCGATAAAGATTATTAATAGCTTCATCTAGGGTTCACATTCCTTCATACACTCCACTTATCCTGGTTTATAAGATCAATTAGTTCAATGGTCCCATACCTGTGAACTAAAACATATTATTTCCTCTTGAGCCTAAGTAGAGAATATACCGATACAGTCAACCTCATTAGCTATCCACTTAGCCATTAAGATAAACTACCATTGCATCATGTGAACCATTGCATCATGGATTTGAGTCATTGCATCATGACAAAGATTTGGACTAAGTGCCTAAACTACTGTCCATTGTATCGTGACAAGGTTGATGTTCCCCAGACAAGACACGACTCAACCACAAATCATTTCAATAAATTTTTCATTAGTCCTTAATTAAAGTCAAATGTGAATATGCCTGTCCTAAGCAATAATCAATCAAATTATTGTGTACTTGGATCGGATTGAGAATCAAAGAGAATCTCCAACTAGTATCTATCTATGCTCCACACAAATCAACTATATCAACATCACTATCCTAAGTCAAGCTTATACTCACTAAATTAAAACTTAAAAAGTTATTGAATCTTATTTAAAAACAATCCAAAGTCATCACAAACATATATATATATATATATACACCATATAACATCATACAAGGCAAATTTTTTTATCAAAAAGTCATATATCATGCATTGGAAGATGTTGAAGAAAGTTAGAAAAATTGAAATTTGCAAAGCCCACCTGGCAATTAACGCTGGCAATATAAGCCTCAACGCAGGTGGCGTAAGCATTATACGTCGGCGGCGTTTAAGCCGTCATTGAGAAAATTACATTCTGTACAAACTTTTGGGTCTTTACGTTGGCAATATCAACCTCAACGCCGGTGGTGTTTAGGTTGCATTTCAAAAGATCATAAGTCAGAACCTTAACGCCTACAAGTACGCCGGCAGCATTCAAGGGGGGTACACTATAATTCAAGTTGCAGAATTCCTCTGTTTTTCAAACACAAAAATTTTTACATTAACTCTTCCAACTCCTTCTAAACCACAGTAGAACCTTCCTAATACATGGTATAAGAACCCTATATCATCAAGCATACACAAACTCCCTTCCAAAATCATTGAAACACAAAACTCTTCCCAACTATGAAAACACTTAACACTATGATTTCATTTTCTTCACATCCACTACTTCAACATGAATCCATTCTCAATACAACTCAATAATACTACTTCTCATCACACTACAACTCAACACCATCATTACTTCCATAATAAGTCCTAAGCTATCTCAACATCACAATATAACAACACACACACACATATATATATATTATCCAACATACAATATATTTGATAGAAAATTCATGGATTAATAAAGCATCTTAAACATCATATAAACTTACCTTAATATATGATGGTTGGGGATGGATTCTTTGTGTTAGTACAAGAAAACTTGGTTTGGTGTTGGAAAATGTATCCTTTCTAGAGTTACAATTTTCTTCTTTTGGTGTTGTTTTTGAATGTATAAAGTGTAATAATAAAGCTTGATTTTATCTAATAATAATTGACTTTTAGGCAGATTTTTCTAAGGACCTTGAGCTTTAATTAGGCTTGATTTTTGGCTTAATTTGGGGTTTAATAAGCAAAAAATTTGCTAAATTTATGCGTTATATTCTTAGCACACAAACTTAATTCATCATGTATTAATCACCGCAACAACAATTAGCATTAACATAATAATGTTTAACATGAAACTATCAACCTAAATATATTTACCATGGATTATTATCTAGTTAATACTTCATAACACATACAATTATTTCAAACACCAAAATTCACACTAACACATACACACATATAACAATCAAATTACATGCATTAACTATGAATTTAACTTGGTCATTTCACTCTTCCTCCTTTAAGAAGTTTCGTCCTCGAAACTTACCTCAATCATTGCTTAAATAGCTCGGGATATTTCTGTCTCATGATATTCTCGACTTCCCAAATCGCATCACGCTCGGATTGGTTACTCTATGAACTTTCACCATAGGAATTATCTTATTTCTTAAGACTTTATCCATTCTTTCCAAAATCTTAATAGGCTTTTCCTATGTGGTCAAATCAGGTCGAATTTCTAGTTGATTTGTATCAATAATAGTATCTGGGTCCGATATACACTTCCTCAATTGCGAAACATTGAATACATTGTGTACATCCGACAAATTAGGAGGCAATGCTAATTAGTACGCCAAAGGTCCAATTCTTTCCAAGATTTCAAAAGGACCTATATATCTTGGTTCAATTTTCCTCTAACACCAAATCTAATGATTCCTTGGTTGGAGAGACCCTAAGAAAAACATGATCTCCGACTTCAAATTCCAGTGGTCTGCTTCTTTCATCGGCATTACTTTTGTATCGGTTTTGTGCGACTTTCAATCTCTGTTTAATAGGTTGAATCTTGTCTATTGCCTGTTGAATCAATTCTGGACCAATTAGAGCCTTCTCACCCACTTCATCCAGTGGAGAGGAGATCGACATTTTCTTCCATATAATGCCTCATACGGAGCCATTTGTATTACCGACTATAACTATTATTGTAATCAAATTCGATTAGAGGCAAATAACCATCCAAATTTCTTCCGAAATCTAAGGCACAAGCTCTAAGAATATCTTCTAATATATGTGTCGAGCCTGGATTTTTTCCACTCATCTTAATCTGGTTTATTTCCCTAACCCGATTCACATTAAACCCGAACCCATTTAACATGAATCCTCGACTAGGGGTTAGAAGAAATTTTAAAAAAAATTTAGAGTCCCACCCATATAAATCGGGAAAAAATAAAAGCTAGGATCAATGGTCGGTTGATCCTAACTTAGCTACTAGTCTGCGAAAATTTGATTTAAAAACCAAACTTATAAAAACCAGATATCATGGATTCGGGGCTAACCTATAAAACCAAATTGGTTACCACTTTTGGAATTTTAAATTTATAACCTATCCTTTATATGCTCAAAAAACTCACATAATATATTATAACAGAAATATTTACAAGTCAAATCATTCATTTTTATTTTTATATGCTTTTCTTCATTTTTATTTTTTATTTTTAGAATATCAATCAACAAATATATTTCCTTTTTTTAACAAGAACTTATATTTACAAAATAGTTATTCACAACATTTAAAAAAAAACAAACATTTTTTTTTTTATTTTTAATGTCGCCCCGCAGGTGCCTACGTACTCGCTAATCGAGATCAGACAAAACGTAGTTCTTTAAAAAAGAACTTTAATTTGTTGATTAATTTTAATTTTTTGAACTCTTTTCATTTTAAGTTCATTAGATTTTCAAGTTTTTATAAAAAATCATTTTTTGATGATCCTATGATCTAATCAATTGATTTTTTTATTTTATGAAAACATATTTTTCTAAGTCCGAAAATCAATTTTTTTTTAAAAAAAAAAATTTTGTTCTTTGGAAAATCCAATTTTATTATTTTTATTTATTTTTTATTTTTTTATTTATTTTTTTTTAAATCATCACATAAATTCACAATATATCCAGAATAATTTACAATATATTAAAATTATTTTTCATGCATTAAATATGCATTTCTAAGGCAATTTGTGTATAAATACACATAAAAATATTCAAAAATATTAAAAATAAAAAAAATAAATTTATATAAAAAATAAATATTTTGATTTTTCTAGATTTTTCTAATTTTTTTGAATTTTTTATGAATTTTTATAAATTTTTATAAAATTTTCTATTTGCTGAAATTAATTATATAATAAAAATATAATAAAATAATACGGATTAACCTGGACCGTCGATGAAGCGGACGAGATCTGAGCGTCGATCATGCTGACCGATCGGATCGTCTGATCTTGTTGACTCAATCTGAGCCGTCTGATCGCTTGATGAAATCTGGGCCGTCTGATCGCTTGATTAAATCTGACCTGTCTGATTGGTTGATGAAATCTGGGCCGTCTGATCGCTTGATTGAATCTAGGCCATCTGATCTGCTTGATGAAAACTGGGCCGTGATCTGCTTGATCAAATCTGGACGCGTCGATCTACTTGATGAAATCTGGACCGTCTGATCAGAGTTGACCGTTGATCGATGACCGACGACCGTTGACCGATGACCGACCGGTTGGATTCGGATCTTTGGGTCGGATCTCGAGCTCCGGCGGGTGAAGAAACGATTAGGCACTTTTCGAGGGATCCGGCGGCTCCGGTGGTCCCGTCGCGGCTGGAAGCTTGTCGCCCCGACACCTGCTGCAAAGGCGGCGTCCTTTGGTGGTGGTGGCGTTCACTCAGAACGGCGGCAAGGGGCAGCTCCGGTGGTGTTGTACGGCGGCATAATGAACAAAATTTTAAAAAAAAAACAGAGAGAAATCCGATCAATTCGAACAAATCTAAGCACACTAAAATCATCCCAATCAAGTTTCTAACATTGTTACAACACTCAATTTGGATTAAATCTGATCCAATCAATCGAATTTGAAAATTCGAATTCTATACCCTAAATTCAAGAATTTTCGAATTGGCTTTGCTATGTATGTGTTTTCTTGAAATTGACTTGTGCCCTTGCTCCTAGGACCTCCTATTTATAGGTTTGCAAGCTCAATTTACGTTTCGAACAGTTTCGAAAATGAATCAATTTTTGCCTCTTGATTTTTCACGAATTTATTCGAAAATCCATGATTTAAATTGTTTTGAAACTATTGAATGATTGTTTTCATATTCCATGTCGATTCATCCAATCAATTTTTTGTAACTCCCCATTCATGTACAATTAATGCTTTATACATTGAATTTTGTAACTTTTTGGGTTGTTTTTGCACTAATCTTTCATATTCCATAACCCTTTGCAATTCCTCATCAATTTTGGACATATCAAATGATGTTTTGTCAGTTAAAAACTGATGCAAGTAAGGCAAAAAGTCACATTTGAGGAAATGAAAAGACAAAAATGATAAAAGGCAAAAATTTGCCTTTGCTAGGGTTTGAACCTGTGTCCTTGAGCTTGAATGTGTGTTGGTCAAGTGTTTAACCAACAGGCCATTTGGCCTGTGCCTTGATCACTTAGCCAATTTCATCAATACTAAGGCTTTGGAAAAATGAATTTAATTAAATTTTAAGCCATATAATTGGGCAAAAATTGGGTGTCTACAATATGTATTGTCCTCTTGGATTACCCGTCGGTTGGTGATGAAAAGCCGTACTAAACTAAAGTTTCGTACCAAGTGCTTCATGAAAACTCTTCCAAAAGCGACTCATAAAGCCAGTATCTCTGTCTAATGTAATCGATAATGGTATGCCATGAAGTCTCATTATTTCTCGGATATAAATTCATGTCATTCTCTTCAATGAACATCAAATTCTCAATGGTATAAAATGTGATGATTTAGTCAATCTATCCACAATAACCCATATAACTTCATTCTTGGCCATGGTCTTAAGGAATGCACTCACAAAATCCATTGTTATATCATCCTACTTCCATTCCGAAATTGATAATGGTTGCAATTCACCGCTAGGTCTTTGATGTTCGATCTTTACTTCCTAGCAAGTTACACACTTGGATACATACTCTACAGCATCTTTCTTCATATTATTCCACCAATAATTCTTCTTCAAATCCTTGTACATCTTCGTACTCCCTGGATGTATTGAATACGTCATTGCATGAGCTTCCTTCAAGATTTCTCTTCTCAATTCTCTCGTCTTTGGTACATATATTCTGGTTCCAAATCTGATAACACCGTCTTCATCAAGTCTCAATTCTTTTCTTCTTCCTTCTTCCTTCTTGTATCGTGCTTTTTCTCTTCCCACTTTTTGGATCTTCTCGTTGTCTTTGTTTAATCAAATCCATAAGAGTTGGTCGGAGTGTCAAATTTGCAATCATCACTTCTACTTTGTCTAAGGTTACTTCGATATCCAATTTTCGCAGATCTTCTTGTATTTCTTTTTAACTTGTAATCATGGTTGCCATACTCATTTGTTTCTTCCTACTCAAAGCATCGGCTACAATATTGGCTTTTCCGGATGATATAGAATCTCTGCATCATAATCCTTGATCAACTCAAGCCATCTTCTTTGGCACATATTCAATTCTTTTTAAGTAAAAATATACTTCAAACTTTTGTGATCCGTGAATATTTTACACTTCTCCACAAACAAATAATGTCTCCACAATTTCAAAGCTAAAACCAATGTTGCAAGTTCTAAATCATGCATAAGATAATTCTTTCATGCGGTTTCATTGTCTAGATGCATAAGCGATCACTCGGTTGTCTTGCATCAAAACACATCCAAGACCTTGTATTGAAGCATCACTATAAACTGTGAATTTCTTCTCGCTAACGGGTAAGGCTAAGATAGGTGCAGATATTAACCTTTTCTTCAATTCTTGAAAGGTTCTCTCGCATTGATCGTCCCACATAAATCTCATATGCTTCCTGGGTTAATCTTGTCAATAGGGCTACAATTTTCGAGAATCCCTGCAAAAATCTTCGATAATAACCTGCTAAACCCAAGAAACTTCTCACTTCAGTAACATTAGTGGGTCTTGACCATTCTAATACTGCTTTAACCTTTTTAGGATCAATAGATATCCCATCCTTTGTAATAATATGCCCTAAGAATGCAACTTCCTTCAACCAAAACTCACATTTCCTAAACTTAGCATATAACTTCCTTTCCTTTAATATTTAAAGAACTAAACTTAGATGCTTTTCATGTTCTTCTTCACTTCTCGAATGCACTAGAATATCATCTATAAATACAATCACAAACCAATCCAAATAATCCTTGAATACCCTATTCATAAGGTCCATAAATGCGGCAGGGGCATTCGTTAAACCAAACGGCATGACTAAAAATTCAAAATGTCCATATCGAATGCGAAAAGCCATTTTTGGTACATCCTCCTGTTTAATTCGAAGTTGATAATAACCTGACCTCAAATCAATTTTTGAAAAGACATTCGCTCCTTTCAATTAATCAAACAAGTCATCAATACGGGGTAAAGGATACTTGTTCTTAATTGTAACTTGATTTAACTCCCTGTAATCAACACACATTCGTAGACTTTCATCTTTCTTCTTCACAAAGAGAACATGAGCACCCCATGGGGAAATACTAGGTCATATAAAACCAATTTTTTGCAATTCTTCCAACTGAACCTTCAATTCCTTCAATTCTGCAGGAGCCATTCTGTAAGGAGCTTTTGAAATAGGAGTGATTCTCGGAATCATTTCAATACTATATTCAATCTCCCTTTCTGATGGTAACCCAGGTAATTCTTCAAGGAAAACATCTACAAAGTCTCTCACCACGGGTACTATACCAATATCAAGCCCTTCATCATTTACAACTGTTTTTGAAGTCTTCTCCTACAACTCCATTGTATACATACTTTTAGGTCTTTTCCTCTCCAAGACATGAGTAAGCTTCCCACTCTCCAGATCAAAACTCATCTCTGCCTTATTACAATCTATAATTACTTTATACATATTTAACTAATTCATACCCAAAACCACATCAAAATCAACCATAGGCAGAACCATCATATCAATTGGCATATCACTATTAGCAATTCTTACATTAACTTCTCTACAAATACAAGGTTGTCTAGACTTCACACCCAAAGCAGTATTAATACTCATTACTCTATCAGTCAACACTTCAAATTTCAAGCCATACTCATTCACAAACTTTTCAGCCAAACATGCATGTGTTGCACTAGTGTCTATTAATGCATATGCTGGATGATTTGCAATCATTATAGTACTTGCTAGAGCCTCTACTGATGGAACTTTCTCACACTGCTATAAGGCAAAAGCCTAACTACTATCATTCCTTTTCTGGGGTTAAGACCATCGTTCCTTGGTTTATTGGTACAATTAGCTACATAATGCCCTCTTTGTTTGCAATAGGCATAGAAAATAGGTTGTAATACTGGATCTTTACACTTCGAAGCTTTGTGTCCTACTTTCCCACAAACAAAACACGCTCCCGAGTCCACTTACATTGAATTTGATCATGAGGCTCGAAACATCTAGGACATCTCTTCTCAAATGTGTTGAAAGGCGTAGAAGTCTTGGTAGAAGATCCCAAATTCAATTTCTATCCCAGAAATGGTTTCTTCCCTTTGCCGTAGTTATCATACTTCTTGTAAGGAGTGAAGAGTATGGGTCTTTTTCCTATAAATGTAGCTCTCCTATCACTTTGAGTCTTATTCTCATTCTGAATCTGTTCTGCCAGCTTCGCCTTATTCACAACATCTAATAAGGTCGGAAGTTGAAACATTTTGACTTCTCCTTTGATTTTCATATTCAAACCATCTTAAAACCTTTGAATTTTCATCCTTTCATCATTGTACACTCCTCCAGCAAATCTGAGCAATCTACAAAACTCTACATAATATTCTTCAACAGTTCTATTGCCTTGCCTAAGACTCAACCAATCTGAAATCATCTATTCTTAGATTGTGTTAAGGAAATATTATAGAAAGAAAGCCTCCTTGAACCTAACCCTCGGAATTGGTCTCACCATATCTTGACTTGTCAATCTCCACCAATTATTCGCCTCCTTCTTGAACATATAAACCACTAAAACAACCTTTCTATCCTCTGGAACTTCACTAGCCGCAAAGGCTTCTTCTAACTCCTCAATCCAATGCTCAGCGGTAGTAGGGTCTGAAATTGTTCTGTCGAACTCTGGTATAATCTTGACAAAGTCATGTAATTTAACTCAATCATTCCTTTCATTGCCTTGCACATTTGCTCCTTGTCTCATTACTTGAGGAGCATGTTGTTGTATAAATTGTTGTTGGTGTTGGTACATCATTTTTTTGATATTGTTGCATCATAGCAAACATATCCCTAAATATTGCACACATAGCATTCGGATCTCCCATTGGCATTTGTGCCATTGGTGGCATTAGTGGCATCGGAGGGAAAGAAGGCATTTGAGGCATCGGAGGTGGCTATGGAACTTGAGGCATAGAAGCAGAAGTAGGAGATGGAATAGTAGTAGAGGCCGGAATAAGTGATGAAGTAGAAGTTTGAGCGATTGACGGTGAAGGTGGAGGTGGCATGTCTTCTCTTTTCGACTGTTGTCTAGTCTGTCTTCGAGTTCTATCCATCTATGGGCAACATACAATATATGCATGGTCTTTATTAAATATGCAATACTAATTAAATGTTATTCAATCAATAATCAAGCAAACAATCAAGGTAATATTTGAATCAATCATATCACTCAAGTCAATTTAAGTCCATTCCAAGCAAATCACATTACACTTATAGTTAAATCATATTTAGCATTCTCATTTAAGCAGGCAGTCATACAAACTAAAGCTTTGATACCACTCTGTAAGGACTCGGCCCACTTAACCCATAGATTAAGCATACCAAATCCCCAGACCACACATAATATTTAAGTATTAGAAAATATTCAAGTATTATACGTAAGGTCATCTAAAAAGAAGTATTTGTAATGATTACATGCTTAAAAACATATATAACATTCATATGATTTGAGTTAAGAATTACTACTACTATACTAATAGTAGATCATCTCATATATACAAAACTTACATCATATGCATTACTTGAGTGTCTCCTAAGGATCACACCAACATATAAAGCTTACCCACATGCAAGCTACATTACATAAACAACTTAAATCGAAATTACATTCCAAGGCTTAACAAATAAGCCTAGACACTTCACAAAATACATCAAAAGTCCTAAACAACTACTACTAGGTCGCACTCCTAATCATCCATAGAAGTCTCCCAATCAGTCCCATAGCTCATATCATCGTAGAGCTCATCCTCATAATCACCTACAAGGTAGTAGTATGAGCCAAAGGCCCATTACACAATAGTGCAACCAAATACATATGCCATATACACTTAACTAAATGCAATGCAACAATTCACCATAACTTCATTATCTTTAGTTGAGTGAGTAAAACAACAATGGAATATTCAAACTCCGATTTAAGCTTGGGAATTCTGGGGGTCCTGAGTAACAACAGCTGCTCAGGGGGTTAATATAGATAGACAGGATATCTACATCTCTTATATCTAACAGATAAAGATTATTAATAGCTTCATCTAGGGTTCACACTCCTTCATACACTCCACTTATCCTTGTCTATAATATCAATTAGTTCAACGATCCCATACCCGTGAACTAAAACATATTATTTCCTTCCGAGCCTAAGTAGATAATATATCGATACTAGGGGTGTGCAAAAAAACCGATGAAACCGAAAAACTAAACCGAAACCATAAAACCAATCCGAAAAATATGGTTAATCGGTCCATTGATTTCAGTTCAGGATTATGGTTTTTAAATTTTTTGGTTTTCGGTTTCGGTTTCGGTTTCGGTTCTTAACCATAAAAAACCGATGGTTAATGGTTAACCATTTCAATATTTATAAATATATTATATATATAATTTACATATACATATTATTATTTTTTTATATATATACATATAATTTACCCATGTTAATATTCATTGGATTTTGATTAAAATACTATTGTCCTATGTTTGATGGAGTTAATGTGGCAATTGAGTTGATTTGATTTTATTGATAATGATACATCAAAGGTTTGTTTTCCCCTTTCTCTTAATTTGATTTTCTTTTTTTTAGCTCTTGTAATATATAATAATAATTTAAAGAAAAACTTTGTGATAAAGGCTAAAAAATAAGGCCTTTTGAAATTATCAATTTGATTTGTTGAAACCATTACGTTAAATGGTTAAAAACCGAAAACCAAATAAATTAACCGAATAAAACGGTTAACCATTGAGGTGGTTAACCATTTATAATGGATCATTTAAGGATCGGAATATTTAAAAACTTATAATGGTTAGGTTCAAAAAATAGAGCCACGGACCAGTTAACCGATCTGTGAACACCCCTAACCGATACAGTTAACCCCATTAGCTATCCACTTAGCCATTAAGATAAACCACCATTGCATCATGGATTTGAGTCATTGCATCATGACAAAGATTTGGACTAAGTGCCTAAACTACTGTGCCATTGCACCGTGACAAGGTTGATGTTCCCCATACAAGACACGACTCAACCACAAATCATTTCAATAAATTTTTCATTAGTCCTTAATTAAATTCAAATGTGAACATGCCTGTCCTAAGCAATAATCAATCAAATTATTGTGTACTTGGATCAGATTGAGAATCAAAGGGAATCTCCAACTAAGTATCTATCTATGCTCCACACAAATCAACTATATCAACATCACTATCCTAAGTCAAGCTTTACTCACTAAATCAAAACTTAGGAAGTTATTGAATCTTATTTAAAAACAATCCAAAGTCATCACATGACATATATATATATATATATATATATACCATATAACATCATACAAGGCAAATTCTTGATCAAAAAGTCATATATCATGTATTGGAAGATGTTGGAAGAAAGTTAGAAAAATTGAAATTTGCAAAGCTCACATTGGCAATTAACGTCGGCAATATATGCCTCAACGTCGGCGGCATAGGGATTATACGCCGGCGGCGTTTAAGCCAACGTTAAGAAAATTACATTCTATACAAACTTTTGGGTCTTTTCGCCGGCAATATCGACCTCAACGCGGCTGCGTTTAGGTTACATTTCAAAAGATCAAAAGTTAGAACCTTAACATCGACAGGTACGCCGATGGCATTCAAGGTGGGGTACACTGCAATTCAAGTTGCAGAATTCCTCTGTTTTTCAAACACGAAAATTTTTGCGTTTACCTCTTCCAACTCTTTCCAAACCACAATATAACCTTCCTAATACATGGTATAAGAACCTTATATCATTAAGCATACACAAACTCCCTTCTAACATCATTGAAACACAAAACTCCTTCCCAACTATGAAAACACACTTAACACTATGATTTCATTTTCTTCACATCCACTACTTCAACATGAATCCACTCCTCAATACAACTCAATAATACTACTTCTCATCACACTACAACTCAACACCATCATTACGCTTCCATAACAAGTCCTAAGCTATCTCAACATCACAATATAACAACACACACACACACATATACATATATATCCAACATATAATATATTTGACAGAAAATTCATGGATTAAAAGAGAAATAAATCACTTTAAACATCATACAAACTTACCTTAATGTATATATGATGGTTGGGGTTGGATTCTTGGTGTGTTGGGTGTAAGAAAAATTGGTTTAGGTGTTGGAAAATGTAGCCTTTCTAGAGTTACGAATTTTCTTCTTTTGTTTTTGTTTTTGAATGTCTAAAGTGTAACTATAAAGCTTGATATTTATCTAAGAATAATTGACTTTTGGGGTAGATTTTTCTAAGGGGCCTTGTATAAACCCCCAAAGTTTTGTGATCGGTTTAGCGTAAACCCTAATCAGAAGGTCAATCGGAAACCCTAAAGTCAACAAAACCCTAGTTAGACGTAATAGTTTAAGTCCGACAATCCCGTGTTCGCAACCCTAAGAAATTAAGTAAGAGATTATTATGTAGAATAGTTCGTAATAACATTTGAAAACTTAAAAAGATCAGATTAGTAAAACTATAAATCGTTTTGAACCCGAACGGATACAGTTCTTGAAAAACATGTCTCAGGACTCGGAATAGTAAAAATATTCTGGATATACTGTTAGACTCGTAAAAATATAAGGTTTTCAAAAATATCAGTTTTATAATTTTTCGGTAAGTAAAAATAACAAATATCGCAATTATACACGTATTTTCTTGGTATTGGTACTTTATTAGTCATATCTATTTACATTACACTGTTCATTACTATTCTACACTATTTTTATTTATCTTTACTTTTTCTAACACCTATTCTTATACTCTATACACTTATTATCTTTACTTTTTACATTTCCTATAACTTTATTTCACATCTACTTTACTTATTATTACATTTAATCAATAAAAATACAAAAATAAAACTCTTTCTCCTCTCTCTCATGTAGTGGCTGGCGCACCTCCCCCACTCTCTCTCTCAATTTCTTTTAATTTTTCTTTATTCAAAACACACAAAATTCACTCCTCTTTTTCCTATAAATACCTTCCTCCTCTTTCACTTCTTTCACACAATTACTACCCATAAATTCACTACCAAATCTCGCTAAATTTCTCCTCTCAACACTTCTCTACATACACACTCTCAAAATACTCTCAAACCCCCTTCTACATACACAAAACCATTCACATATAATACCCCAAAACACTCTTTACGTAAAAATTTTCTTTACAAATTTCTTCTTACCATGTCATATAACCTTGCATGACCATGATGTGAGTTTCCAAAAACTAAATGTTATGGAAACTACACTATGTTCATGTATTGTTCTTGTTCATGAATATCTATTTATATATTTATGTTGTTACTTTACCTTGTTCATATTATTATTGTTATTATATCTAACTAAGTATAATTATGCATCTATATATATATATATATATATCCTTTAGAGCATATAGGCTCACTTGCAATTTATTTACTTTCATGCAAAGTAATTTATTTATTTCTTTCTTTGCAATTTATTTATTGCATGTTGTTTTAAGACTAGTCTCTAGTCTTAGACTTATCCTCATCAAGTCAAAACAAATTTCTCTCTTTTATTTTGTTTCTTTCTTTTTGGGACTAGTATACTTCTTAGTCCCGTGAGCCTTGAAGAAGCTAAGACTCCCAATACTTAACTTTATTTATTATTTATGTTATTTTTACTTGTTATTATTTCTCATAATCATGCCCATAAAGATTATTGTCCAAACTTTTAAGCTTCAATTATACTTTTACAAAAAGGGGATTTTATCACCTAAGAATGATTTTATATGAAATGTAGAATCTATGGTTTAACAAAAGTAAATTTATTCTTTTCAAAACTTTAGAAAGAACTCACTACAATTTTAAAAGCTACTCTTGTTTTGAAAAGCTTTTTAATCATATCTATATTACTTTGTTTTTCTTCAAGAAGATGACTTTTGGTACTAAAACGTTTTCCATAAAAACATAACATAAGGAAATCCGATAAAAAGAGAGTGAGAGTTTCAAACCAAGATTTTTCAAATAAATGGTCAAAGAAAACAAATAAGAAAAGTAACACTAATATTAACAATTTCGAGAAGAAGAAATTTATTCTTATAAAAAAGTCATTTAGGAAAATAGTAAGATAAACATGAAATAATTCTTTGAATACAAATATTCATTTTAAAGGATTTACAAAACGAATTTCTTATAAACTATGGTTTTCTAAACTTTTAACTAACATTGTTTTACTCAAGAAATTTGGTTGGACAACAAACGCTTGAGCAAGGATGAAATATGAGCAATATATCTATGAAAAAGGAATTTCTCAACTATATAGATAACTAACTATTTATCAACGCAATTTTTGGATGGTTTAATGTTTGAAACAAAAAGCTTTTGGGATAGGAAAATTTGTGGTGAATCTGATCGCCACTGTTTCAGAGCCTAAATGATTTAGTTTGATGAAAATAGTTTTAGAAATGGATAGATCTTTTCGAATAAATAGAAATCGGTATATTATATGCGTAATTTCGAGTTAAAATGACCAAGTTATGGCCATTTTAAATTGGAATCATCCTTTATACGAACTTTGATGTTCTCATTGACATAGTTTAGACAAGTTTCAAGAAAGTTATCAAGAAATACTCATTTGGGTATTTTCCTTGACTAGATGATTCCGAGGAAGAATACTCATATCCCAAGGATTATTTCGACTAAGTGGATTATTTAAGCGACTCATCCATTTAGAAGAAGTATCGATATGGCAACATAAGTTTATTTCCTTAAAGTGCTTTACTTGATTGTGCTTGTAGTTTAGTCGCATTAGAATTAAAAAAAATGACAAATTGATATATATGTGAAAATTGTTGATAGGATTCTAAGAATATCGAGGCCAGAATTGATTGTAAGTAATTGTTTGTTTTAGTATAGCACTTACTATGTATAAAATTCTATGATCACCTTAAATTTGATAATAATGATGCTATGATATTTTAAATAAATTGATTCATGCATACCATGAAGTGAATCACATTGCATGGGGTTATTATCCTTGGGTGAAAAGGATAGTAGCACGGTCGAAAGCAACACTTGGCGCCTATGATCAAAAGCGATTGCTTGGCGACATGGAATCAAACTAATGCTCGGCAGAAATCCGGAGGCATGGCTCAACCCGAGTAGACTTTATATGCTTGGTGGTAATGATCAGAAGCATAACTAACTAAAACTACTCATTTTGAGATTATACATCTCCAAACCCAGAATGGAGGGCGTAAATCCATTCAACATATAGTTCCTGGAAAACTGTATGCCTTGTTTGCTCACGTGTATGTTGTATTTCACTTGATTGCTTAAATAACTTTTTTGAATTTTACTACACAAGAAATTTACTTACGGAAATAATTCTCACTAAGCCTATTAGCTTATACCCCTATAGATATCTTTTGCAGTTTACCTATTTGTGGTTGAGGCCACGTGGACCCTACAGCCAGGTATTATCCATTTTGGTTAAGGAATTTTTAGATGAAGTTTAGTGATAAATAAGATGTAAACTTCATAGAAAGTTTCTTGTAATAGATTATAGTTTTTTTTTTTACAGGGAATGCCCCTAAGACTTGTAAGATAATTATTATGAATGAATGAATATCATGAATCCTCTTTCCTTAATTTGTTATTGTATCTTCTTAAGCTTCATGATTCCATGAATGGTCCTCTACATTTGTGAGAGCATGCCTTACACTTAATACCGAAGCTTATAGGAATGACTAAGGTTGTCATACTTAAGCTTTAATATTGAGTGTGGCGAACTGTTACGTTTAGGGAACCCTTTGGGTCGTGACACCTTGGGCTTTAATTAGGCTTGATTTTGGGCTTAATTTGGGGTTTAATAAGGCCAAAAATCTGCTAAATTTATGGGTTATATTCTTAGTTTAAAACAAACTTAATTCATCATGTATTAATCACCACAACAACAATTAACATTAAAATAATAATGGTTAACATGAATAAACTATCAACCTAAATATATTTACCATGGATTATTATCTAGTTAATACTTCATAACACATACAATTATTTCAAACACCACAATTCACACTAACACATACACACATATAACAATCAAATTACATGCATTAATTATGAATTTAACTTTGGTCATTTCAGTTTATGGTACACATTCTTCCTTAGTTCTCTTATTCTCCTGGGCATAGTATATCATTCTTCATGGCTTCCTTCCAACCCCAATGGGATGGCATAAATCTACATGTCTGGATTCCGGTTATCCAACTTGTATTTGCTCATATGATTGATTGTTACATGGCATATGCTTATTAATTAAACTTGTTTGTTATTGTTTGATGTGTTTTGGTCAGATTATCTCACTAAGCCCGTGGTTCGCTCACCCCCCAATAGTTTTTATGCAGGATTAATACTAGCTGGGATTGGGCTAGAAATGTGTGAAGAGTGCTTCTCCAACTGACTCTTTTGAAGTTAGAAATAAGTCATCATGAACTTAGATTACAATTTTGAATAAATTGTACAAAAAGAAGTAACTTTACATTTTATAGAATTGAAATCTCATTTTTACTATATGGTAGGGGATATCGATTCTCTACGATCTTGGTAGAATGTGGAAAATCGGATTCCATAGTTGGACATCCATAATATTATGTGTGTGTGTGTGTGTGTGTGTGTGTGTGTGTGTGTGTGTGTGTGTGTGTGTGTGTGTGGTGTATCATTTAAGTAAAGATATATTAATAAAAAAGTATTCTTGTAAACTCTAACCTGCAAGATGGTTCACATTACGGGCGCACACGTGGTATGATAACTTTAGATTAATCCTACTAAGCCCCTTTTGAGGCTGACACATGATCATTTTAGATTTAGAGTTTAAAGATGATCAAGGCGTGATCTAACCCATGATGAATACTAATTTACAAATTTTGGATAATCAAGGGCATATCTATTCCGTGATAATCTCTGTTTTCATAAATTTGGGCACCACGAGCGTGATCAAGGGCATCCCGTGATGGCCTCCAATTCTTGAAAATTTTGACGAACAAGTGATCACGGCATGATCAATGGCATGATGGCCACTGGTCACACATTCCTCTAATCACAGGCATGATAGAGGGTGTGATGACCCATCATGATAGGCATGGAATGTCTATAATCTTAATGGTTGTGTAAGGATCCGCTATCATCCCTATAATAAAAAACGGTGATAACAGCTCCCCAACCAATATAATCTATAGATTATATGTAAGGTTATCCTAGAAGAAGTGTTTGAAGAATTATTTGCCTAAACCCTCAGTACTCATCTAAAAATTTGGAAACTATTTATTTTTAAAACTTGTAATAAAACACAACATCACGTTTCATCATATATTATAGGAGAAACAAATTCAAGATATACATATAAGCTAAGTCTAGATATTACAAACAAAGGCTTCTTACAAGCCTTATACAAAAGCCACAAAAGGTAATTCAACATATAACATCAAATATAAACATCAAAGATTCCATAACTAGTCTATTAAAAAATAGGAATTACATCCTGGTCCATGGTCATATCTAGTCCTCTAGGTCATCTAGGAAATCTTCAAAGTCAGTACCAAAACCCATATTCACGTAAAACTCATCTTAATCGTCACTTGAAATAGTTAAAATATGAGCCAAAGGCCCAGTACACAAGTAACGAATACAACTGCGAAGTGATCCACACATGCTTAAACTAAATAAAAATGCAACAGTTATTATATTATTAGTTAATCTTTAATTAGCCAAACGATACTGGAGTATTCAAACTCTGAACAACAGGGATTTCTAAGGAAACCTGAGTCACGATCGCGATGCTTAGAGGGTTGACATAAGTAGCTCGGATACTCATATCTCCTAGATAATTTTATCCAAAATAAAAAAGTAATCTCATTTAGGGTTCTTAGCCGTTTCTCGACTTTACTTAACTCAATCCACAATATCACCTAATTTAAGTGTTCCCATAAACATTAAATTAAATCATATTACATCCTTTCAAGAATAAGCAAGTGTTATACCGATATCGAATACCCTATCAATTACCTACTAAACCACTTGTGAAAGTCATTTCAAAATGACAAGGGTGGTCTAAGCACTTAAAACTGCCATGCCCCCAAGGTACCGCTCTCCAAATCAGATTCAATGATATAAAAGACACTCATTCAATCAATTATTAAATTTCCTTAATTTAAAGTAATTTTAAAGGATGTTTATCCTAAAAAAAGAATCAAACAAGTTACTACATACCTGAATTAGCTCAAGAACTAATAGGGTTAGCCGAGTGAGGATCTATCACTGTACAAAGAAAATATTGAATTTCTCACTTAGTTCAAGCACAAATCAACTAGTTTCAAACATAACCAATCAAAGAAATTCAAAAATTATTATAAAGTCATAACATAGCATTTAAAACATCATATAATATCATACGATACTCAACAAATATTCAATTGATCAGATATTAAGCTTTGGAAAATATTGGAGGAAGTTTTTGAAAATGGATACTGCAAGGGACATGCCGACCTTACGCGGCGGCATTGGTCCGGTGTACTCTGTACTAAAAACTCAACGTCTACCATTGCTGGCAGCATTCAACAATATGTCGGTCGTGTTGTGGTCTACGCTGGCAGCTTTGAGCCAGTGTAGACTGCAATTCCAATTTTCCAAAATTTCTGAAAGTTCCACGGGGATGGTCTACACCCGTTGATACCCCTAACACTGGCAATATTACCGTGTACACCGGAAGTGTTAACCCCTACACCGGCAGCGTTGGGAAGACGTAAACTGCAGTACAGATTTTTCGAAAAAAATTTGTAGACCTCCTTGTTTCGAAACACAAAAATTTTACCACATTTCTCATCTCCAAACTTCCTCCAAACACATTTCCAACACCATACTTCAACCCATATGTATCCTAACTCCTTTTAATACACACAATCTTCACTTTGAACTGATTAAACATCTATATTTACCATTTCAAACAAAATTCTTCATTTAACCATTCACATTACAAAATTAACTATTCAAAATCATCTCTACTCTTATCATTCCCAACTCCGTTTACTCCAACACTGCATATTACTTACTTAGCACAAATATCAACTTATAAACCATCAAGACATTCGTTCAATACCTAACTAACACATGCATATCATAAAAATTCATATTAACATGAAACTCATATTCTAACCTAACCTTAAACTATCAAATATGTTCTTAACATAACAAACACATACCTTTAGAATCTTAGACTTGTCTTTATGGTATTGCCACAAGGAAATGAAGGTCTTGCTTAAGAAAAATATAGGAAATGTTTGGACTTAGGTTGGATGAGCTTTGGAAGACCAAAAATGATGTTTTTTGGTTCTCTTTTGGGCCACTTTGGCTTGTCTGATTTTTCACACGAATTTTACACAAACTAGATTTGATAATTATCCAAATATTGACTTTTGTGGCTGCAAAAAATATGGCTTTAATTGGCTTAGGTTTGGGCTTAATTTTTTGCCTATAATTAAAGCAATTAAGGCTATTTGGGTCAATTTTTCTACTCAAAGTGGAATTATGTATTAAACATATTCAACTTGTTTCAAACAAATTGTCATACGCTTCACTACATATATAAATTTATAAACTCAATATTTAATTACATTAAGATATATCAATATTTAAACACACTAACATAACACATATATCATATACTAGCATAAATCATATTCATCATGCTTCATAATCATGCATAAATTCATTAACACATTTATAAAATATAAATTGAGAAATTCATAGCTATTTCATTCCCCCTTCCTTCAAAAAGTTTCGTCCTCGAAACTTAGCTTACCCCAGCATTGCTCGTATATCTCTAGATACTTATGTCTCATCTCATTATCGGGCTCCCATGTTGCCTCTCTCTCGGTTTGTCCACTCCATAAGACTTTCACAAATGGAATTACTTAAGATCTTGATTGGCTTTTCAATCGTTCTCAAGTTTGGTTGGACCTCCGATTGATGAGAAGAAATGATGGCATCGGGATCTTATATACATTTTCTAAGCTGAGACACATGGAAAACGTCATGCACTTCCGATAAATTTGGGGGTAAAGCTAATCGATAAGCTAATGGTCCAACTTTCTCAAAAATGTCATAAGGACTAATATATCTTAGATTTAATTTGTCCTTAACCCTAAATCTAATAACACCTTTTGTTAGAGAAATCCTAAGGAACACATGATCACCCCCATCAAACTCTAATGGTCTTCTCCTTGTGTCAGCGTAACTCTTGTATCGATCTTAAGCTATTTTCATCCTTTGTTTTACCACTTGTATCTTGTCCACTGTTTGTTGAACCAATTCTAGACCCAAAATAACTCTCTCACAAACTTCATCCCAGTATAATGGAGATTTGCATTTCCTACCATACAAAGCTTCATAAGGCGCCATTTAAATCGTCGCTTGGAAACTATTATTGTAGGAAAATTCAATAAATGGTAGATAGGTATCCCATCTATTGCCAAAATCTAAAACACATGCTGTCACGTCCCGAGGGGTACTCTAAATGTGGCAGTCCGCAATACACAATACTAAATCCTAGGAATGACTACCTCGGTCATGCAAAGGCTTCCATATCATGTACAAGGCGTACATCACAACCCAGGGAATGCATCAGAGTAGCACAATTTATATTGATAATAGTAAAGTAACAAGGCAAAGAGAATACTTATCATAAAAACATAAACATGGTAAATTACAATTCTTAGGGGTGTGTCCCTCTATTGTCTTTAAATCAAAATAAATACAGTTCTTAGAATTTCTAAAACACTAACATAGCATACATTACATATAAGGAACCTCACAAAGTAACTTCATCTTATGTTCCCATTGTCTTTATAAATGTTTAACATCCTTCTATGACTTCCTTAATGTCATGATCCTTGATTTAAGCCACGGATATACCTATTTCAACAAAATCTATAGGGGTATAAGCTACAACTAGCTTAGTGAGATATTCCATTTCATTCGCACTATGTTTTCAAACAAGTGCATTTAAATTTTTACACATATGCTATGCGTACAATGCAACAATCACGAGATTACACAAATATATATAGTTATCCGAAAATCATATATAGAATGGATTTACCCCTCCGTATCGAAGCTTAAGGAATCGGTGATGAAGATCCCCAATCTTCTACTACTAGTCCCCAAGTCTCCACCCAAAGCGTTCGATTGGCTCGGCTCCTAACCTAGAGTCGCATTCCCTGGGCGATTTGGATTCTCTAGGAAGAAACATGGCCCGTGTCACAGCATAATAACAGCCAATCCTACTCTACGCGTAGGAGTAGTAGCCTTCCAAAAGAGATATGACTCGATGGATGCTATGTGTGAGCGTTTTTATTTTTCTTAATCCAAACCTTATTAAGGTTTATTAGGGCGCAATCAATCAATTTAGCAAATAATAAGCAGTCATATAAGTAAGTAAACAAAAACACTTAAACAGGCAGTTTGAAGTTGCGATATTCTTAATTCTCATTTCACGTATAAACAAGAATCACATATATACATATCTCTGAATTCCCATACATATCCATTTTTATATTTTCTTAGTATGCTAATACCACTACTTTACAAGCACAAGCAAGGTAACAAAATTAAGAGAAATAACTCACTCATCCATTTCGCGATCTTTCTAGTCGTAGTAATCCTCAGGAAGGGTAATCTCGTATCTTTCATCACCTAGACAAAAGAAATACCCGGGATGAGTATTTCGTAGAAATTCTACTTAAACTTTCTAATTCTATTTCACTATGTTTGTCGAATTCGTATAAAATGAAATTCCAATTTAAAATGGCCATAACTTGCTCATTTTAACTCGGAATTTCGCATATAATATACCGTTTTTTACCTATTCCAAAATATCTATCCGTTTCTAAGGTTATCTTTGTCATATAAGGTCATTTAGGTTCCGAAAATGTTGGGTACAGATTTGAAACGAATATTTCTAGATTTTTGCAAAACCATTTTCTAACTCAACTTCATTCAAAAATCCTTTAGTAAAAATATAATATATATATATATATTAATTGATAAATCCTTTGAGTATATAGATAAGCTCACTTTATATGCAAAAATTCTAATGGTAGTGTCTCAATAATTTATTTCATAAAACAATTCATTTTGAGTTGTTAAAACTTCAACTTTGACAATTTCTTTTCAAGTATTCTGAAGAAACTTTATATTTTCATAGGTTATTATAAATAAGTATATTCTTATTTTATTTTCTTCATTCTTTTTCCAAAAACAAGTAAATTTTCCTTTAACTTTGGTCTTTTATAATTTTTTACTTCTAGTGATAAAAGATCAAAGTTATCAAAAGTGTATTAAGTTGTTGAAAACCTATTTATAAATTTGTATTTAGAATGGTTTTAGAAAATTGGTCTTTTTCTTATATTTCTTGTTTAAAATACAAGTTTTTGTTTTTCAAAATTTGATATTTCATTTCCTCTATTTTATTTGGAAAGAATCCTTTTTATTGACAAAAATCCGTTTGTTTTTTATCTTATCATACTTTGTATTCTTTGGAAATAAGTTCCATCTTTAGGAACTTGAAAATCATTATTTTTCTAAGTGGGTTTATAACTTTATGAGTTGATTTTAACTTTGAAAACTAACTTGTTTCTTGGTTTTATCATGGAGTTTAAAAGAGTTTAATCTTTAAGCTTTTTGTGAGAACTTTGAAAACTAACAAATTATTTTACTAAAACTTAGGTTACCATAATATACAAAGAAAGTATTTATTTCTTATGTTTTCTTGGTAAAGCTATCTTTGTTTTTTAAGAATACTTTAAGAAAACTTGTATTACTCTATTTTTATGTTATTGATAATAACTCAATTATTTTGTGACAAGTCACATAATAGAAAATTTAGTTTTAAGTTTCTTTAATAAAGTAAAATTCTAAAATTAGTTGAGACAATATCATTATGTAGATGCAAGTGTTATGAGCATATAAAATAATAAGAACATGAGAAAATACTAGAAACAAATAATAATAAGAAAAATAATAAAAATATCAAGTATTGGGAACCTTAGCTTCATCAAGGCATCCCAGGACTAAGAATAGACTAATCCCAAGAGAATAAAGAAAATAAAGAAAATGTTGTTTTGACTTGATATGGACAAGTCTAAGACTAGAAATACTAGTCTTAAAGAAATAGCATGAAATAAATAAATTGCAAAGCATGAAATTAAAGAAATAACAAGTGAGGTTATATGCTCTAAAGATTATATATAAATACATAAATATATTTAGTTAGATATGAATAATAAAATCAACATAACAACATAATAAAATAGAAAGTTCATGTGCGAGAACAAAACATGAACATGTTGTTGCTTTTACTACTCATATGAGTTTCAAAATAACACCGTAGTCATGTTAAATTACATGACATGAATAAACTAAATGGTTGGAAGAAGTTTACCTAAAGTATTCATGTGGTATGAAGATGGTAGATGAAATGGGGTATTATGTGAGTGGTGATATGTAGTAAATAGTTTGTGTATAAGGAATGATTTTTGTGAAGAATTGGTTTAAGAGAGTTTTGGTAGAGAGAAATCTTGAAGAGAGGATTTGTAGAGAGATTTTGAGAGAGTTTTTCTTAGTGAAATGAATATTATGTGAAAGAATGAAGGAGGAAGTGGGTATTTATAGAATTTTGGAGTGAAAATTAGATGTAATTAAATAAAATGAAAAACAATAATTGAAGAGGGAAGAGAGAAAGGGGTGGACGGCATCAAGAGAGATAGGGAGAGAAAATTGTTTAAAAATTAATTTTAGAAGAAAAGTGTAAGAGAAGTTTAATAATATGTGGTGTAGAATTTTTATGGGAAAAGAAAATTGTAAGAAATAGGTATGTAGGTGTAAGAATAGGTAGTAAGAAAAAATAGATGGAGGAATAGTAATAAATAGTAGAAAAGTACTATGAATAGTAAACTAGACAATTAAAATACCGGTAGTAAAAAAATACGCGTATAAATGCGATAGCGGTAATTTTTAGCTGCCGAAAAATTTTAAAATTGATATTTTGAAAACCTTATAAAAATTACAAGTCTATTGGTATTAAAGGAACATTTTTGCCGTCCGGTGTATCGAAGCACGATTTTTGAAAACTGATCCCGTTCGAATCCGAATGACACTAGAATTTTGTGAATCTGATATTTTTAAGCTTTCCTATATTATTATGAACTATTATCAGCAATTATTTTCATTTCGTTGTTTAGGGTTTAAGAGCACTGGATTGCCGGATCTTAAACATTAAGGTTTGTTGTAAGCTTTGTTGACTTTTAAAATTCCGGTTTAACTATTGGTTTTGTTGAGTTATTCGTAAGTTCATAAAATTTTGGAGTTTTGTCCATATTATATATTTAGTCTGATATCTATGGTTTATCTCATTTTATTTGTGATTATTTAATAGTTTTCAGTTCTCGAGATCGTTTAACCGAGTCTAAGGTTATGAGTTGATTCAGTTTGACTTTTGGTAAAAATTGAAATTTCTGATTCTAAAATTCACCGAAGGATTTAAGATCTTATCATTTTGTTATCGAGCGTTGTTTGGATATATCTTTTGATTTGCCTTTTAGGAATCGGGTAGATGATTTTATTGATGTATGGATATTGATTCAACCGATAGTTGGATTTTCTATTTTGTTTCTTATGGTTTTCTTTTTCTCAAGATTAAGAATTTTCGTTTTTGATCTTATTTAGAATTGAGTTTTAACTTGGTTCGATTTTTTTTGGGTTTCGATTCCAATGTTTGATTCTTAGGATTATTTTCTAAGAATTATGAAATTTTTAGAGGTTTACACATGCCCTAAGCATGTCTTCCAATATATGAATAGTCATCTCTGATTGCCCATCAATTTGTGGATGAAATGCAGTGCTAAATTGAAGCTGGGTGCCCAAAACTGTATGTAGACTTTTCCAAAACCTGCTGACAAAACGAGTATCTGGATCGGAAGTAATCGTCTTCGAAACACCATGAAGTTTTACTATCTCCTTAATGTAGATATGTGCCATCTTTTCCAAAGAATCTCCAACTCTCAAGGGTATAAAATGAGCTGACTTTGTTAATCTATCAACGATCACCCAAATAACTTCATACTTGGCAATAGTTTTTGGTAGTGCCGATAGAAAATCCATAGTGATATCTTCTCATTTCCACTCGAGAATGGATAGAGGCTGAAGTTCTCCTCCTGGTCTTTGATGCTCAATCTTTATTTGTTGACAAATCAAACACTTGGATACATAATGAGCAACATCTTTCTTCAATCCTTCCCACCAATAATATTTCTTCAAATCCTTGTACATCTTGGTGCTTTCGGAGTGAATAGAATATGTGGAGGAATGAGTTTCTTTCATGATCTCTTCTCTCAATCCTTGTGGGACAAAAATCCGATTCCCATGTCTAACAACACCTTCCATATCAACTTTCAACTTTTTCTTTTTCCATCATTTATAGCAAACTTCATTCTTTTGGTTTCATCATCTTCTTTTTGAGCTTGTTTAATCCTCTCCAAGATTATTGGTTGCAAAGATAATTGAGCTAACATCACATCAACTTTTTCCATTGTAATTTCAAGTTCTAACTTTTTGAATTCCATATGAATCTCCTTCTGACTTGTGAGTAAAGTTGCAGTATTTAGTTGCTTCTTCCAACTAAGAGCGTCTGCTACCACATTCGCTTTACCAGGGTGGTATAGAATTTCCACTTCATAATCATTGATTAATTCAAGCCACCTTCGCTGTCTCATAGTGAGCTCTCTTTGTGTAAATACGTATTTCAAACTCCTATGATCAGTGTATATCTTACACTTCTCTCCAAAAAGATAGTTTCAAGGCAAGTATCACCGCTGCCAACTCTAAATCATGCACTGGATAATTTTTCTCATGGGCCTTTAGCTGTCTTGAAGCACAAGCTATGACTCTTCCATCCTGCATAAGAACACAACCAAGTCCTTGGATAGAAGCATCATTGAACACCACAAATTCCTTTCGACTAACGAGCAATGCCAAAATAGGAGCAAATACCAATCTTTCCTTTAATTCCCCAAAACTCCTTTCACACTTATCATCCATACAAACTTAACATTCTTTTGTGTCAATCTTGTTAATGGAGATGCAATTTTCGAAAATCCTTTAACAAATCTTCGAGAATATCCAGCCAATCCAAGAAAACTTTTGATTTCACTCACATTTGTGGGTTTTGACCATTCCAAAACAGCTTCAATCTTTATTAGATCAACTGATACACCCTCTTTTGGTATAATATGCCCTAAAAAGGATATTTCTTCAAGCCAGAATTGACATTTGTTGAATTTAGCATAAAGTTTCTTCTCCCTAAGCCTTTGTAACACAAGTTTCAAATGCTCTTCATGCTCCTCTCTACTTCAGGAATAAATCAAAATATCATCAATAAATACTATAACAAATGAATCCAAATAATCTTTGAAGATCCTATTCATTAAATCCATAAATGCGGCTGGAGCATTTGTTAACCCGAAAAGCATCACCAAAAACTCAAAGTACCCATACCTAGTCCGGAAAGCCGTCTTCTAAATATCTTGAGATTTGATCTTGAGTTGATAATGACCCAATCTCAGGTCAATCTTGGAAAACACCATGGCTTCTCTCAATTGATCGAATTATTCATCAATCGGGGCAAAGGATACTTATTTTTAATAGTAACCTTATTTTAATTCCCTGTAATCGATATACATTTGCAAACTCCCATCTTTCTTCTTTCCAAACAACACAGGAGCACCCTAAGGTGATATACTAGGCCTAATGAAACCCATTTCTTGTAACTCTTGTAACAGCTGTTGCAATTCCTTCAATTCTGCAGGTGCCATCCTGTATGGAGCTTTAGAGATAGGTACAGTTCCAAGTAACACTTCAATTCCAAATTCTATCTCTCTATTAGGTAGCAATCGAGGTAACTTCTCAGGAAATACATCAACAAACTCATTCACAACAGCCACCACTTTAATATCTATCTCCTCAATACTCATAGCTGCTACAACAGATTTTTCCCATAACTCCATTGATTTCATGCTTCTAGGCCTTTACCTTTCCAACAAATATGTAAATCTCCCTTCACTCGAATCAAAACTCAACTTTGCCTTACTACAATTGATTGTAACTTTATAATGATTTAGCCGTTCATTCCCAAGATTACATCAATGTCAGACAAAGGCAAGACTATCATATCAATAGGCATACTCACATCAGAAACCATAACATTCACATTTCTACACACCCATGGTTGTCTATTCTCAATCACCAAAGGAGTAGTCACACACATAATGCGATCAATTAATCTTTCAGAAACAAGTTCACACTCATTCATAAAATTTTCAGATATGCATGCATGAGTAGCTCCATTATCAATCAAGAAATAAGTTTCTCGATTAGGTACACTCATAATACCTACCAAAGTGTCTACTAAAGGTGTCTCTTCAATCTGCTGTAATGTAAAGACCTTAGCATTTGTTTTTCCCTTCTCCAAATCAACTCCTCTCTTATCATTAGGTCGGTCCTTACAATTAGCAATATGGTGACCTCTTTGCTTATAGTAAGCACAGAAAATAGGTGGTAATTTTGGATTGTTGCACTTAGAAGATCTATGCCCGATCTGTCCACAAGAGAAACATGCACCAGGAGTCCACTTACAATCTGATGGCTCATGAGGACCAAAGCACCTGAAACATTTCTTCTCAAATATGGGGGTTGAAACTTTAAATGTCAACTTTTGATCTCCTTGCTTTCCCATAAAAGGCCTTCCCTTGCCTTGATAATTCACTCCTTTACTAGCAGTTTGAAAATCACTATAGGATGAAATATGAGTAGGTCTTTTCCCTAGAAATGCCACTCTCTTAGCTCTTCTCACTTTATTATCAGTCTGTATTTGTTCAACCAATAAAGTCTTAACCACAATATCTGCTAGAGTATGCAACTCAAATTTCTTCACATCACTTTCAATTTCCTCATTCAAACCATTCTGAAATTTTTGAACTTTCATCCTCTCTTCTTGATAATCTCCTCTAGCAAAACGTAATAGCCTACAAAATTCACCATAATATTCATCTATGGTCTTGCTTCCTTGCCACAAGTTCAACCAATCAGCAATCATCCTTTCTCTGAATGAATTTGGAAAATATTTTGTGAGAAAAGTGTCCTTGAATGTTGTCCAAGATATGGGTTGATGCAAATCTCTACTAGCCAATCTCCACCGGTTATAAGCTTCCTTTTTCATCATATAAACTACTAAATCGACTTTCTTGTCTTCTAGAGTACTACTAGCAACAAATGTCTTCTCTAATTCTTCTATCCAACTCTCAGCTATTATAGGATCAACACTTGTCCCATCAAATTCAGGAATCATTTTGCAAAAATCATGCAACTTGATCTGATCAGGTTGGTCATTCACAAGTAGATTCTCATTTTGTCTCACTTGCTGATTACTCTGCTGCATAATATGTTGAGTGTCTTCAAACATTATCAATTGATACTATTGCATCATTGCCATCATGTCCCTTAGCATACCATACATAGAAGCTGGGTCATTTATAGGCATTTGTAGCATTGGTGGCATTGGAGGAAAAGGAGGCATAAGGAGGAGGTGGAATCTGTGTTGTTGGAGGAACTTGTGATGCAAAAGCCGAAGCATGAGGAGGAGCAGCTTCAGTACTGGGAGTAGAAGATGAAACAGGAGTCGATGTAGATGACGACTGTGGCGGTGTAGACATATTCTCTCTGTCAAATTATTACCTTGTTGACCTCCTTAACCTATCCATCTTAACAATTGCATACAATACATTCAACACACACACATATATAAAATTTTAAATCATACACAAAGCTTACTAAATTCACATTCACATTTATAAATAAAAATAAGCAAGCTAAACAAGCCATTAAACAAGCAATAAGCACATCAAGCAAACTAGAAAACAAGTAAATAAATCCATTTAAGCAAACTTAACTATTTTCTACACTACCTAGTTGTGTCTAGGTCAAGTCTCAAACAAAATATCACATTTAGGCAAACAATTATTCAAACTCAGCTTTGATACCATTTGTAAAGAACCCGCTATCATCCCTATAATAAAAACGGCGATAACAGCTCCCCATCCACATATAATCTGCAGAACTATATGTAAGATTGTCCTAAAAGAAGTGTTTAAAGAATTATTTGCCTAAACCCTCGGTACTCATCTACAAAGTTGGAAACTATTGATTTTTAAAACTTGTAATAAAAACACAACATCACATTCATCATATATTACAGGAGAAACAAATTCAAGATATACATATATATAAGTTTATACATTACAAACAAAGGCTTCTTACAAGACTTATACAAAAGCCACAAAAGGTAATTCAACCTATAACATCAAATATAAACATCAAAAGATTCCATACCTAGTCTATTACAAATAATAATTCCATCCTAGTCCATGGTCATATCTAGTCCTCCAAGTCATCTAGGAAATCCTCAAAGTCGATACCATAACCCATATTCGCGTAAAACTCATCTTGTTCCTCACCTGAAGTAGTTAAAATATGAGTCAAAGGCCCGGTACACAAGTAACGAATACAACTGCGAAGGATCCACACATGCTTAAACTAAATACAAATGAAACAATCATTAGATTATTAGTTAATCTTTAATTAGTCAAACGACATTAGAGTATTCAAACTCCGAACAACAAGGATTTCTAGGGAAACCTGAGGAACGATCACGACGCTTAGGGGGTTGATATAAGTAGCTCGGATGCTCATATCTCCTAGAAAATTTTATCCAAAATGAAAAAGTAATCTCATTTAGGGTTCTCAGTTTCTCGACTTTACTTAACTCAATCCATAATATCACCTAATTCAAGTGTTTCCATAAATATTAAATTAAATCATATTACATCCTTTCAAGAATAAGCAAGTGTTATACCGATACCGAATACCCTATCAATTACCCACTAAACTACTTATGAAAGTCATTTCAAAATGATAAGGGTGGTCTAAGCACTTAAAACTACCATGCCCTCAGGATACCGCTCTCCGAGTCAAATTCAATGATATAAAAGATACTCATTCAAGCAATTATCAAATTTTCTTAATTTAAAGTAATTTTAAAGGATGTCTATCCTAAACAAAGAATCAAGCAAGTTACTACATACCTGAATTAGCTCGGAACTAATAGGGTTGGCTGAGTGAGAAATCTATCACTGTACAAAGAAAATATTGAATTCCTCACTTAGTTCAAGCACAACTCAAATATTTTCAAACATAAAAATCAAAGAAATTCAATAAATTATTACAAAGTCATAACATAGCATTTAAACATCATATAATATCATACGATACTCAATAAATATTTAACTGATCATATATCAAGCTTTGGAAAATATTGGAGGAAGTTTTTGAAAATGGAATGTCACGCCCCAAAGAGTACTTAAACGTAACAGTCTGCCGCATGCTAAACGAGACGTAAGAATCACTACCACAGTCATTCAAAAGTTTTGTGTTAGTATGCAAGGCGTTCTATTACGACAATAGAATACGTAAACAATTGGAGATAGATAGTTCAATTTGATAGGATAAGCATAAAAACATAAACCACAGATATCTCAGGATCAGTTACAAAACATTAAAGGGCATTCCCTTGCTACATAAGAGTCTAGGTATTGTCCTTTAGGTAAAGCCCGGTCATTTTAAGGTTCACTACTAAATACTATACAAGACTAATCATAAACTTCTAAAGAGATAACTCATAGCTTTGCATTACCTAATTTGGCTAGGTCCGGGGACGCAGCCATATGTACGGGAACTGCATTAAAAAGAAACTGTGGGGGTACTTCCAAAATTAAATACTCAACAAGTAATATATATCAGGCAAGTTATATTAACAACCATATGAAATGCACAAACACATGAGCATACAATACATAAGACTTTCCGGAAGTCTTGTGTTGAATGGATTTACGCCTCCATTCAGGGTTAAGTGTTTCAAGCCCATACGACCATAGATTTCAATTTTTCTCATTTATATTGTGGTTGATACAAGTGCCCACCCACTCACAATTTGTAGTTGATACAATTGCCTACACCACTACCAATTTAATTCCGGCCATTACGCCAAATTCGAGTTTACAGGCCCCTCGTTGCCCAGCTATTATGCCTTCTTCCCACAAAGTTATAATAACCTATGCAATGTGACTCAACATATGGTATGCATGTCAATTTGATTATAAGATCATGGCATATTAATTAACGATTTATGGGCGATTACAGATATTGCAGACACTTCAATTATATACTAAATCATACAATATTTACAACAATTCCATTCCAATATTCTTATCATCGATTCAATCAATTTGAATTCACACGCACATTCCAATTTTATCTTGCCCTAAAGCTAATGCCACTATCATTACAAGCACAATCATAAGCATAAAATTTAAAGATAGTGAACTCACTCGGCCATGGTCTCCGGTCTCTAAGGGTAGTGATCCAGAAACACGAATTTCCCCCGATTCCAAAATCACCCAAACGAAAGAAATACCCTTATGAGTATTTCATACCACAACTAATTCCAACTTTTCAAATAAAACTCTTTAAGTTCGTAATTTCCGTGATAATTGAAATTCCAACTTAAAACGGTCATAACTTAGTCATTTTAACTCGGAATTTCACAAATAAGCTATCAATTTCTACCTACTTCAAAAGATCTATCTATTCGTGATGTTATTACTAAATTTTGAAAACGTTTAGGTCTTGGAATGTTGGATCAGATCTGATCAGTAACTAGAATTTGAAATTCCGAAATTGTTTTGTAAAATTTGCATTATTTTTATCAAGTATATTATATGTACATGAAATATCTACAAGTTATGATCATGAATGACATGATATGAGCTATCTACATGTAAATTCTTAATGATTTTTTATTAAAAAGAATTTTTTGAAAGACTTTTACTTTGCAACAATTTCAAGAACACTTGATTGGAAAAACTAGCTTTATTCTTTTGAAAATCACAGATATTTTTACTATGATAAGGCCTTGATGACCTATATACCTAACACATTCATTATCTTAATAAATTTCTTCATTTAAAGGTTGGAAAATAGATATTTTAAGGTGAGTTTTGCCTAGTGATGAATTTTGCACAATTTTTGGAAAGGAAAATATTGTTTGATCTTAGTTGGAAAACTTTTCCTTTGTTTTAAGTTTCTACTTTGATAAAACACATTTACTCTTATAAAAATCAAGTCTTTATTATATCTATTCCTTAAGACTTCTATTTTTTTTTATTAAAATACTTATTTTGATATTTAGAAGTAGGTGTTTAAATAGGGATCATTCTTAAATCCGAATTTTGGGAAATTATTTTTTAGATTATTTCTTGTGAAAAACTCATTTAATCTTCCTAAAATTAAGTCCTAATCAAGCCTACTCCTTAAGGCTTTCATTTCTTTAATAAAACTCTTATTTTAGGGTTGGAAAATAGGTGGTTTCTTGGCATTTCTCCTTAATTACAAATTTCAACATTTTTGTTGGTGTTGAAACATAGATTTAACTTAACTTTTGTAACCCTTTTTCTTGTTTTGAAAATTTCTCTTAGTAAAACCATGATCAACTTATAAAAATCACTCCTTTATGATACCTATCACCTAAGCCCTTCATTTTGAAGTTGGAAAATATGTTTTCTAAATGGTTCTTTCTCAAAATCCGAATTTTAAAAATCACTTTTTGATAGAAACAAAATGTCTTGGGTTTTGATCAACACCTTCATTAAGATTTTCATGCAGCAATACTTTTATGCATGTAAAACAAGTAGCTATGTCATTTTAACTACTCTAAATAAGTAGATCTACTATATTACTCATGCTATGAATGTAAATGCATCACGAATAATGTAGGCGAGAATAATAATGAAAATATATGTACAAAATTTCTATAAAAACAATATATAACAATAATATAGCAAAATACTATTATATGAACTTTAATAACAAGATCTACACATTGTGATAGCAAGGATATCATGTTTTAGTGTTTCCACATCCCTAACACAAAGCTCATGGGGATTTTTGGTTGAACCACACATGTATGACCTTGCCATTATATGTTTTTATAGTGGTAGGGTCAAGATCTGTTACCTATTTAGTATTTGGAGAAGGAAACTTGAAGGAAAAAAAAAATTTGTGTGTGTGTGTGTGTGTGAGGGATAGAAGCTCACGGCAAAGAGGAGTAGAGAGGGAGAGAAAAAGACTTCCAAAAGTGGTTTTATGAGAAAATGAGAGAAAGTGAAAAAGTGAAAGGTGAAAGAGATGTTATATAGGAAAAGAAATTAAGGTTTCTGTGAATAATTAATTGAAGGAAAATCAAATAAATGAGAGAGGGAATGGGGGAGAGGGGCGTCGGCTCCATGAAGTGGGGGGAAGAGAGAGAAATTTAATTAATTTGTGTAATAAAATTCAAATTTAATAAGTAACTTTAAGTAATAAAATGTATTAGAAAAGTAAATTTGTAAGGAAGTGGTGTAAAATTGTAAGAATAGATTGTAAGGATGTAAGAATAGGGTATGAATGGTTGTACTTGATGAATAGTGTGAAAGAAAGCAAAAAGTTTATTAGACAATTAAATTACCGATAGTAATGAAAATACGATAAAAAGGTTATAACTAGAACTTTTATAACCCGAAAAATTATATAACGGATATATTTAGAAATATTATGAAATTATGAATCTAACGGTACTAATGTCATTTTTTAATATCCTAAGTCCCGGAACACGCTTTTCAAGATTTGTATCCGATCGGGCTCGAAAGAGGTCGAAAATCCACTCATCTAATATTGTTAGGCATCCTAATATTAATACGAGCCAATCTACACTTCCCACTAATATTTCGGCTTCTTAGTTTGAGAACACGGAATTGCTGGAACTAAACTGCTAGGGTTTCCAGAGGTTTTGTTGACTTAGGATTTCTGGTTGACTTTCTGATTTAGGGTTTTATTGGGAGATAACTCGTTGCTATTCTTCAGGGTTTCATTGTTGGCATTACCAGACATAGGGTTTCCAGGTTCGATTAGTCCAGAGGTATTCTTTTAGGGTTTCGGTTTCCAATTATTAAGTTTTTTGAAATCGAACTCAAGTTTGCTAAGAAAACAAGGGTTTACATGGAAATTGCAGGGGACACGCGGCCTTCAATGCCGATGGCATTGGTCCAGTGTACTCTATACTAAAAACTCAACGCTTGCCATCACTAGTAGCGTTCAACAATACGTCGGCCGCATTGTGGTTTACGCCGGCGACTATGAGCCGGTGTAGACTGAACTTCAATTTTCTAAAATTTTTTAGCGTTCCACGAGGATGGTTCACACCCATGGATACCCCAACACCGGTAGTGTTGCCATATATGTCGGAACCATTGACACCTATGACGGCGGCATTGGGACGACATACACTGCAGCACAGATTTTTCGAAAAAAGTTTGCAAACCTCCCTATTTCGAAACACAAAATTTTTACCACATTTCTCATCTCCAAACTTCCTCCAGACACATTTCCAACACCATACTTCAAACCATATATATCCTAACTCCTTTAAATACACACAATCTTCACTTTGAACTCATTAAACATCTATATTTACCATTTCAAACAAAATTCTTCATTCAACCATTCACATTACAAAATTAACTATTCAAAACCATCTTTACTCTTATCATTCCCAACTCCATTTACTCCAACACTACATATTACTTACTTAACAAAAATATCAACTTATAAACCATCAAGACATTTGTTCAATACTTAACTAACACATGCATATCATCAAAATTCATATTAACATCAAACTTATATTCTAACCTAACCTTAAACTATCAAATATGTTCTTAACATAACAAACACATACCTTTAGAATCTTGGACTTGTCTTTATGGTCTTGCCATAAGGAAATGAAGGTTTTACTTAAGAAAAATGAAGGAAATGTTTGGACTTAGGTTGGGTGAGCTTTGGAAGACCAAAAATGATGTTTTTGGCTTCTCTTGGGTCACTTTGGCTTATCTGATTTTTCACGTGAATTTTACACAAATTAGACTTGATAATTATCCAATGGTAGCTACAAAAAATTGGGCTTTAATTAGCTTAGGTTTGGGCTTAATTTTTTGCCTATAATTAATGCAATTAAGGCTTATTTAGGTCCAACTTTTCTGCTCAAAGTGGAATTATGAATTAAACATATTTAACTTGTTTCAAACAAATTTTCATACGCTTCACTATATATATATTTATAAACTCAATATTTAATTACATTAAGATATATCAATATTTAAACACACTAACACAACACATATATCATATACTAGCATAAATCATATTCATCATGCTTCATAATCATGCATAAATTTATTAACACATTTATAAAATATAAATTGGGAAATTCATGGCCAGGTTGATTAAGTAAAATCTAGGGCTTAGTGTTATGTTTCTATTCAAGAATTGATACTTAATTTAGCAATATTTTCATTCAGGTGTCTTTAGACTATAACAACTCATTTTAAAGCAATTAGGAGGAATGATAACTCAATTATTTCCAAAGCAACAAGGGACCAAGATATATCATAGGCGAGATAGGAAAGAATTGGAGCCACAACAAGAATCACACCCCTTTGGTCACCTATGATATGAAAATTATTGAAGACACCAAGAATTACTCCCCTTTGGTTACCCGTGATTGTGCCCGTGATAGGAGAATTTCAAGCAATCACTTTCTTTTGGTCGCCCGTGATCTGAAGCTTGAAGAGGCACGATAACTTAAAAGGGACGAATACGACTTTTATGTTTCTTTTCACTAAACAGTATGTCTTCTACTTTAGGTCGTATATTTTCATCAAATGCCTTTTCAAGAAATTGGGTAATTATAAAATACACATACCCATTCCAACATAAAACAAAATATAGATATTATCACACCCTCCCATCTCTTTCATTGTAATTATAGGACCTTGAGATCTTATAGAACCTCCTCCTCCTACAAGGAGGGAGAGGGTTAGTTCGTAGTGATTGTATTTGTTCATAATATGTGTTGGTGATCTTATATTTGTTTGAAGTTATAATTTTTCCTAAAAAACTTGAGAAAGTCAAAGGATTCATGTCGTCCATGTGTTGTGTGCAAGACTCCAAATCTTCATCCAAATTTAGTAAAAGGGTTTTTATCTTTTCTACTCTCTCTTTCTTCTATTGTGTTTATTCTTTCTATTATTGTTTATTTATTGTTCTGTCATTATGTATGAGTAAAGAATAGGATTTATTCATGGGATTAACTTGAATTCGATCATTAAAGTTCAATTCATCTAATAATTATCTAGTTATAGTAAATAGAATTAATAATCTCAAGAAATAGTGAAGGCGCAACACCTTCTTGACCAGATTTCAATGGAAGACATCAAGAGATGATTCCATTGAAATATCTTGTTTACCAGGTGAGTCGCTCATAGTGATAGAGTTATCACCGTGAGACTTTTTGCATTTGTTTGAGGAATTCAGAAATAATTTAATCTTAATGCAACATTCAAGTGGCTATTAATCAAGAAGAGATTTCAGAGGACACACTTTTTGTTAGATGTGAATACTTCTGAGAAGAACATTCATTTGCTTAATAGATTCTTGCAGATAATAATCATTAGAGAAACATATGTGTGAATTCATGTTAAGGAAATGAATGAATCTGATTGTGTTTGTTGTGTTTTGTCTTTGTGTGTTAAGTTATTCATATAACTTAGTGTAATTCTTAATTTTATATTAATTAATGTTCATCCAATCTATTCTCTTAATCAATCTGCTAGATAATAGGAAGATTAGAGTAGTACTAGTGCTTGAAAATGTTCTCTATGGAGACAACCTTATACTCTACTCTATGCTACTAAAACGATAGATGCACTTGCTGTTAAAATCGAGTTTTGGAGTAGAATATTAGGTTTATAAATCATAAAACTCGACAAACACATCACATCCTCCATCACGAGCATGATCAGGCCCCTATATATATATATATATATATTTTAAAAAGAAAAGAAAGATAAAATGAAAAAGATGAATGATAGTTAACATAATATGTTCGTTAATTTATATAATTAAGAGTGAGTTAAGAGAATTTGTAGATTAGTAACTAATTAGATTAAACATAGAAGTTCAGTATAAAGTGAACTTAATTAATCAACCTAAGATCAACTTGGCTTAATGAATCTAAATGAACTAAAATGCAATAGATTAACTAAGATCCTAATAGATATATGATAATGACTTAAAGAGATAGTTGAATATGACTTAGTAAGTTGGTAAACTGATTAATTCTAATGAACTTAGCTAAGATTAAGTTAATATAGGTTTAATAACTTTAAATTGGCTTAGATTAATGTGCTAGGCTAAACCATGAATAGTAAAGGGAGTATGTTGTTCCAAATATTTGTTTGTAAAGAAAAATGAATATTTTCTGTAAGTTTGTAAGAGGAAATCATTTTTTTATAATAAATGTTTATAAACAAAAGAAAAAAATAATTTGACAGACGATAGACAAATGGATAGCTGATCTACCCTCTGTCTGTTTGGTTTTCAAATAGTATAAGATACACAGTGACTTGCATGTTGATTGTTAAGATAGGCATCCTAATCAACTAAAACATAAAGACGACCTTAATAATTAAGGGATGATTATGCTTGTGTCATTTAACCCTCTCCAAAGAGTGACAACCTTGTCTAGAGTTGGGCAAGGTAGTTAGATGCTTAGGACATCCCCTACTATGATGCAATAGTATGTCATGATGCAATAACAGTTTATAAGTGGCTTAACGAGTAGCCAATACAGCAAACGGTATCAACGTAATGTTTACTTAGGCTCGGAGTGAAGTAATAAGGTTTAGTTCATATTTATGGGACCAGTTGAACTAAATGATATTATGGACTAAGATAAGTAAAGCTATGTAACAGCTATGAATCCTAAAGAATGCTATTTTCTTTTCTAGTTATATCATACAAGAGATATGGGTATCCCGGCTACCTATATCAACTCCTTGAGCAGCTGCTATTATTCAAGACCTCCAGATTTCCAGAGGCTTGTTCAGAGTATGAGTACTTCAGTGTTGCTTGTTTCACTTTAATTTGAAGATAATAAACCATTGGTTAATTCATTGCTTTAAGCAGGTGTATCATCTCATGTATGCTTGTGTTGTTGTCGTACTAGGCTTCGGCTCATTGTTGTTATCTTTCCAAGTATTGATTGCTTGCTATTATTGAGACGGTGTATGGCATGACTTGGGAGGAGTTTATTGAAGAGTGATGCAAGTTAAGACCATAGATTTATTTCTTTTTATTTTGTTTGTTTAAGAACTAGATTTATTCTTTTGGAACTTGTAATACTCTTTAAGTGCAAGTATTCCCTCTTTTTACTCGGGTTAACCGATGGTTCGAACTCATTGACTTTGAGACTTAAGCTAGGTCCACTTATAGGTTCTTCCTCAATCATCATGACATTCCTTTCCGTCCTTCTCCTTTTCTTAGCACCTTCCACAATTCGTGCTCTTTCTACTAATTCTCGAAAATCTTTGATGTCAAACTTTATCAACTTGATACGAAGGTCTTCGTCCAATCCCCCCAAGAATACTTGCCTCTTGAGTTCCTCGCTATTTATATGATTCAAGGGCATATTGTAATAGCTTACTAAACTCTATTTCATATTGATCAAGGCTACGGCCTCCTTGAGAGATACTTAGGAAATCTGTATTGTATTGGACTCTCAACCTTCTGGGGAAGAAGTTCTCCAAGAATTCATACCTAAATGTTTCCCATGTGATTGGCGGTAGCAACTCCCTACTTTTAGATTCCTACCATATCTTGCATTGAATCTTAGCATAAAAGTATCATAAGTAAGCTGAAGACGTTGTAGTACTTCAAAAGCAATGAAAGATCGCTCTATTTGTGCTAACCAATCCTCGGCTTCACCCGGTTTCCCAAAAGCTCCATCAAAATATCGATTACACTTGATGAAATCTGGCAACATACTCTAATAAGGTTTTGGTGATAGCGACTCAGCTAGTGTTGTTTCAATCGGTGGTGTTGGAACTTCTAGTGCCGCTTCTTGTGCGGGTATAGGTGCTGGTATAGCATGAGCCTGTTGCGTGAAATCCCTTATGAGGTTGGCAAGTTGTTCAATGTTAGCTTGGTCCACTCTTGGTTGATTCGGTGGTGAGGTCCTTCCCGATCCTCAGGTTCTATAGGGGGTATTTCTGGTTCGCGTTGTGCATGAGTGCGTCTCCTATTTGTTCTATAGGTTTTATTAAGCTTGTGTGAGATTCTTGAATTTTATTAAGTCTTAGACGTTTTTTTAAAAACATTAAAGAAACAAGCTAATAGCGATCGAGTATGGAAATGCATAAATATATATATAAGAAATATTGAAAACTAACTGAAATCATAATAATGAAAAAGGAAATTCATATCATTAAAACAAATACATGAAAACAAAAGGAAGACTTAAATTCTTCCTTTACGAAAGTTCAAAGAAAGGATGCAAAACATGGTTACAATTTCAAATCATTTCTTAGACAATGTTTACATCATCGTTAATCTTTTTAATAAAAGCGTTATTCCTATCTATACTTTAAGGCTTTTACGAAAGGTTTAGCTTCTATCCCTGCTTCGAATTGCTCTTCACAGGGTAGGAACATTTCCTTGACATTTTCAGCCTATTGATCCCCGTCTTCATCATCAGGAGCTTCTTCTTTTCTTGTGTGGTAAGATATTGTGGTAGGATTTCTAGACAAAGTTCCAAATTCTTTCTTGGATGGGTCATCTCCTTTGGGGAATGGGATGGGGTCGTCCCACAGACCTTGCGACTTTAGTTCTTCACATATATAAAGATTCCTTACTTTGCACATGTAGCATGTGTTTCTTTAGCATTTCTAGGGTAATTCCTGGTCCTGCAAATAGGGCATCTGCATACATAGCATGCTCTTATTGTCGTTAGGCAAACATTGGCACTGTGCCTTCTCTTTACATAACTAGAACAGATCGTACCGTTCATTTTAGGAAAACCACAAATTTTGTGATCAGGGTTTCCACAAAAGTAACACTTGTCCTGCAATTGTGGGCATCTTTTGGGGAAATGTCCTTCCTTACACTTCCAGCATTTGAACTTAGGAGTCACGAGATCCTTAAGAGGTTTGAGTTGTTTATACCTCTTAGCTTTGGGTTCTAGATTAGTTATGAAGGAAGGAGCTTGCGATACTGGTGTTGTTCGAGTTGGGGTTTTATAGCTGGAGAGGGTGCAGAGGTCGTGGGTACTTGTTGCATGTATGCTCTTATCGTCTCTTCTAGATGTCTCATAGTGGTTAAGAGTTCTTGAGTCAAGTCTGGTGGTAAGGGTGCTCCTTGTTCTTGTTGTTCTTCGAGAGGCATGCTCGCTCGTGGCATAATTTCCTCAGGTAGCTTCCTAGAACCAAACGAAGCGGTCGAATTAGGTATTTTTCTCAATTCAAGTTTTACGCACATGTTATTTGTTTTTAAGAAAAAGAGAAGCGTTACGGGCTTTTATCCGTTCGATTAAAGGGTTGACGTAGGCACTTGAATTTATTTACCTAGAGGTCTTATCTTATAAAAGGGTATTACACTTATCTTGTTTTTAATTGGTCTCAACTAGGAGTCTATTAGGGTTACTATATATCGAGGCTTATTGAAATTGCTAGGGTAGGCTTACTTTATTCCATATCTCAATTCTTCGTCTCCTTCATGTTTGCTCTACATTATTCTACAATGTTCTATCTCTAAGTCATTTCTACCTTCCTCAAACTTGGGTCAATCATTCTAGGGTCAATCTTTTAATGTGATACTTTCGTTTCATTGATCGTTTCTTCCTAAATAGCCTTCGATTCTTGTATGAGCATTTCCTGCCTTCTTCTAATATCCTCTAAGGTAGAGTTCTATTCTTAGACATAAGGATTCTTAGACATAAGATCAAATCCTATCACTCTAACCTTCTAGTATCCTTTTTCCTAATTCCCAAAATCTTGTTGCTCTTATACCAACTTAAACCGTCACGCCCCGAGGGGTAACCTAAACGTGGCAGTCGTCATACACAATACTAAAGCCTAGGAATGACTATCTCGGTCACACAAAGACTTCCATATCATATACAAGGCGTACATCACAACCAAGAGAACTCATCGGAGTAGCGCAATTTACATTAATAATAATTAAGTGACAAGGCAAAGAGAATACTTATCATAAAACATAAACATGGTAAATTACTATTCTTTGGGGCATATCTATTGTCTTCAAGTCAAAATAAATACATTTCTTAGAAATTTCCAAAACACTAACATAACATACATTACATATAAGGAACCTTACAAAGTAACTTCATCTTATGTTTCCATTGCCTTCATAGAAGCTTAACATTCTTCCATGACTTACTTAATGTCATGATCCTCAATTTAAGCCACGGGTATACCTGTTTCAACAAAATCTATAGAGTATAAGCTACAACTAATTTAGTGAGGTATTCCTTTTCATTCGCACTATGTTTTCATACAAGTTCATTTAATTTTCACACATATGCTATGCATACAATGCAACATTCATGTGATTACACAAATATATATATATGGTTATCCGGAAACCATATATAGAACAAATTTAGCCCTCCGTATCAAAGGTTAGGGAATCGGTGTTGAAGATCTGCGACCTTCTACTACTAGTCCCCAGGTCCCCACCCAAAGCGTTCGGTTGGCTCGGCTCAGAACCTAGAATCGCTTTCCCTGGGCGATTTAGATTCTCTAGGAAGGATCATGGCCCGTGTCACAGCACGATAACAGCCAATCCAACTCCATGCGTAGGAGTAGCACCTTCCGAAAGAGATGCAACTCGATGGATGCTATGCATGAGCGTTTTATTTTTTTTCTTAAGCCAAACCTTATTAAGGTTTATTTAGGGCGCGATATCAATTTGATAAGCAATAAGCAATCATATAAGTAAGTAAATAAAACATTTAACGGGCAATTGAAAGTTGCGATATTTTTAATTCTCATTTCACGCATAAGCATAGAATCATATATATATACATATCCCCGAATTCTCCATACATATCCATTTTTATCTTTTTTTTTTTTTAGTATACTAATGCCACTACTTTACAAACACAAGCAAAATAACGAAATTAAGAGGAATAACTCACTCGTCTATTTTGCAATCTTCTTAGTCGTAGAAATCTTTAAGAAAGGTGATCTCGTATCCTTCATCACCTAAAAAAAGAAATACCCGGGATGAGTATTTCATAGAAATTCTACTTAAACTTTCTAATTCTATTTCACTATGTTTGTCAAAATCGCATAGAATGAAATTCCAATTTAAAATGGCCATAACTTGCTCATTTTAACTCGGAATTTCGCATATAATATACTTTTTTCTACCTATTAGAAAATATCTAGCCATTTCTAAGGTAATTTGTGTTATATAAGGTCATTTGGGTTCCAAAAACGTAGGGTACAGATTTAAAACGAATATTTCTTGATTTTGCGAAATAATTTTCCAACTCAACTTCATTAAAAAATCCTTTGATGAAAATATAGATATATATATATATATGATTGATAAATCCCTTTAGTATATAGATAAGCTCACTTTATATGCAAAATTTCTAATCTTACTGTCTCAACAATTTATTTCATAAAACAATTCATTTTGAGTTGTTAAAATTTTAACTTTGATACATTTCTTTTCAAGTATTTTGAAAAGACTTTAAATTTTCATAGGTTATTATAAATGAGTATATTCTTATTTTATTTTCTTCTTTTTTTTTCCAAAACAAGGAAATTTTTTTTTAACTTTGGTCTTTTATAAATTTCTACTTCTATTGATAAAAGATCAAAGTTATCAAAAGTCTATTAAGTTATTAATAACATATTTATAAATTTGCATTTAGAATGGCTTTAGGAAACAAGTCTTTTCTTTTTATATTTCTTATTTAAAATATAAGTTCTTGTTTTCTAAAACTTGGTATTTCATTTCCTCTACAAATTTTATTTGAAAAGAATCATTTTTATCGATAAAGTCCTTTGTTTTTTATCTTATCATACTTGTATTCTTTGGAAATAAGTTTTTTCTTTAGAAACTTGAAAATCATTATTTTTCTAAGTGGGTTTATAACTTTATGAGTTGATTTTATCTTAACTTTGAAAACTAATTTGTTTCTCGGTTTTGTTATGGAGTTAGAAAGAGTTTAATCTTAAGCTTTTTGTGAAAACTTTGAAAACTAATAAATTATTTTACTAAAACTTAGATTACCATATTATAAAAAGAAAGTGTTTATTTCTTATGTTTCCTTGGTAAAGTTATCTTTGTTATTTGAGAAAACTTTGAGAATTCTTGTATTGCTCTATTTCTGTTGTTGATAATAACTCCATTATTTTGTAACAAGTCACATAATAGAAAATTTAGTTTTAAGTTCCTTTAATAAAGTAAAATTCTACTTTTAAATTAGTTGAGACAATATCATTATGTAGATGTAAGTATTATGAGCATGTAAAATAATAAGAATATGAGAAAATACTAGAAACAAATAACAATAAGCAAGATAATAAAAATATCAAGTATTGGGAATCTTAGCTTCATTAAGGTATCCCGGTCAAGTATTGGAGCCTTAGCTTCATCAAAGCATCCCGGGACTAAGAATAGACTAGTCCCAAAATAATAAAGAAAATATTGTTTTGACTTGATATGGACAAGTCTAAGACTAAAAAGACTAGTCTTAAAATATCATGAAATAAATAAATTGCAAAGCATGAAATTAAATAAATAACAAGTGAGTTTATATGCTCTAAAGATCATATATAAATACATAAATATATTTAGTTAGCATAATAACAACAATAAAATCAACATAATAAAATAGGAAGTTCATGTGCAAGAACAAAACATGAACATGTTGTTGCTTTTAGTACTCATATGAGTTTCAAAACAACACCATAGTCATGTTAAGTTACATGACATAGGTAAATAAATTGTTAGAAGAAGTTTACCTAAAGTGTTTATGTCGTATGAAGATGGTAGATGAATGGGGTATTATGTGAGTAGTGATATGTGGTAGATAGTTTGTGTATAAGGAATGATTTTTGTGAAGAATTGGTTTAAGAGAGTTTTGGTAGAGAGAAATTTTGAAGAGAGGATGTGTAGAGAGATTTTGGGAGAGTTTTGGTAGTGAAATGAATTATGTGAAAAAATAAAGGAGGAAGGGGTATTTATAGAATTTTGGAGTGAAAATTAAACGTAATTAAATTAATTGAAAAAGAAAATAATTGAAGAGAAGAGAGAGAGGAGTGTGGATGGCAATTGTAAGGAGGAGAGAAATTTGATTAAAAATTAATTTTGGAATAAAAGTGTAAGAGGAGTTTAGTAATATGTGGTGTAGAATTTTTATGGAAAAAAATTGTAAGAAATAGGTATGTAGGTGTAAGAATAGGTAATAAGAAAAAGTAGAGATAGAGAAATAGTAATGAATAGTAAAAAAGTATTATGAATAGTAAACTAGACAATTAAAATACCGGTAGTAATAAAAATACGCATATAAATACAATATCTGTAATTTTTAGCTACCGAAAAATTCTAAAACTGATCTTTTTGAAAACCTTATATTTTTACGAGTCTATTGGTATTAACGGAATATTTTTTCCATCCGGTATACCAGGGCACGATTTTTGAAAACTGATTCCGTTCGGATCCGAAGGACATTAGAATCTAATATTTTTAAGCTTCCCTATATTATTACGAACTATTATCAATAATTATTTTCATTTCGTTGTTTAGGGTTTAAGAGCATAGGATTGCCGAATCTTAAATACTAGGGTTTGTTGTAAGCTTTGTTAATTTTTAGGATTCCGATTTGACTTTTGGTTTTGCTGAGTTATTCATAAGATCATAAAATTATGGAGTTTTGCCTGTATTATATTTTTAGTTCGACGTTAAGGTTTATTTTATTTTATTTGTGATATTTAATAGTTTTCAATTCTCGGGATCGTTTAACCGAGTCTAGGGTTAAGGGTTGACTTAGTTTGACTTTTGTGAAAATTGAAACTTTTGATTTAAAATTCACCGAAGGATTTAAGATCTTAATATTTCGTTGTCTAACATTATTTGGATATATTGTCTTGATTTACGTGTTAGAAATTGGATAGATGATTTGATTAGTGTACAGATGTCAAGTTAACCGATAGTTGAATTTTTATATTTTGTTTCGAGGGTTCTCATTTTCTCAAGACTAAGAATTTTCGTGTTTAATCTGATTTAGAATTTGGTTTTAACTTGGGTCGATTTTTGGGTTTCAATTTTAGTATTAGACTTCTATGATTATTTTCTATAAATTATGAAAATTTCAGGGGTTTACACCTTCTCTATCGAGCAACTACGGGCTTGTATCTTTGTTATCACATCGACCTCATCATATTAACTGTCATTGTGCTAGAAAGGTACGTCCCCGTAGATGGCCAAACGTCAAATTTGATATCTAAACTATGGACAAAATCCAATTTAGTATCTAAATTGTAAAATGGTCTGTTTAATACCTAATCAAACATTTTAAGGCTATTTTTACTATTTGTTAACACCATACACTCTGTTCATAGAAGCAAAAAAAGACAGCATATAGTTGAATTTTTACTAATACTCTTAATACAATTTAACACTAATGGATTACTTCCTTCATATCGAGAAGCAGAGCAAATAGTGTTAGTAAGGTAGTAAAAATAGTTATGAAAACTTTAATTTTATATTAAATTGATCATTTTAAAGTTTAAAAACCAACTTGAATTTTTGTACGAAGCTTGGGTACCAAATGTAAGAACCCGGACCCACCATATATGTATATATAATCGATGAATCCAGTTCTCCAACCACATATAACTGCAATATTATATGTAAGGTTATCTATAAAGAATGGTTTAAGTAATTGTTTGTCTAAATCTCTTATGAGAACAATTTCATGAGCTTCACAAAAAAAAAAAAAAAAAAAAAAGAGAGTATAAAACTTAATATAAACTTAATACACAAATATATATAGAGATATTACAAACAAGCTTGCAAACAAGCCATTTAAAAAAGATAGATAGAAGTCAAACAAAAGCTTTAGTAACTATTATATATTCCCCAAAAGATTCTATCCTATATTATTACAGAAAAATTCCATCAAGGCCATAGTCTCTAGTCCTCCCAATTATCCAAAAAATCGTCAAAATCGGTTCCATATCCCATCCCAACATAAAACTCATCTTCATCATTATCATTTGTAAGAGATAAAACATCAGCCAAAGGCCCAGTACACAAGTAACGAAAACAAATACGAATGGAGCACAAGCTTAGACTATATGCAAATACATCAAATAACAATTTATTATATATTCCTTATGTTAGTCAAATAGCATAGGAATGTTCAAACTCTGGAACAAACAGAGAATTTGGGGTTTCTGAGTAACAGCAAATGCTCAGAGTTGATATAGGCAGTTTTGATACCTATATCTCCCAATGATATATCCAATAACGATTAATAATCTCATACAAGGTTCTCAGCCGTTACTCATCTTTACTTAACTTAATCTATAACATCACTTAGTTCAACCGGTCCCATAAATATGAACTAAATCATATTACTTCATTTTAAGAGTAAGCAAACATTATACCAATACCAATAACCTTATCGACTACCCGCCGTACCACTTATGAATTGTCAAATCTTGACAAGGGTGGCCTAAGCGCCTAAACTCCCATGTTAATCTCATAACATGGTGACGGCCTCAAACCAGATTCAACGTCGTAAAACACAATCAATTCAAACAAAGTTAAAGTTATCTTGAATTAGAGTAAAATTAAGATATGCCTATCCTAGGCAAGCAATTAATTATGTTACTACATACCTGTGCTATACCAAGGATCAATAGAAGCACTCAACTGAGGATTAACAACTGTAGCAAGAAATTCATTTCATATCAAAATCATTAATTCTTACTTGAATAACCACCATAAATAGTTACTAATTACTACACAACACTTTATTCATATAAACATAGATATTTATATCATTTTTCATTGATCATCCATCCATCATTACCAATTATTTATTTATTTATTATTTATTTTATATTATTTATTTATTTTTATTTTTATGAACAGTACCAGAAGGTAGTCATGCCTATGATGAAAACCGTGTACAAATCACGCCCCCAATTACAGCCTGATCATGATTAAAAATTTCTTTCGAGGAGATAACGGCCTCAGATATGGCCGTGATTTATCTTTTAAAAATCCATCCAACAAGATAATGGCCTCAACAACGGCCATAATTGACAGGAAATTTGCACATGAGAGGATAACACCACGATCACGCCCGTGATGAACAAAGCATTTTTCCTATGATACTTGTTTCGGAATTTCTCTAAGTTTTATGTCTTCCAACTCTTCAGTAAGCTCTTATATTTTTACAAAACATGTTAAACTAGTCTTTAACACTATTAACATCATCAAGCTCTCACAAGTCTATTTTTCATCAAATACACAGACAGCAACTTAACTCAAAAACAATCTCATCTTTAAGCTTATTAAACTCTACTATCGCCCTAATCTTTCAAGTTATACTTATTTTATCACCAACAATATCTATACATACATTATACCACTACAAACATCATTTTTCATTTCATCAAACACCTAAGATACATATTTCTATTTGCTTATCTACTTCAACATACCTGATAGCATGACTTCAATCCACATAAAACATCAAAGTTCTACCCTTAACTAACACTAAACCTAACCTAAATCATAGATAAACAAGGCAAACAAGAAAAATCACTTTACTTACTTGTTTATTATCTCCAGAGATCAAGTTTACTTTTCCTACATTCTTCTTACTCCACTTGGGCTTATATCTCACTTCCTAGCCTTGGATCTAGTTTGTCATGGCTTAAAAAGAATTTAATGGAGGAAATTTGGAGTTGCTTTTGGGCTTGGAAGAGAAAGAAACAAAGAGAGAGAGAGGGTTGGTTTGGATAGCGATATTTTGACTGCTCACTTTGACTTTTGGGGCATTAGAAGCTTATGGATAAAAAATGTTTTAGACATGGGTTTTGGCTTTGGGTTGTGTTTAGGTTTGGGTTATTGAAGGAAATTAGATTTGGGCTTGGTTTGTAGGACTCAATGTAGCAAAATTTGCTAAGTTTGGTTTGGTTTGGTTTAACTTTAGTTTTGTTTTTTAGAAACTCAATTTTTAACAAGCACATAAACAACAATAAACACCAATATCTATTATACTAACACATTTATTAATATCAATATCAAATTACACTAACACAAACATTAGCATATATTTATATTAACACAAACTTATATACTATACTTTAAATTTTTATTCTAACATGCAAAATTCATTAACACACACACATATATATAATAGGAATGTTGGTTATTTCATTCTTCCCTCCTTCAAAAAGTTTTATCCTCGAAACTTGTCTTATCTCATTGTTTAAATAGCTCTTGATATTTTTACTTCATATCATTCTCAACTTCCCAAGTTGCTTCTCTTTCAGTCCGTCCACTCCACTTAACTTTCACAAAAGGAATTACTTTCTCTCTCAACACCTTGTCCATTCGATACAAAATTTTAACTGGCTTTTCAACTATGCTCAAATTTGGTTGAATCTCTAGCTGATGAGTACTAATGATGGCATTTGAATCTGATACACATTTTCTCAACTGAGACACATTGAAAACATCGTGTACCTCTGATAACTCGGGGGCAATGCTAATCTATATGCCAATGGTCCAATTTTCCCTAACATCTCATAGGGATTTAACTTTCCTTTAAACCCGAACCTGATTATACCCTTTGTTGGAGATATTTTGAGAAACACATGATCACCAACATCAAACTTCAATGGTCTTCTTCTCATGTTCGCATAACTCTTATATCCATCTTGAGCCGCTTTCATCCTTTCTTTAACTATATGTATCTTATCTACTGCTTGTTGAATCAAATCAGGACCAAGGATAGCTCATTCACCAACTTCATCCCAATGTAATGGAGATCTGTTCTTCCTCCCATATAAAGCTTCGTAAGGAACCATCTGTATCGTCACTTGATAGCTTTTGTTATAGGAGAATTCAATCAACGATAGATAATTATCACATCGATTTCCAAAATCTAATACACATGCCCTAAGCATATCTTCAAGAATTTGAATGGTCCTTTTCGATTGTCCATCAGTTTGTGGGTGGAAAGCAGTACTAAACTGAAGTTAAGTGTCGAGTGCTTCATGTAAACTCTTCCAAAATCGATTACAAATCTGGTGTCTCTATCAGATGTGATTATCCTTAGTATACCATGGAGTCTCACAATCTCCTTAATATATATGAGCCATCTTTTCTAGTGAACAACCAAATCTTAAAAGGATAAAAGGTGCAGATTTTGTCAATCTGTCTATGATTACCCATATTACTTCATGTTTAGCCACTGATCTTGGTAAAACAGGTACCAAAATCCATAGTGATATCTTCCCACTTCCATTCTAGAATAGACAAAGGTTGAAGCACACCACCGGGTCTTTGATGCTCAATTTTGATCTATTGGCAGGTTAAACATTTTGATACCAAGTCTGCAATGTCTCTTTTCATTCCTTCCCACTAATAATGCTTCTTTATGTCCTTATACATTTTTGTGTTACCCAAATGAATAGAATAAGCTGATGCATGAGCCTCTTTCATAATTTTCTTTCTCAAATAATGAATTTTTGGCACATAAATTCTATTTCCATGTCTTATAACATCTTCCTCATCAAGCCTCAATTCCTTTCTTTTTCTATTTCTTATAGCAGGCATCAATTTTTCACTTTTGGAGTCTTCTTTTTTACTTTGCTTAATTCGTTCTAGAATTGTGGGTTGTAAAGACAACTGAGTAAGCATAAGATCAACTTTCTTCATAGTCACTTCAATATCCATCTTTCTGAACTCTTCTTAAATTTCTTTCTGATCAGTGACTAAAGTTGCCACATTTACTTGTCTTTTTCTACTCAAGGCATCCGCTAACATTTGCTTTTCCTAAATAATATAGAATCTCAACATCATAGTCTTTAATCAATTCTAACGATCGTCTTTGCCTCATGTTGATTTCTTTTTTAGTATAGATAGTGTCTCCACAGTTTCAAAGCTAGAATTACAGCTGCAAGCTCTAGATCGTGAATCGGATAATTCTTCTCATTCATTTTGAGTTGTCTTGAAGCATAAGCAATAACTTTACCCTCCTGCATGAGTACACAACCTAACCTATGAATTGAAGCATCACTAAAAACCACAAATTCTTTTCCGCTTACAGGTTACACTAAAATAAGAGCCGATATTAACCTGTCCTTCAATTCTTAGAAACTTTACTCGCACTTATCATTACAAATGAATCTAGCATGTTTCCAAGTCAACATAGTTAAAGGAGATGCAATTTTTTAGAAGCCTTCTACGAATCTTCTGTAATAGCCTACCAATCTTAAAAAAACTTCTCACTTTAGTGACGGTTGTCGATCTTGGCCATTCCAATACAACTTTAATTTTCTCAGATCAATTGATACTTCCTCTTTTGATATCACATGTCTTATGAAATATATCTCTTCAAGTCAAAATTTACACTTGTTGAATTTGGCATATAGTCTTTTCTCTCTAAGCTATATAATACCAACCTTAAATGCTCTTTATGTTCCTACCTATCTCATAGATATACTAGGATGTCATCAATAAACACGATCACAAAGGAATCCAAATAATCTTTGAATACTCTATTCATGAGATCCATAAATGCAACCGGAGCATTAGTCAACCCAAATGGCATGACGAGGAATTCAAAATGTTCATATCTGGTGCGAAAAGCAATTTTTGGTATGTCCTGAGATTTAATTCTGAGTTGATAATATCCAGATCTCAAATCAATCTTCAAGAACACTATAGCCCATTTAACTTATCAAATAAATCATCTATTCATAGCAACAGATATCTATTGTTTATTATAAATTGATTCAATTTTCTATAGTCAATGCACATTCATAAACTCCCATCTTTCTTCTTCACAAACAAAATAGGAGCACCCCACGGAGAAAGGTCTAATGAAACCAATCTCTTGTAATTCTTGTAATTGCTGCTTTAATTCTTTCAACTCACTCAGTGCCATCCTGTAAGGAGCCTTAGAAATAGGAACCATTCCAGGTAATATCTCAATTCCAAATTCAATCTCCCAATTGGGAGGTAAATCAAACAAATTATCAAGAAATACATCAATGAAATCATTCACTATTGGTACTGTACTGATATTCATTTCTTCTGCACTAACTGTTGCTATAACCGATTCTCCCACAATTCTATAGAATTCATACTGCTCGGTCTTTGTCTCTCCAAAGCATAAGTGAACTTCTCTTTGTCTAAATTGAAACTCAACTCTGCTTTATGACAATCTATTGTAACTTTGCACATATTTAGCCAATTTATTCCCAATATTACATCAAAATTAGATAATGGTAAAACTATCATGTCAACAGGCATATTCACACCAGAAATCATCACACTTACATTTCAAAATATACAAAGCTGCCTAGTTTAAGTAACTAATGGAGTATTAACATACATAACATGATCGACAGAATTTTAGAAGCAAGCTCATACTCATTCATAAATTTTGCAACTATACATGCATGAGTTGCACCCATGTCAATCAACTTATAATCACTTCGATCTGCTAATGTATCCACTGATGGAGTTCTTTCCATTTGTTGCAATGCAAACACTCTAGCTGTTACTTTCCCCTTTTTCCGAATTAAATCTATCATGGTTATTAAGGCGATCCTTACAATTCGCAATGTGGTGACCCCTTTGCTTGTAATATGCACAAAACACTGGTGGTAATCCTGGATTCTTGAACTCCGAAGCCTTGTGTCTAGCTTGCCTATAAGTGAAGCAAGCTCCCAGAGTCCACTTACATTCAGCTAAATCATGTGGTCCAAAGCATCAGAAACACTTTTTCTCAAATACGAGAATTTGAGCCTTGAATGTCGGTTTTTTTGTCCATCTTCTTTCCTAAAAATGGTTTCTTGCCTTTGCCTCGGTAGCTTGTACCCTTGCCAACACTTTGATAACTTCCAAATGATGTAGAAAATGTGGTCTTTTTCCTAAAAATGCTACTCTCCTAGCCTTTCTTACCCTGCTATCATTCTGGATCGGCTCAGCTAACTTAACATTTGCAACAAGGTCATCTAAAATATGTAATTCAAACATCTTGACCTCTCCCTATATTTCCTCATTCAAGCCATTCTGGAATTTATGTACCTTCATCCTCTCATCCTTATAATCCCCTTTAGCAAATCGTAATAATCTACAGAATTCAGCATAATATTCATCAATCGATTTACTTCCCTATCTCAAATTCAACCAATCTGCTATCATTCGTTTCCTGATAGTATTTGGAAAATATTTAATGAAAAATGTATCCTTAGATGTTGTCGACAATATAGGCCTTTGAATATTTCCACTGGCCAATCTCCACAAGTTGTAAGCTTCATTCTTCAATATATACACAGGTAAATCCACTTTTTTCTCTTCAGGTGTGTCATAGGCTGCAAATGCCTTCTCCAACTCCTTAATCCAACTCTCAGCTATGGTCAATCTGTATCAGTCCCATCGAAGTCTGGAACTAACCTATTAAATTATGCAGCCTAATTTGATTGCTTTGATCAACTACCGGTGGATTCTCATTTTGTCTCGCTCCTGGAAGACCATATTGTTGCATAAAGTGTTGTTGTTGTTGGTACATCATCACTTGGTATTGTTGTATCATAGCAAAAATGTCTCTAAACATGGTATACATGGATGTCAGATTGTTTGTGAATACTTAAGACATCGGTGGAAATGGTAGCATTGGAGGTGGTTGTGGAACTTGATTCGGTGGAGGAATTTGTGACGTAGATGTAGACGCAAATGTCGGAGATGGCATAGCATTAGAACATGGAGCAGAAGATGATGTAGGAGCTGGTACATATGATGATTAAGGTGGTGGAGGCATATTATCCCTATATGTTTGCTGACAAGTGGATCTTCGTGACCTATCCATCTTAAACATATGCATGCAATACATTTATAACACACAAAAATGAATTTAAATCATTCTTAAATTTTATTAAGTTCATACTGACGTTATAAGTAACAAATAAGTAATCAATCAAACAAACAAGTAAGCAAACAACAAATAAAACAAGTAAACACAATCATTCAAGCAAAACTTAACCTTTTTTCTTAAGCTAACTATCTGTGTCTAGGGTTAGGTCACACTTATACTATCATATTTAGGCAAACAATTATTCAAATACTGCTCTAATACCATCTATAAGGACTCGAACCCACCACATATATAAAAACCGGTGAATCCAGATGCCCAACCATATATACCTACAGTATTATATGTAAGGTTGTCTATAAAGAATGGTTTGAGTAATTGTTTGTATAAATCTCTTATAAGAACAAATTCATGAGCTTCACAAAAAAAAATTAAATAAATAAAAACTTCATATAAACTTAATACACATATATATACATAGAGATATTACAAACAAAGGCTTGCAAACAAGCCATTTACAAAAGATAGATATAAGTTAAACAAAAGCTTTAGTAACTGTTACATATATTCCCAAAAGATTCTATCCTATACCATTACAAAAAGATTCCACCAAGGCCATAGTTGGGTCTCTAGTTCTCCTAATTATCCAAAAAATCGTCAAAATCAGTTTCATATCCCATCCCAAAATAGAACTCATCTTCATCATTATCATCTGTAACAGATAAAACATGAGCCAAAGGCCCAATATATAAGTAACGAAAACAAATACGAATGGAACATAAGCTTAGATATATGCAAATACATCAAATAACAATTTATTATATATTCATTAGGTCAGTCAAATAGCATAGGAATGTTCAAACTCCGGAACAAATAGGGAATCCGGGGTTCCTGAGTAACAGCAGATGCTCAGGAGGTTGATATAGGTAGTTCGGATACCTATATCTCCTAATGATATATCCAATAACGATTAATAGTCTCATACAAGGTTCTCGTTACTCATCTTTACTTAACTTAATCTATAATATCACTTAGTTCAACCGGTCCCATAAATATGAACTAAATCATTATTACATTTTAAGAGTAAGCAAACGTTATATCAATACCAAAACCCTATCGACTACCTGCCGTACCACTTATAAACTGTCAAATCTTGACAAGGGTGCCCTAAGCACCCAAACTACCATATTAATCTCATAACAGAGTGCCACTCCCCAAACCAGATTCAACGGCGTAAAACACAACCAATTCAAACAAAGCTTAAGTTATATTGAATTAGAGTTAAATTAAAATAAGTTTATCCTAGGCAAGCAATTAACCATGTTACTGCATACCTGTGCTATACTGAGAATCAATGGAAGTACACAACCAAGGATTAACAACTGTAGCAAGAAATTCATTTCATATAAAAATATTAATTCTTACTTGAATAATCACCATAAATAGTTACTAATTACTACACAACACTTTATTCATATAAACATAGATATTTATATCATTTTTCATTGATCATCCATTCATCATTACCAATTATTTATTTACTTATTTTATTTTATATTATTTATTTATTTTTATTTTTTATGAACAGTTCCAGAGAGTAGGTCATGCCCATGATAAAGGCCGTGATACAGATCATGTCCCCAATTACGGCCGCGGATCATGATTAAAAATTTCTTCCGATGAGATAACGGCCTCAGATTTGGTTGTGATCTATCTTTTAAAAATCCATCCCACAAGATAACTGCCTCAACAACGGGTAATTTACAGGAAATTTGCACCCAAGAGGATAACGGCCACGATCATACCCGTGATGAACAGGCATTAGAATTTCTCTAAGTTTTATGTCTTCCAACTCTTTAATAAGCTCTTATATTTTTACAAAACATGTTAAACTAGTCTTTAACACAATATTAACATCATCAAGCTCTCACAAGTCTATTTTTCATAAATACACAGACAGCAATTAACTCAAAAACACAATCTCATCTTTAAGCTTATTAAACTCTACTATCGCCCTAATCTTTCAAGTTATATATTTTATCACGAATAATATCTATACATTATCATATCACCACAAACATCATTTTTCATTTCATCAAACATCTAGGGTACATATTTCTATTTGTTTATCTACTTCAACATACATGATAGCATGCTTTCAATCCGCATAAAACATCGAAGTTCTACCTCTAACTAACACTAACCTAACCAAAATCATAGATAAACAAGGCAAACAAGAAATCACTTTCTTACTTGTTTAGTTATCTCTAGAGATCAAGTTTACTTTTTTTAATTTGGTTTGGTTTTACTTTGTTTCTGTTTTTTAGAAACTCAATTTTTAACAAGCATATAAACAACAGTAAACACCAATATCTATTACACCAACACATTATATTAATATCAATATCAAATTACACTAACACGAACATTAGCATACATTATATTAACACAAACTTATATACTATACTTTAAATTTTTATTCTAACATGCAAAATTCATTAACACACGTGGAAATAGCCATATGATATCAATGGTTCAATGTTATTTGAGACATATGAGTTTGGTGTTATTTAGTTATTTTGGTGATTTATAGCAAAATTTGAGCCTTAGTGTGTCCATATGTTATATGGATACATGGGGTTGTAAATGTTTTAAGACATTATACTAATACTTAACCAAGCACTTATATTGCATTTGGTTGATGGAAATGGAATTGTTATTCTATCTTTATTACCGCAAAATCGTTATTCTCTTATTTAGTTTGTAAAAAATTCTACCATCAAGAATGTCTATTCCATAAATGAAGAATATAAGAAATCTGTATTCTTTCCCTTCACCAAAGAAATTTTTTTCCTTATAAAAAGAATCTTTTTTTATAAAAATACCTCTAATCATAAAAATGAAAAAATTGCTATTCATTTTTAGTGAACCAAATATGACATTAGAGATTATAGTCGTTCATGTAGTAGTTAGCAACCTTCTATTCTCCATTCTTTTTTCTTTCCTTTACTTTCATCTTTGTTATGTATATAATTTGTATTATGGGGCTATGAATGAAACTTTCATGTCTTTTTAGCTGTGCTCTTAACTTCTTGTTATAATCTTATTGTAACCTAGTACTAGTGCAATTTGTTATGGTGGAGAAGTTTCTAGTGGCTTCATTAATGACTTATTATTAAGTTTGGAGTATGTGTAGCACTACTCTATTAATGAATTGTTTGAGGATTGTAACTATTCATATTAAAATTTATATTATTACCAGAGGTAAGTTGTGTCAAAAGGTATCAACCTTTAAGAGTAAATTCATTTAAGATATCAATGTTTTTAAGTGGTTAAAATAAGAGATTAATATTTTGTAAAGTGGGTCAAATAAGGTACTAATAATTGACAATCTTATAAAAAGGCATTAAGTAAACTTAAGTGAATTTAATCCAAAGATTGATACCTTAATTAACTTTACAAAATATTGATACTTGATTTGATTCAATTTATGAAAACATTAATTTCTCTTTTTTAACACTCGAAAAGGTTAATGTTTTAAATGAACTTATCTTAAAATGTTGATACATTTTTGGTATATTTTACTTATTATTATTGTTATAGTAGAGGAGACTAGCATATAGGCAAACGTGTATTCATGTAAGCCTAAAGAGTATATTGTTCAAGATATTGTTTGGAAATGTTGTAATTTAAATAAGCATGAAATAGTGCATGGTTTTTATGGAAATGTCTATAATGATAAAAAAATTTATCAATAATTATATAACACTAATTATTCTACGTGCTATTGTACCTAATGAACCTTTTTCTCTTTCATGAAATAAATAAATAAATAAAGGATGAGTAGTTAAATTATGTTTTTTCCCCTTTTCACGTCCAACCAAACTCACCATACGTTGGTGCGTCATATAGGACGACCATGATTGATTGGTGGGTCATATGTATCAATCCACACACTCAGACGCATTAAAGGATTTTATCAATTATTACAAAGCTAATCCACCAACTCATCAAAGAAAATAACTCAATATAGGAAATATCAACTGCTCATTTTTTTAAAATAATAGTTAACCCTGAAACGATATTTTATAGAATACTAACGTTAGTAAGTTAAGTGCCCCGACATACTAAGGTAACCTTGGTTACAGAAATAAATCAAAGAAAACTAGCAAAACAAAACAAAAAAAATAAATAAATAGTAAATAATATTTAAAATTTATTAGTTGACTTTGACATCTTCAAGTTAACTAATACGTTATGTGTATTTGCAAAATCTAATACATCATCAAAATAGAATATTAACATAAATGCCAAATAAAATTGATCATCCTTATCTGTAGTAACAAATGATATAAAGATAAATAAAAAAGTACATAATAGAATAATATCAATAAATAATAATTAACTTAAATATTTAATGTCCATCAAAATTCCAACATAATTATAAATTTGATATATCATTACAAAAAAGATCAAAAATCAAATCCTGATAAATGAATAAGTGTAAGTAAAAGAATATGGAAAAGGTATGTTTCATGCACTTGTTGGTCTAAGTATACATATAAAATGGAATGACAAATCTACAACTTTTTTTGTTTAAGTCATCAGTCTTATCAGTTGGAGTCGTGATATGATGAGTTGTCTTAAGTCAAATCAATTCGTCAATCGTCTTGTTAAGTCTGGATTCTGTTAGTCCACGTTGAGTGCAAGGTTTGAAATCACCAGACTAATTCCTAATGTTATATATCTACTAGATTGTATGAAATATTGATGTTATAAAGAATAAAGAATTCTAAAACTTGCAAAACATGAAATATTGAGATATAAAGATTAATAATAATAACTTTCAAAACTTATTATCAAATAACAACTTTTAACAAGTAGTTACGTAAATTTTAAGGATGACATTTTTTTTGAGTAAAGAAAATATCCCAAATTAATATTACAAGAGTAATGACAATAACAAAGATGAAGATGATGATGATGATGATGATGATAAATTATTTTGGAATAATATATATATATAAAATAAAATAAATTCAAACAAATATAATGACGAATTATTAAGAATAAATAATATAATATAATAATTAGAAATTTAATAAAATTACAAGAAAAACAATTAAAAGGAGGACAATAATTAATATACATTATATGTCATAAAACAAGAAAGGATAAATTAGACAATTTAGCTGTAACTAACTAAATCAATACAAAACATAAGGGTATCTCGAATGTAGAAACTATACTTTGAGACTCCACACCCAAACTCTAATTTTTCTATCATCTCATTTCTCATTTCCTCGACTTCTTAAAGAAGTCATCCTCTCAAAACTCTCTCTAATCTTCACTAAGAAGAAAACAATTTCAATCTACTTAAACTAGATGATTCAAGGAGTCAAAGGTGAGAATAACATCTTAATACCTCTAATCATTAGATCAATAACACTAATACAACAATTAATCTTAGGATAATCAAGAATCAAGAAGGAAAAAAAGAATGCTTGAGGTCATTGTCAACCAATTATTGAATTTGCCTATAAAAGATCAATTCATAGATGAACCAACAAGACTCCACTTGAATTTACTACCTACCATAAATTTTTGGTTTACTTTTCCTTAATATAATTTTTATTAAACTTGTCTCATTAAATGCAAACCGCCATTTAAGTATTAAGGAAAATCTAATTTTTCTAATTCTTCTAGAGTAGCCACCCAACTAAAGTTAGGAGAAAAAAAAGAATAAGTTAAAATAATAGGATGAACAATCCTAACTTAGTTATTGAAAGGCCTTCAATCTCAACCCACCTTCATGTTTTCTTTTTCAATTTAAAATTTACATAAATTATCTTATATCATACTATAATTATGGTGGAAATCATAATAAGACATATAGAATTAAAAAGTAAAGTCCACATAATTTTAAAAAGTGATAAATATCACATCTAATACTTAAACTTTACCAATTTCTGTCATTAATCACATGAATTAAAAAGTATCTACAAACTTTTGAATTCATTTATAGTACCTATATAAAAGATAATTGCAAAAATGCCAAAATTTAAGTAACTAATTGCTTATTATCTAAACATTGCATAAAAATTAAATTTGATGCATGAATTTTAAAGTAATCAATTTAACATCTAATCAACTTCTCATAACTACCTTTACTATCTCACTAATACCATTTGCTCATTTCTTGACTTGGAAAAACAACCCAACGATGCAAGACGGTGTTAGAAGAAGTAGTAAAAATTCAATGATAAACTATCTCTTCCACCTCAAAGTAAACGAATTAAAAAATAGTTAAATTTACCATAGAAATTTTAACTAGTATTAAATTGATCACTTCAAAGTTCAAATTTTAAATTGAAGTTTTGTATAAAATTCAAGTGTCAAATTAAATTTGACTTTTACCCTTGCAATTTTGGCAAAATTGATAAATTTAGACATCAAATTAACTCTTTTAAATTTTAGGTAGTATTGATGAAATTTTGAGACATGGGCTCCCTAGGCTCAATCTGATCCATTTGAGGTATGGACTGACACATTGAGCTTTAATCTAACTCTAACCGACACATTGTAAGGCCTCTAGGGCAACAATATTTTCTCTAACTCAGGAAGCCGACATAAGGTAAGCACTCGATATAAACAACTTCTACTGTCCTCACTAAAGCAATTGGAACATGGATTTATAGCTCAACACTACATCCTAGATAACCGCTTTGACTCCCCGTTACTGCAAGTTCTTCATGATGCCCTTAACTACAAGGAGTCATCTTCAATAACCATCCCCCACATATTTTTGAAGACAAATATGCCAAACCAATAACTTTCATACTTTATTCCTATTCACTTCCCCTTAGGTAAGCACTGACTTTAAGATCGAATAATCACACCAGACAACTCCATAATACCCTTATTGTGTCTTATTTGCAAGCCCTACTTCACATGCTCATAACCAGGCTTGATGAGCTAAACGTCCACCACCAATTTTGAACTAACAAATAGTAGTTTAATTACAAAAACAAAAAAAGTTGACGTAAGGCAATTACCCTTTAAAAATACAATTTATTCATTGAAATTATAAACTTTATTTTGAATCAACAATTTATTGTGTTTAATTTTATAAAAGAACGTAGATATAATCACTTTCATCCCTTTGGTATCTTCTAACCGCACAATTTGAAATGATGCCCAAACGATATCACAAAAAGGGGGGAAATTGAAAAGAATCAAGGGGCCTAAAAATAAGAATGAAGAAAAAGATGTACAGATTAGTTGCAAGTTACAATGTACAGAAAAGCAAGATGTTTGTTAAGACACAATTACAGACCACCTATAAACATCTCCCATTGATATTTTTACACCGAGGAGCCAGTTTTCTAAGAAACTTTCTGCACATTGCCAGTTGCTAAACTTCTCATGGCTTTGGGCACACACTCATATCAGCCAGTAGGAAACCACTGAGTACTGATGTAGCTTATAAAGTTACCATTCAAAAACAAAAGTTAATGATTTAGAATAGAGACCTTTCATTAAGCTTCAGCCGTCGATCCATGTTCTTTCTTGTCAAGATTGAAAAATGAGCAATTTTGAAATGCATCCAGACTGCTAGCTATTAACGATTCAGGCCTAAGACTGTCGCTTAACATTAGATCCTCGTTATAATACTTCGAAGGTGGTATATCTAAATCCAAATCAGGCTGCAAAGCAACAAAATGTCAAAAAAAAAAAAATTATACTAAACTATAAGATTCACCAAACTTTCGACAGTGACTTCCTAAAATGTTACAAACAGCATCTCAAGTGTAAAAGCATGGGAATTACGAACCCAACCACTTAACATGTCCACTTTTC